>CP125973.1:562964333-563347466 GCA_030063025.1 Avena longiglumis
TTTGGTTCGTGGTGATCACTAAAACAATGTGAGGGATATTGTTTTGAGTGGGAGTTCACCTAGTTTAATTTTTATTATTAATTTGAACTCAATTTGTCATAAACTTAGTCTAAACTATTGCAAATATGTTGTAGATCAATGGCAGCCCCTACCATCAATTTTAATGCGCTCCTAGAGAAAGAAAAGTTGAAAACAATGGAAGCAATCATGGATTGGTTCCGCAATTTGAGGATTGTCCTCAGCCTGGTAATTTTGACCTATGCCGGATGCACACTGGTGACCCAATTTACTAACAATGCTTCCGGCGAAGTAAAGAATGTTTACCTCGCCTAAGAATAAGTACTATAGTTCAAAGGTGCTATCTTGTATGGTTTAGAATCGAGCTCGTAAAAGGTTTGAGGATTCAGACCATATGATATTGTCAAGATCTCAAATTGATTTTTGAGACTCATGCGGCAATTGAAAGCTATGAGGCTTCAAAAGTTCTTTAACTGCAAGATGGAAGAGGGCAGCTGCTGAGCATGTGCTTAAGATGTCCTGGGCACGCAAACAAACTTCAAAGCTTGGGTATAGTGATTCCTAATGCTTTGGGGATTTACTGTTCCTCCAATCACTACCACCAAGTTACAAGAACTTTGTGATGAACTACAACATGCGTAATATGAACAAGACGCTGCCGTAACTCTTGCCATGTTGAAATCTGCAGTGGAGATCAAGAAAGAGCACCAAGTGTTGTTGGTCAATAAGACCACCAAATTCAAGAAAGGCAAGTCTAAGCAAAAGGGACACTTCAAGAAGGGTGGTAAGAAAGCTACCACGCCGAAAGAAGACCAGGTTGGACCTAAGCCCGACATCGAAAGTGCTTTTACCGCAAGGGAGAAGGTCACTAGAAGGAATTGCCCAAAGTACTTGGCGGATTTGAAGAACGCAACATCAAGAAGAAAGGTATATCCGATATACATGTTATTGATGTGTATCTCACTAGTACCGTAGTAGTGCTCGGGTATTTGATACTGGGTTCGCTGTTCATATTTGTAACTCAAACAAAAGTGCAGAATAAACGGAAGCTAGCGAAGAACGAGGTGACGGCGCGCGGGAAACGGATCAAAGGTTGATGTGATCGCGTCAAGACGCTACCCCTTCATCTACCATCGGATTAGTTTTATACTTAAATAATTGTTATTTGCGCTCGTGAGCATGAACATTATATCGATCTTGTTTATTAAGTAGACTTACTTGTTTAACCGAGAATAATGGTTGTTCTATTTATATGAGTAATATGTTTTATGCACATGCACCTTTGATAGATGGTCTATTCTTATTGAATCTCGATAGTGGAAATACACATATCAACAACAATGAGGCTAAACGCTTGAAATCAAGCGATAATTCGACCTATATGTGGCAATCGCTGCCTTGGTCACATCGAGTGAAACGATGAAGAAACTCCATTCATGGACTTCTTGAATCACTTGATTTTGAATCACTTGAAAGATGTGAAGCATGTCCGATGGGAAAATGACTAAGACTCCATTTTCCAGATGATGGAGCGAAGCTACGACTTATTGGAAATCATACATACCGATGTGTGGTCCAATGAGTGTAGCATCGCGGGTGGTTATCAAGTATGTTCTTACCTTCACAGATGACTTGAGTAGATATGGGTATATCTATTTCATGAAACATAAGTCCAAACTTTCGAGAAGTTTAAGGAGTTTCAAAGTGAGGTAGAGAATCAACGAACAAGAAGATTAAATTTCTACGCTCGATCGTGGAGGTGAATATCTAAGTTACGAAGTTTACAGCATTTAAAGAAGTGCGGAATTTTACATTACACCGGCCGGACACTGACACCACGGAACAGTAATGGTGTGTCGAACGCCGTAATCGAACCTCTTAGATATGGTTCGCTCTATGATGTCACTTATGATTTACCGCTATCATTTTGGGGTTATGCATTAGAAACAAATGCATTCACTTTAAATAGGGCACCGCCTAAACTGCTGAAACGACACCATATGAATTATGGTTTGGGACTAAACCAATTGTCGCTCCTTAAAGTTTGGGGATGCGGCCCATGTAAAGAAGTTACACCACAAGCTTGAACCCAAAGCGGAAAATTAAAATGCGCCATCATAGGATACCCAAGGAAACTATTTATACCTTCATCATAGATCCAAGGCAAAATCTTCATTGCTAAGAATGGATCTTTTCTAGAGAAGGAATTTCTCTCAAAAGAAGGGACCGAAGGAAAGTAGAACTCGACGAGGTTGTCGAACCTTCTCTCGAATTAGTAGCGCAAGACCGGAAGAAATTCCTGTGGTTCCCGCACCAATTAGAGAGGAAGCTAATGATGATGATCATGAAACTTCGCTGAAGTTGCTACAGCTCTGGAGGTCAACCAGAACTCGTATCACCTGCATTGGTATGATTCGTTATGAATGTCATGGTGGTGGACAACACCGATGACCCCGAGACATATGAGGAAGCGATGATGAGCCCAGATTCCAATAAATGGCAAGAAGCCATGAACCGAGATTGATCCATGTACGAAAACCAAGTATGGACTTTGGTGGACTTACCGGATGGCCAAGGTCAAGCCGAGAACAAATGGATTTTCAAGAAGAAAACAGATGTCGATGGTAATGTTATCGTTTATAAAGCTCGACTTGTCGCAAAAGGGTTTCACAAATTCAAGGAGTCGATTACGATGAGACTTTCTCACCAAGAGCGGCTAAAGTCTGTGGAGGATTATGTTAGCAATCTGCATATTATGATTATGAGATATGGCGATGGATGTCAAAAAGATTCCTCAATGGAGACATTGATGAAGAGTTGTATATGATGCAACCCAAAGGTTTTGTCGATCCTAAAGATGCTAACAAGGTATGCAAACTTCAACGGTCCATCTATGGATTGAAGCAGTATCCCGGTTGGAATCAACGCTTTGATAAGGTAATCAAAGTTTTGGTTTTATACAAACTTATGGAGAAGCTTGTATTTACAAGAAAGTGAGTGGAGCTCAGAGCATTCTTAATAATCGTATGTGGATGACATATTGTTGATTGGGAATGATGTAGACCTTCTTAATAGTGTCAAGGAATATTTGAATAATAGTTTTCAATGAAGGATCTTTAAGCAGCTTACATATTAGGCATAAAGATTTATAGAGATAGATCAAAACGCCAAATATCATTGTCACAGTAGTACATATTTGGACAAAGTTCTAAAGAGATTTGAATGGAAGAAAGCAAGAAAGGGTTCTGCCCATGTTGCTCAATACGACCTTGAGTAAAACTCAAAGTCCGACATCGCGTAAGATAGAGAAAGGATGAGTAAGACTCCCTATGCCTCAGCCATAGGATCTCTAATGTATGCCATGCTATGTACTAGACCCGACATTGCATATGTCGTTAGTTTAACTAGCAGATATCAAAGTGATCCAGAGTGGATCATTGGACAAATGGTCAAAAACATCCTTAAGTACTTGAGAAGAACTAAGGATATGGTTCTTTCTTATGGAGGTGATGAACCTCGTTGTTAATGGTTACACCGATGCTAGTTGGAACACCGATCCAGATGATTCTAAATCACAACACGGACACGTATTTATTTTGAATGGTGCAGCAGCTTAGTCGGAGGAGTGCAAAGCAAAGCGTTGTGGCGAGATCTTCAACCTAATCGAATACATGCTCGCTTTGAGGCTTCACAAGAAGCTTATATGGATGAAAGAGTTCATTACAGAGTGGGTGTGGTTCCAAGCGCCGACCCAATGTCTATTCACTGTGATAACATGGGCGCCATAGCCAATGCGCAAGAACCAAGGTCACACAAGAAGTCAAACATATCAAGTCTGCTTTCACGCTATTCGAGAACATATCCGTGATGGGGATATAAAGATTTGCAAAGTACACAGATCTGAATATGGCGGATCCATTGACTAAACCTCTCCGAGGGCAAACATGACCAACACCAAACCGCCATCGGTGTTCGTATATTACCATGTAATCTAGATTAGATGACTCTAGTGCAAGTGGGAGATCTGGAGATATGCCCCAGAGGCAATAATAAATGTAGTTATTATTATATCTTTGTGTTTATGATAAATGTTTACATTCATGCTATAATAGTATTAACAAGGAAACCATTAATACTTGTGTGATTTGTAAACTTAATTTGAAGTCCCTAGTATAGCCTCTATACTTCACTAGCTTGTTGGTTGATTAATGATTGTGGTTTCCTATCACGAACATTGAGATGTCATCAACAACAAGATCACATCGTTAGGAGCATGATATGGTGCACATACTCCTATAGATAAGCGTAGCATAACGATCAAGTCATTTCAATAGTTCAATTGCTATATGCTTTCTGATACATAGTAACCTAATTCCTTCGACCATGAGATCATGCATATCACCTTTACCGGATGGATGCTTTGATGACATCAAACACCACACCGTAATCGGGTGGCTATAAAGGTGGCATTAAGTGTTCGGAAAGTATTGGTTGAAACACATGGATCAAGAGGGATTTGTCCATCCACATGACGGATAGATATACTGGCCCTCTCGTGGAATGTCATCCAATTGGCTTGCAAGCATGTGACTTGGTCACAAGGGATCACATATCACGGAACGAGAAAAGAGTATTTATCCAGAACGAGGTTGAACTAGGTATGCAGAGATACCGACCATCATAACCCTGATAAGTAAACTATCGTGAGACAAAGGGAAATTGGTATCGTATGTAAGTGGTTCATTCGATCGCAGTAATCGAGAAATATGTGGGAGCCATATGAATTTCTAGATTCCTCTATTGGTTATTGTTCGAGAAGTGTCTCGATCATGTCCGCATAATTCACTTAACCGTAGGGAGACACACTTAAGGATTCGACGTTGTTTGAGTAGTTATGGTATTATGAGAAAGAGACCGAATGTTGTTCGAGTCTCGGATGGGATCCGGATATCACGAGGTGATCCGGAATGGTCCGAGAATAAGATTCATATAAGGAAAGTCCCGCTTCGAGTTCGGGAATGATTCCTGTTTTCATGAATGTTCTAGAAGGTTCCTGATTGTCCCAAGACTGGGGGAGGGTACATGAATGTGTCATTACATATTGGAATGATTGCATCATGTACTATGTGTTCTTGCTGTTCCAAAACATGAAAGTCAAATTGCCGCTTGAAAGTCAAACGGCTAAAACAGAAACTGTGGGAACAGAACTGTGGGAAACAAGCAAGAGGAGTTGAACCAACCCGAGGAGGAGTTGACTCCAGTGCCGGGCGCCCAGCCCTAGGTCGAGTTGGGGAGGGACTCCCTCCCCTCGGCGCCGCCAAGGCCCCTCCACCTATATATGAGGGGCAGGGCCCTCCTAGACACACAACTTTCACTCTAAATCTCCGGTTTAGAACCGCTTTGGTTTAGAGCTTCTAATTGCTTTAGCCAGGTTTAGAGCCTTCTAATTGGTTTAGAGCCTTCTAATTGGTGTGTCTAATTACTAGACCACTAATAGCCTCTCTCATAAGCTCCACCATACCGCACCGCTTAAGGCGGCCTCGGGATTTCCTCTACTTCCTGCAGACCACGCCACAGTCGCGGAATCGCGAGGAGAGTGCTACAACCTCCGCCTCACTGGAACAAGGGAGAGGAAGGTCTTCGCCGAAAATCGAACGGTGACCGAATGCGGAGCGCCGTTTAACGTATACTAAGGATCGCTCACACGATCTTGAGATCGGAAGAGTACGACTACATCACCCACGAGAATCCGCCTCGTTAAACGCTTTGGAATCTTCGAGGGTGTTATACCATCGACTGCTACAATCTAGTAGATAGATCTTGGCTTGTTTGTTTGTATGCGATAGAAAAATTTTGTTTTCCATGCTACGAACCCCTACACTTTGGATCCGGACAATGATATGTGTACACAACTTGTAGATAAGATCACAAAAAATACTATCATAATGATTCAATAATAAGTTCATATCTGAGATCATGGCACTCGGGCCCTAGTGACAAGAATTAAGCACAACAAGTTGCAACAAAGTCAAATAGCACTAATAGAGATACTAGGCACCATGCCGTAAAAATCTTAGTTGATTACATGATAGAACTCATCCAATCCCTACCATCCCCATAGCCTACAGCGGGGGATTACTCACTCATGGATGAGGGAAACATGGATGGTTGATGGAGAGGCATTGGTGATGATGATAGCGATGATCCTCTCCAAATTCCCCGTCCTGGCAGGGCACGAGAATAGAGTTTCTGGTTCAATCGCTTCCGTGGTGGCGGCAAGCGTAACTCTTTTGGAAAATGTCGAACCCCCGAGTTTTTAGGTTAGAAGGCAACTTATAGACGAAGAGGGACGCCAAGGGGTGCTCGAGGCCGCACTTCTGTGCACGGATCGGGCCCACCCATGCTAGGGGTGGTCCCCAGTGCCTCCACTCCATCTCGCACTGCCCGTGGACCTTCTGGTGAAGTAGGATTTTTGGCATATTTTCCGGGATTTTTCCTGATAGTTGATTTTCTGCACAAAAAGTAGACACCAAGGTAATTTTGCTGAAAATAGCGCCAATCCGTGTTAGTTGTATCCAAATCACACAAGTTTAGAGGAGAAACAATAGCAAAAGTGTAAGGGAAAGTAGATACATTTTGGACGTATCAAGTTGCATGCTAGGTGGGAAAGAGAAGATGAAATTACTAGAAATAATAATATAACTAAAATTTTTACCATTACCACCACTAGTGATGTTGATGCTAGCAAACCTCCTACTATTAATGGTAAAATAATTGGTGTAGACAAAGTCCCATTCCTTTTGCAACATTGCCTAAACCCACAGGAACTTTTTCCAATAAAAATGCTGAAATTTTTCAAAATATGGGAGACAAAAGTCCTACTACCTTGAATGATAATTTTGATTTTGATCTTGATGGTTGCAATATTTCTGAAGTAATTATGTTTTTGCATAAGCTTGCTAGAAGCCCTAATGCTAGTGCTATGAATATGTCTTTTACAAAAAATATTACAAATGCTCTCATGAAAATTAAAGAAGAAAAATTGAAACATTAAGCCTCTATTCCTAGGAAAATAGAAGATGGTTTGGAGCCCATAATTAATATGAAAGTGAATGATTTTTATTTCAAAGCTTTATGTGATCTTTGTGCTAGTGTCTCTATTATGCCTAGAAAAAAGTATGATATGCTTGACATACCACCATTGGAAGATTGTTATTTGGATTTCGCCTTGATGCTAATGCTAAAACAAACCTATGGGGATAATTAATGATGTTATTATTATGGTTAACAATACCTTTGTCCCCGTTGATTTCTATGTTTTGGATGTTGAATGCAATGCATCTTGTCCTATTATTTTGGGAAGGCCTTTTCTTAGAATTGTTGGTGCCATTATTGATATGAAGGAAGGCACCATTAAATATCAATTCCCACTCAAGAAAGGTATTGAAAACTTCCCTATAAAAAGAGAGAAGTTATCTTTTGTTTCTCTTATTAGAACAAATTTTGATATTGATGTTGATGCTTCTTCATTCGAAAATACTTGATTTTTGCTTTCGTGTCGAAATGAAAGGCTAAAGAAAAGCATTCTTGGGTGATAACCCAATTTTTATTTCACTAAGATTTTATTTTGTTGAGTCTTGGATGTTATTGTCTTTGTAATAACCTCTCCTTATCCTTTTTGTTTGGTTTTTGTGCCAAGAATAGCCTCTAATGAGAGGGAAGTAAGATTTGGGGAAGTTGCTGTCCCGAAACAGATTTCCGTGCTTCGCTCTAAAAAATCGTGAAAAATACCAGAAAGTCATATTGATCTGCAAATTTTGTGTGAGCATTCCCCTGGTATTTACCCAACTTTTTTTAGTTTTGCACTTTTCGATTTGAGCAACATACAATTTTCTAAAAAATAGGTATTTACCTAGAGGTCTGTTTTGACAGATTTCTGTCATTATTTGTATGTGCATCTTAAATTGAGTTCTTTTGATCACTTGAGCTTTTAAAAGGAATTGCTAGAGTAGCTTATGTTTTAATGGATGATATACTTGAGTTGAAACTGAACCCAAAGTCTTATTATCTTGAATACACTAATGTTGCTAATAAAGATTGTGTGAAGTTTTGTATGAAGGAAGTTTTCAAGTGTAGGGAGAGAATGACGTGATGAGATGAAGTATGGACAAAAGCTCAATCTTCAGGATGCCACCCGTGTGACCCCAAGAAATATTCAAGAGTTACAAGCGTGAAGTCTTGGGGATTGCCAAGTGATACGTCGGAAATGTATCTATAATTTTTAATGTTTCATGCTTGTTTAGTATCTACTTTGCTTTGCTTTGTCTATACTTCGAGGTGTTTTTAAATGTTTTCTGGTACTAACGTATTAACAAGATGCCGCAGTGTCAGTTTCCTGTTTTCTTCTGTTTTTGGTTCTAGAAAATCTAGTAAGGAAATATTCTCGAAATTGGACGGGACAAAAGCCAAAGTCAATATTTCACCGAGGAGAACATGGAGTCCAGAGGAGAGACAGAGGGGAGCCACAAGGCGTCTGCACCCCCAGGCGCGGGCCCACCCTAGGCCGCGCCTGGGCAGGGTGTGGGCCCCTGGCCACCTCCCAGCCTCGCCTCTTCGCCTATAAGAAGCCCCTAAGGCCTAAACCCTAAGAACCTGATCAATATTCCATGAAACCGTCTGTGTCCGCTGCCACCATTGTCCCTAGATCGGGGGATCTGAAGCTCTTCCCGGCACCCTGTCGGAGGGGAAATCATCCCGGAGGCCTTCTTATTCATCATGCCAGCCTCTGATATGAAGCGTGGGTAGTTCCACCTTGGACTACGGGTCCATGTAGTAGCTAGATGGTTCTATCTCCTCCTTTGTGCTTTCATGTCTAGATCTTGTGGGCTCCATTCATGATCAAGATCTCATCAATTTGTAATCATGCATGTTGTGTTTGCGGGGATCTGATGGATATTGAGATTACTATGTTAGATTGATTAATGGTTTTGTCTTATTGATTCTATCATGTCTGTGTTGTTTGTGATCTTGCATGCTCTCCGTTGTTAGTAGCTATCTTGGCCAAGTAGTTGCTAGTGACTCCAAGAGAGGGTATTTATGCTCTATAGTGGGTTCATGCCTCTATTTAATCTAAGGAAGTGACAAATCTCTAAGGTTGTAGATGTGATATTGCCACTAGGGAGAAAATAACTGTCTCTTGTTCATGGAACAAGTGGATTGTTTACCTTACACACTTTGCTTAAAGCAGTTGTATGTTGCTTGGAACTTAATACTGGAGGGGGTTCGGATGATAACCCAAAGGTGGACTTCTAGTCATAGATGCAGCTTGGATGGCGGTCTATGTATCTTGTTGTATTGCCCAATCTAATCTCAGAGGATCTTGATGTCTAGTATTGCATTATTATGCCTTGCTCAGTCCTTTCAATTGCCCCCATGTAAATTTTTACCCAAAGATGCCATGTTTTTTATCTAAGGATAACACCTCTAGTGAACTATGGACCCCGGTCCAATCTTTACCATAGATACATCTTCCACTATTATCAAGCTTACTTGTTGCAAACCACCATTACCTTCCACATCATATGCTTAATCCTTTGTTATGGCAAACCAATGAGATCGACAACCTCGCTGCTTGGGGGCAAAGTCTTGAGTTTGTGTTGTGGTATCCAAGTTGCTAGCAACACCTTTGAGTCATTTCTTCCTCCCACCGGTTCGATAACCTTGGTTTCTTACTAAGGGAAATCTTGCTACTATGCTCATCATATCTTCCTCTTGGGGTCTCCCAACAAGGCTGATCACGCCATCAAGCTTATTTCTGCGCTGTTTTCGGGAAGCTAAGGATGTCTTCACAAGGGGAGTCCTTCTCAACCTTTATCTTTAATTTGTTTTTGTTTTGCTTGGTTTTGTTTGCCTCTTTTATCAAAAACTCCAAAAAAATTAGTTTAATTTGGTTTGCTTTCTCTTATCAAAACACACAAAAATTAGTTCCCACTCTAGTTGTCACCTTGCTCTAACTCACCATGTTGTTCCCCAAGTTCACCCTGAATGACCTTTCGATAGGTAGTGGCTCTATAATTGGGAAAGAAAATATTGAAGAATTATTTAATCATGTTACAAATCATGAGGAAACTGAGGATAGATCTATAGCAGAACTTGCTCCTAATTATGAAATTGCTGCAGCTTCTTTAGTTCATATATTGGAGGCTAGGTTTGTTAGCCTTAACCCCATGATGCAAATTTTGTTCCTTAAACAAAAAGAATAAAAGAATGCTGAAAAGAGAGAATTTATCCTTAAAAACTTCACTAAAAGAGTTCCATGATGTTGCTAAGGAAGCCAAAAAATTCTTTGAGCATTTTAATATGCTAGGATCATGTGTAGATGTTGTGGGTACTTTATATAAAACCAAACCTAGAGAGGAAATTAAGATACCTATACCCTTTAAGCTTGCTGGAATGCATGAAGCCTTTGAAAAGAATTTTGATTGGATTGTTCCTAAAAATCCTTTTGATGAAAGTAGTGAACCAAGGAGAGACGAGAAGGGATCCTCCAAACCTCATTTGCATGAGATACCCTTCATAGTTTAAGAGTTTGCAAATATTGATGTTAATGCTACTTAATTTGAAAATACTTGATTTCTTGCTTCTTGTGCCTAACTTAAAGGCATTAAAGAAAAGTACTTGTTGGGAGATAACCCAAGAGTTTTATTGAGTCTTAGAAGTTATTACTTCAGTAATGACCTCTCCTTATCATTTTTGTTTGCTTTTTGTGCCAAGAATGACCTCTAATGAGAGGGAAGTAAAATTGGGGAGTTGCTGTCCGAAAACAGATTTTTGTGCTCCACCATAAAAATTCGTGAAGAATCTATGTAAGTCGGATTGATCTTAAAATTTACAAATAAAACCCCCAGTATGTTAGCTAACTTTTGTTAGTTCACACCTTTTAATTTGAGCAACAGAAGGTCTTCGAAAAAATCGGTTTCTACCTGCTAGTCTGTTTTGACAGATTTCTGCCATTATTTGCATTTGCTTCTTATTGATTCCTTTTGGGGTTCTTTTTGGGAAATTGAGATTTTTGAAGGAATTTCTACAGTAGCTTGTGTTTTTAGTGAAAAATATTCTATTCTAAAGCTAAACCCAAGGATCTATTATCTTTGAATATACTAATGTTGTTAATAAAGATTGTGTGAAGTTTTGTATGAAGGAAAAATTTCAGTGTAGAGAGAGATTGATGTAATGAGATGAAGAATGGACAAATTCAAGCTTGGGGATGCCACCGTGCACCCCAAGGAATATCCAAGAGGTACAAGGCCAAAGCTTGGTGATTCCCAAGTCATCCCCTTCTTCATCAATAAAAAGCTCAGGTTTCTAGACACATCGTTTTTATTGTTTCATGCACTGTTGTGTTGTTCTTGGAGCGTCTTAGTTTTTGTTTGCTTAGTTTTCTTGAATAAAGTAGTTTGGACCCCGTTATTGCTGTGTTGTTTCAAATAAGTTGATTGGTGTTGGAAAGGAGTAGAAAGTTCTTGCTTGAAATAGTGCAATAGGAGCTTGCTTTGACTGTGACTTAGACTTTAGCATGTCATGCTAGGTGTTGTTTTTACCTTATGCTTAGTGATTATTGATGTAGCATGACTTGTTCCAAAAAATTGGGATTGCTTAGTGTGCCTTGAAAGAATCATGCATTGTTTTAGCATACAAAAGCATAGTATTGTGGTATTCTCCTATGATGCTTTGTTTGGTTGACTTGGCACATGCTTACACCATGTTATGACTATGAACAAGTCACCATAGCCTCTATGGTCATTTAGTCCTTGACTTGTAGTACCACTTTATGCTTTGATTAGTAATTTTTGTCGCCCGCATGATTATGGCCATTATTGCTCTCTTAGTTGGTCGCCCGCCTTTTGCTAGCCTTCACTTGTATGAGTAAGCTCTACTCATGCTTCCAACTCCCAATAAACCAAGTTATTCCAAAGTTTCCACTATAAATTGCTATGCACTGTGTTACACAATTCCAAGTATATTCTTGTTTCATTATCTTCCAAATAAAAAGTATTTCATTATGTGAAAACTTAGTGATTAAAGCTCACAAACTTGATGGCACACTTTATTTTTCTTGCCCCTAAATAAACTTGAACCATTGTGTCGCCTATGTTTTATATGCTTGCACTTATACGCTGAATTAGCGTAACTGCTATCACGGGAAAACTTTCAACATTGCACTTGTACTTTGTACATAGTTGATATCATGCTCTTTTGTCTATGGATGTCGTCGTGTGAAATAAAAGGGGATCTTGTAAGTCCATGGAGTTATGCATTTTGTGTTAGAGAAACGTGGGCTTCTAGCCTAAGCCATGCCTAATCATGGTGGAAACTTGCAGCATCACCATAATGAGCAATCTGTGAAGCATCCTCAATAAAAACCTATTCAAATAGCAAATAAAAAGATCAATGAGATGCTCATTGTCGGCTTGCCTTGTCATTTTGGTTATGGGATAGCTCCTGTACCATGTGCAAGGGGTACCTCGTTGGCGGTTCTTTATGATACACATGTACTTACTATGACAAGAACTTATAGGTGACTAAAGTTGAGTAGCATGAGGAGCGTCCCTCATATTCAAGGGACATGAGATTGCCAACTTATACTTTGTCAAGCATATACTCCATAGTTTGTTCACTTTAACCTTAATCACTTCAAGATGCTTATGATAGGGGCAATGAGGGCGAAAGCTAACAAGTACCATAATTTGAAACTTGAAATCCTCGCCTTTATGAAGGGCCTTTCTTCCACTATTATATTGAGTCTCCACCTTCTATCTTTAGGCACCGCTAAGAGAGAATAGTTTCCATTCTTAGTTCTATGTGCATTGTCCCAAAACTAATTGATTGATGCATATTGTTGATATTACTTATTCTTGTGCTATTTGTATCTAGTCACTCTTATGAACTTTGAAGGTGTCATATGCATCTATTTGCTACTCTATGAGGGACAAGTCGATTGCCACTATGCCATGTTTTCTCAGATGTGAAACAAACAACATTTTTCAATGCATGTTATTCATGATCTTTGTTTGTAGCCTTTCATGTAGCATGCATAGTTACTTTGTCATCATAGAACTCCATCTTTCATGCACATGTTTAGAGTTCTTTGATCCCAGCTTTCATTGCTTGCAAATGGTTTGATCTTGATTTTTATGGTGCATGTCACCTCAAAAATTATTCTTTTATCACTGACCTACTCGAGGACGAGCAGGAGTTGCTTAGATGCTTGATACGTCGGAAACGTATCTATAATTTTTGATGTTCCATGCTTGTTTAGTATCTACTTTGCTTTGATTTGCCTACACTTTGAGGTGTTTTTATATGTTTTCTAGTACTAACCTATTAACAAGATGCTGCAGTGCTAGTTGCATGTTTTTTGCTGTTTTTGGTTCTAGAAAAGCTAGTAAGGAAATATTCTCGGAATTGGACGGGACAAAAGCCAAAGTCAATATTTCACCAAGGAGAACAAGGAGTCCAGGGGATAGATGAAGGGGAGCCACAGGGCGGCCGCACCCCCTAGGCACGGGCCCACCCTAGGCCGCACCTGGGCAGGGTGTGGCCCCCTGGCCGCCTCCCTGCCTCCGCCGCCTAATAAGCCCCCGATGCCTAAACCCTAAGAGGCCGATCGATATTCCACGAAAAACGCTTGTAGCCGCCACCATCGCCCCTAGATCAGGGATCTCAAGTTTCTTCCCAGACACCGCCGAGGGAAGATCATCCTGAGGTCTTCTTCTTCATCATGCCTCCGATAAGAAGCGTGAGTAGTTCCACCTGGATTACGGGTCCATGTAGTAGCTAGATGGTTGTATCTCCTCCTTTGTGCTTTCATGTCTAGATCTTGTGAGCTCCATTCATGATCAAGATCTCATCTATTTGTAATCATGCATGTTGTGTTTATGGGTTCCATGGATATTGAGATTACTATGTCAGATTGATTAATGGTTTTGTCTTATTGATTCTATCATGTCTGTGTTGTTTGTGATCTTGCATGCTCTCCGTTGTTAGTAGCTATCTTGGCCAAGTAGTTGCTAGTGACTCCAAGAGGGGGTATTTATGCTCAATAGTGGGTTCATGCCTCTTTAATCTAAGGGAAGTGACAGAAATATCTAAGGTTGTAGATGTGTTGTTGCCACTAGGGAGAAAACAATGGTCTCTTGTTCATGGAACAAGTGGATTGTTTACCTTACACACTTTGCTTAAAGCAGTTGTATATTGCTTGCAACATAATACTGGAGGGGGTTCGGATGATAACACAAAGGTGGACTTCTAGTCATAGATGCAGCTGGATGGCGGTCTATGTATCTTGTTGTATTGCCCAATCGAATCTCATAGGATCTTGATGTCTAGTATTGCATTGTTATGTCGTGCGCAGTCATGTCAATTGCCCTGCTGTAATTTGTTTACCCAGCATGCCATGTTTATTTATCTAAGGAGAACACCTCTACTGAACTATGGACCCCTGTATAATATTTACCAAAGATACATCTTCCACGGTTACTGTTTAGTTGTTGCAAACCAGCATTACCTTCCACACTATACAGTTAATCCTTTGTTACAGCAAACCAATGAGATTGACAACCTCGCTGTTCGTTGGGGCAAAGTCTTGAGTTTGTGTTGTGCAGGTCTCCAAGTTGCTAGCAACATCTTTGAGTCATTTCCTTCCTCCTACTAGTTCGATAACCTTGGTTTCTTACTGAGGGGAATCTTGTTACTGTGCTCATCATACCTTGCTCTTGGGATCTCCCAAAGAGGCGTTGATCACGCCATCACCAAGGCATCCCCTTCTTTATCAATAAAAATCTCAGGTCTTCATTCAAGATACTATATTTTTTTTCTTAATGCATTATGTGTTGTTCTTGGTGCTTTTTGTTTTGTTTTTAGTTTTATTTTGTTTAGTCTGCCATAATAAGTTGGTTGGATCCTAGCACTTCGTTTGTAGAAGTCACACCCCATTATTCATTGCCTAGAACACTCTAGTTTTTACTCTTATTGCTCTATGAGTGTTCTCTTTTGATAGCACTGCGTTTAGATTTAGTTTTCTTCTTATTTTTTCCTAGAACTTTTTAGTTCTTGTTGGTAGTTAGGCAAGACATGCTCTCTGGTCTTGATTGATTATTATCTTCATGAGTTGTTTCAAATAAGTCGATTGGAGTTGGAAAAGAGTAGAATGTTTCATGCTTATGGGGTACAAACAGAAGCTCATTTTGACTGTAACTTAGACTTTATCATGTCATGTTAGATGTTTCTTTAACCATATGCTTAGTGATTATTGTTGTAGCATGAATTTTTTCAAACAATTGAGATTGCTTAATGTGCCATGAAATAATCATGCGTTGTTTTAGCATACAAAAGCATAATATTGTGGTATTATCCTTTGATGCTTTATTTGGGTTGACTTGGCACATGCTTACACCATGTTATGACTATGAACCCACCTTAGCCTCTATGATCATTTAGTTTTTGACTTGTGATATCACTTTAAATTTTGATTAATAATGTTTTGTCGCCCGCCTTTATTATTGCCATTATTTCTCTCTTAGTTGGTCGCCTCCTTTTTGCTAGCCTCCACCTGTACTAAGTATGAGCTCTACTCGTGCATCCAACTCCCAAGAAACCAGGTTATTCCAAATATTCCACTATAAATTCCTATGCATGGTGTGTTACACCATTCCATGTATATTCATGTTTTTATATATCTTCCAAATTAATTTTTTGTTATGTGAAAATTAGTGATTAAAAGATCTCACGAACTTGAAGGCACATTTTATTTCTTGCACTTAATAAACCTGAACCATTGTGACTATCTTATGATGCTTATATGCTTGCAAATTGTAAGTTGGCAAATAGAAAAACCATGCTATCATGGGGCACGCTTTCAACATTGCACTTATTCCTATTTAGTTGATATCATGTTCTTTTGTTTATGGATGTCGTCGGTGTGAAATAAGATGGGATCTTGTAGGTCCATGGAGTTTGTATATGTGTTAGAGAAACGCCTAGGACGCTAGCTTAATCCATGACTAATCATGGTGGAAACTTACAGCAAAACCATAGTGGCATTCTATGAAGCATCCTCAATAAAAAACTATGCAAATAGCAAATAAAAAGATCGCTGAGATGCTCACTGTCTGTTGCCTTGTCATTTTGATACGGGATAGCTCCTGTGTCATGGGGCAAGGGGTACCCCGTTGGCGGTTCTTTATGATACACATATACTTACAATGACACGAACTTGCCTATGACCAAATTTGAGTAGCATGAGGTCTCAAGATTGTGACTCAAGGGGCATGAGACTTTCAAACTTTGATTTGTCAAGCATATAACTCATATTTGCACTCACTTCAACCTTAATCACTTCAAGATGCTTATGATAGGGGCAATGAGATCTCAAAGCTAATAAGTACCATAATTTTTAGAAGCTTTATAAAACCATTTAATCCCTACTTCCCTCCGTGAAGGGTCTTTCTTTTAATTTTATGTTGAGTCTTCATATTCTATCTTTAAGCACCAGCTAATGTTAACTCGCTAATGTAGCATAGTTGTCATTCTGAGTTTAGTGTGCATTGTCCCAAAACTTGTTGATTGATTCATAATTATGGTATTTCTTGTTCTTAAATTATTTGTACCTAGTCACCCTATTGAACTTTGAAGGTGTCCTATACATTTATGTTTTGCTATTCCATGAAGGACAAGCTGAATACCACTCTTGCTATGTTTTCTATATGTGAAACAAACAAATGTCTTCAAAGCATTATTCATGATCTTTTGTTTGTGTAGCCTTTCATGTTGCAAACACGCTTGTTATGTATTATTTTTCTAAATATATCTTTCATGCTTATGTTTAGAGTACTTTAATACTAGCTATTAATGCTTTGCAATACCTTGATCAAAATTGTGATAGTGCATGCCACCTAAAAAATATTCTTTTTATCACTTACCTACTCGAGGACGAGCAAGAGTTAAGCTTGGGGATGCTGATACGTTGCGAACGTATCTATAATTTTTAATGCTTCATGCTTGTTTTGCACCAATTATATTATGTTTTGTCCACACTTTGTGGCATTTTTATGATTTTTCTGGAACTAACCTATTAACAAGTGCCACAGAGTCAGTTTCCCGTTTTCTGTTGTTTTTTGTTTCAGAAAAATTAGTAAAGAAATATTCTCGGAATTTGATGAAACAAAAGCCGAAGTTCCTATTTTTTCCGACACGACACGGAGCCCAAAGAAGAGGGGGAGACGCACCCCAGGGCGGCCACACCTGGGCCAGGAGCGGCCAGAGGGGGGCGTGCCGCCCTAGGGTGTGGGCCCCATGGCGCTCCACCGACCTTGCCCCTTTGCCTATATAAACCCCCCGAGACAAAAACCCTAAACACCAGATCAGAATTCCACGAAAAAGTGCATAGTCGCCGCCACCGTCGTCCCTAGATCATGAGGGATCTGAAGCTCTTCCTAGCACCCTGCCGAAGAGGGGAGATCATTTCGGAGGCCTTCTTCATCACCATGCCTGCCTCTAGAGTGATGTGTGAGTAGTTCATCCTTGGACTACGGGTCCATAGCAGTAGCTAGATGGTTGTTTCTCCTATTTGTGCCACCATGTTTAGATCTTGTGAGCTGCCTATCATGATCAAGATCATCTTATTGTAATGCTACATGTTGTGTTTGCGGTGATCCGATGAATATTGAGTATTATGTCAGATTGATTATTGTTCTATCAAGTCTATTTATTTGTGATCTTACATGCTCTTCGTTGCTAGTAGTTACTTTGGCCAAGTATTTGCTTGTGACTCCAAGAGAGAGTATTTATGCTTGATAGTAGGTTCATGCCTCTAGTAATTTGAGAGAGTTACAGACACTCCTAAGATTGTAGATGTGGTGTTGCTACTAGGGAGAAAACAACAATCTTTTGTCCAAAGGCAATTGTATTGTTTATATTACACACTTTTCTTAATGCAATTTTCTGTTGCTTGCAACTTAATACCCGAGGGTTGTTCGGATGATATCCCGAAGGTGGATTATTAGTCATAGATGCAGTTGGATTACGGTTTATGTATCATGTTGTAATGCCCAAGTTAATCTCATAGTGATCATCATGTCATGTGCATGAATTGTTATGCATTCTCTATTTGTCAATTGCCCCGATGTAATTTGTTCGCCCAGAATGTTATTTATCTTATGGATAAAACATCTCTAGTGAAATGTGGACCCTGGTCCATTCCTTCCCATTGATATTCTATCTACTGTTTACTGTTTACTTTCTGCAATTATCACAAGCAATTACTTTCTTCCACACTATATGTTTAATTCTTTGTTTTTAGCAAAACCAGTGAGCTTGGCAACCTCACTGATAAGTTAGGGCAAAGTATTCTGGTTGTGTTGTGTGCAGGTTCCAAGTTGCTAGCAACACCTTCGGAAGTGGTTTCTTTCTCCTACTGGTTCGATAACCTTGGTCCTATAACTGAGAGAAAACTTGCTGTTGTGCTCATCATACCTTGCTCTTGGGGTTTCCAACAGGCTCTACATTAACTGAGCCAACATCAAGGCCAAACCCAGATTCAAAAGCGACCACGACCCGACCCAAACAGAAAGAAATGGACCGTTTAGGTCAACCAGTTGGATCGGACCGGTGATGTGTTTAGACTAGCCACACTGTATCGCCGATTCATAGTAAAATGTGTAGGAGCTGTGAACGGCTTCGTTTGTGCCGTAGTGTACCGAATCGCTTTAGAAATCAACAAGGGTCCTAAAGTATAGTAAAGATTCTACTTATGAGTAAGCATTCTCTCCCATATCTTATGTTGTGTCAGAACTAAAGAGTGTTACTTCCTTTGATCCAAATTAGTTGACTTATATTTGTCCAGAATCGAATGTATCTTGTATTAAATCATGTCTAGATACATTTGAATTTAGACAAATCTGAGTCGAGTAATTTGGATCAGAGAAAATATTTAAATGCCAGGAAGCGAACCAATTTCATGCGTCACTTTTTTATCTGACAACTTAAACCGATGTTTCACACTATATGGTTTAAAGACCGGAGTGAGAATGTTTGGAACCGCTTTTTTTACCACAGTGTGGCTAGTCGTAGTTGCTGCAGACTGCGCCTTCAGGCTTGGGCACGTTCGTAGTCACTAGAGGAAATCTCTAGCAAACTCTTTTTAAAACATGGATAAGAGCTGTCTTAAATTCTCGCACAGCCTCTAGCAAAACAGATATAAGGCTGGTCATGGTGGAGACTAACTTAGGTTAGTAATATAGGTATGTTACTAGTGTAAATTACTATCTTTATAGTGGAATATAACATATGTGTAGTGTCATGCAAAGGCTTATTTATTGCAATATAGCCTCATTTTGTCTTAAAATGTGTGATGTAATGGAACATAGCTAGTTACCATAAGCATCTCTCTTATTATTTAATTGCATGCCATGTCATCTAAATGCTTAGTTGGCAATACATGTAGGACTATGTTACTACTCAAATTACTTCCACTATGACTAGCCTAAGAACACAAATTTATAATTCCACCCTACTACATGGGCCCTATACGTCAGCCCTTCTTATTTCCCTTATCTTCTTTCCCACACACACAGGCACGAACGGATCGAGTGTGTCCTGCCCCGCCGCCCTCCCCTGATGCCACCTGCCCCATCCTCCCTAGTCGCTGCATCGCCACCTCTCGCCCTGCCCTCCCTGGTCGTGGCCTCGCCATCGATTGCTCCACCATCCTCGGATGCGACCCTGTCACCCTTTGCTCCGTCGTGGCTTGCTCCTCGCAGAACACCACCCACCGTTTCTGGCCATCCCCACTGCTTAGCCGCCCCTGCTCCTCCAGCTCCATGAGATCGGGTGCTCCTGCGTGGTCTCGCTGGAGCTCCTGGGCGGAATCGATGGAGGTCCGATGGTGAAAGGACATTGTTCCCACATGAAACTTCCCTCCCGCCAAGTCAATTGTGTGTATACAGAGCACCTTCGGTTCGGCCTCCCAACCCTCAAAAATATAGGTTGGGGCCATAGCTTTAACGTCCCTATTAAATGTTATCTTACTACTATTTATAATAATTTTTATTTGCAACCTAGTTACAACTTATAAAATTTATACTAATTCTCATTCAATTTTTGGTTACAACTCATTTTCTGTTTTAAAATATAAGATGTTTTAGCTTTGTGAAGCAGACCACTTTTAGTATGTAGGTTCACTCAGATTTGGAGTGAATCTATACACCAAAACAAGTCTAGATACATTTTCTTTACAAACCTAAAACTTCTTATATTTTAAAACGGAGGGAGTAGTTGCAACTCCCGTGTAAATCCCATATTACCCAAATCACAAGGTAAATCCAATGATAGAGATGCATTAGACATCAAAAGTTCTCACACGCTTGAGAAATAGCAAATCTGTATTTCAATCGTTTATAGATTTTGAACCATAAATTTAATTTAAGAACCGTTTATATACCTAAGTTCCTAATGAGGGGAGCTTCAAAAGAAGACTAATAGTAAATATATTTTGACAATATTTTAAAATTGACTTTTCGAAACTTGCCAAACCATGAAAAAAGGTATAAAATCTAGTGGTATTTCATTGTTAAAACAATATAAAATTACGAGTATTTCAAAGTGGTTAAAGCTAAACTAATTTGAAAGTCTCACAAAAATTTAAACTGTCTTCCTCGGAAAGCTATGGATGGAGAAGCTTCGAACAAGTCGTCAAAAAAAAACTAGGCCATAGTAGGTTAGGTTTTCTTTTACCTGTGGACACAGTCATCCGCTGATTCTTGATGTTTTCTGTTCGTTGGCTATCGGTGGATCTTGCCATCTCGGGGTTAGCTCTTCCTTTTTCTTTTCTTTTTGCGGGTAGCTCTTCTTTGTAATTACAAATAGAACTACCAATTGCTTAGTATGCCAATTTCTATGTTAATCAGGAAATCGGTGCTAGCCATCGTTAGATCTTGGCCACAAAATAATCGATATTTGTATAGCAGTCCAACAAAAATCGCCACGTACAATCGATATGGCAGTCCAAAAAACTAGCCTCGTGCCCCTGTTGGTGCGCATCCGCCAAGCATCTGGTAGCATGGCGGCAGAGCTCAAGGACTCAGATCGTGTTTCACGGGACGTACGACGGGATTCTCTTTTGGGGTGTGATTTGTATTAATCAATGTTCTATGTGTAAATATTCGGGTTCCGTTCAGACCCTTCCTATAAAATTTTACCCTTCGCCTTTTTAATGTGGTTGACCTTTTATCATGCAAAAAAAGTAGGGGACACTTTTTCATCTGAAGAATTTTGTAAATCTCATTGTCCCTGTCGACAGCTGCGAGGCCTATGGGAGGCCAAGGCTAGGCCAGGGGTGGCTGTGGAGGGCGGCCAAGTCCGGTTTGAGGAGCAGGATGTGGCGACCATGCAGCCCAGACCCGGCCGGTCAAGGCGCGCGGCTGGTTAGCACAGCACCACCGCAAAACTCCCAATCGTCCAACAGAAGCTTGTTGCTTGAAATAATTAGTTTGATGTAACGATCGACCTCTCAATCAATCGTACGTCCAACAGCAGCTTGCTGCTTGACATTAATTAGTTTGATGCTAGCTAGTGAGACGTGTCCGATTCACGTAGGAGCGAGCAGGACGTGTCCTTGGCGCAAGCTGCAGCGGAGAGAAAACAATGGTCGACGACGACGTGTCAATAATAATGATGGTAAAAAGCAGTGGATAGAGACGATACGGGACAAAAGAAATCACTGGAACCACGACGACGACTACCCCAAACGCTGAAATTCCTGACGGCTACGACTACATACAGTCCACTCCTTATGGTGGTAAAAAGCAGTGGAGTGATGTTATTGGTGCCATTGTTTAGTGATCCTATTGCTACTCAAAGACTGGTACAAAGCACAACCATTGGTTATTTTATCCCTTATTATGGTCATACTATTTTTATAATCCCACTGCCAATCATGTACAATCCGGTGATTAACTAATGTAATAAGTTTTTTGTTGGAATGTGTACCAGGACTCTCCTATATACATGTGCTCAAAATATTTAGTTTGTGAATAAAGGCAATTAGTAATCTAATATGTCTATTGTTGGTAGGCAAGATCGATCCAAGTGTGCTGACATGACATGGCTGGTGACGGTGAAACTTCGGTATGGATGTGATATGGTATTATTTTATTTTTATGTTTGTTTCTTCCAATGTCATTGATGCACTTTGATTTGAAATCATTGATCTGAATATTTCTTAAATTTCTAACATAGAATGGTCGAGGTTGGATGTATAGTGATTGGATACGTGGTAAACCAACAGATGAGTGGTATGAAAATACAAAGGAATTCTTAGATTTTGCTTTCTCCGCTCAAGGCAACAATGTAGTGCAAAATGGAAAGGTTAAGTGTCCGCGCAAATTGCCATAACTATGCTACAAAGGATAGAGATTGTGTTGAGTTAGATTTGCGTGGCTATGGTTTCATGTACATGTTGAGGAACATGTCCATCAGATAGACCATGTACTCCCTCCGTTTAGAAATATAAGATGTTTTAGGTTTGTGAAGAAGATGTATCTAGACATGTTTTAGTGTATACGTTCAAATGAATCTAGACACTAAAATATGTCTAGATACATCTCCTTCACAAACCTAAAACATCTTATATTTCCAAACGGAGGGAGTAGGTGCTAACATGGATGAAAATGATAGGATGGACGATATGATTGTTGGAGATATGCCCTAGAGGCAATAATAAATGTAGTTATTATTGTATCTTTGTGTTTATGATAAATGTTTACATTCATGCTATAACAGTATTAACAAGGAAACATTAATACTTGTGTGATTTGTAAACTAAATTAGAGTCCCTAGTAAAGCCTCTTTATAATACTAGCTTGTTGATTAATAAATGATTGTGGTTTCCCTGTCATGGACATTGAGATGTTATTAACAACAAGATCATAACGTTAGGAGAATGGTATGATGGACATACTCCTATAGATAAGCGTAGCATAAAGATCAAGTCATTTTTAATAGTTCAATTGCTATATGCTTTCTGATACATAGTAACCTAATTCCTTCGACCATGAGATCATGCTTATCACCATCACCGGAAGGATGCTTTGATGACATCAAACACCACACCGTGAATCGGGTGGCTATAAAGGTGGCATTGAGTGTTCGGTAAGTATGGGTTGAGACACATGGATCAAGAGTGGGATTTGTCCATCCATATGACGGATAGATATACTCTAGGCCCTCTCGGTGGAATGTCATCCAATTGGCTTGCAAGCATGTGACTGGCTCACAAGGGATCACATATCACGGGAACGAGAAAAGAGTACTTATCAGTAACGAGGTTGAACTAGGTATGCAGATATACCGACGATCAAAACCTCGGATGAGTAAACTATCAGGAGATCCGGAATGGTCCGGAGAATGAGATTCATATAAGGAAAGTCCTGTTTCGGGGTTGGAGAATGGTTCCGGTGTTTTCATCGGGAATGTTCTAGAAGGTTCCGGAATGTCCGGCACTTCGGAGGGGAAGGGTACATGAATGTTTCATAACAAGTTGGAATGGTTGCATCATGTACTAGGTGTCATCGCTGAGCGAAATAAAGGGATAAATCAAATCCTAGTTTGAAAAGTCAAACACCAATTTGAAAAGTCAAACGGCTATTTTGCTTGGTGGAGGGAGAGTAGGAAACCTACTTGGGGAGGAAGTCCCTCTCCCTCCACCGCCGGCCAAGGAGGCCGAGTTGGGGACTCCCTGGCCGCGCCCTCCCACCTATATAAGGAGGGGCAGGGCTGCCCCTCCAAGACCTACACCTCTCTCCTCTAAACCCTAGCCCTAGCCGCCGGCCTCCATCAAGTCGCCGCCGCCCCTAGGGTTTGCCTAGCCGAGTTGGGGCCTTCCCTGCCAGCCACGAATATCTCCCTCTCCTTGGTGTGTCTAAACCCTAGATCGCCAAGGCCTCTCTCATAGTCCACCATACTCGCTTAAGGCGAAGCCTCATGAGATCTCCCTCTACTTGCATCACGCCAGGTCGCCGAATCGCGAGAGAGTGCTACAACCTCCGTCTGCCTGGAACAAGGAGAGGAAGGTCTTCATCGAGTACCAAACGCAGGATCGATTACGGAGCGCCCGAAACGTTACCGGAAGGATCGCTTACACGATCTTGAGATCGGCAAGAGTACGATTACATCACCCACGAGAATCCGCCTCGTTAAACACTTTGGAATCTTCGAGGTGAGTTATTCTATCGACTGCTACAATCTAGTAGATAGATCTTGGCTTGTTTGTTTGTATGCGTAGAAATCTTTTGTTTTCCATGCTACGAACCCTACAATGATGAGTGACTTTGCCGCTTCAACCTCCTGCTGGAGCAGCCAATAGAATCGCCAAAGCTTTTTACATGATGGTTGATAGTCTGAAAGAGTTGGTGCATGAAAACACAGACCACACAACTATGTCTGCCATTGCACGGTTGTTGACCATGAATTCAATGAACAACCAATCTGAATCTGCTTATAATGATACACTTCAGCTAATACATGAGTTGCTTCCTGGCAATTCATAATTGTCAACGAACTTCTATAGGTCCAAGAAATTTCTAGAGGGTTTTGGTATGCCATACCATAAAATACATCTGTGTCCCAATAATTGCATGCTCTATTACAAAGACAATGAGGCTAAACTGAAGTGTGATTTTTGTAACGCTCCTTAGTACAAGGAAGGTTCCAAGGTCCCAACCAAAGTGTTGCGGTACATGCCCATAACAGATAGGTTGCAGCGATTGTATGCACATGAGGAGACAAAGAAGAATGATGAGGTATCACAAAGAAACTCCCCGCCCTGATAATAATATGATGGTGCATCCATGTGATGGTGAAGCATGGCAAGAACTAGATAGAGTTGAAACCGACTTTGCATTAGATCGTAGGAATGTGCGTCTAGTTATGGCAACCGATGGTATCACGCCTTTGTTATCGCCATATTTTGGCCAAAGAAGGAGATGGGCCGTGATCAAGATGGGCTTGGAAGATGTGTATATTCAACGTGTTGTTGGATCGGCCTAGTGCGTGGATTTGGGCTAAATTGCCCGTGTATCTTGTATCATAGTAGGTCTCGTGTTAGTTTAGGTTCCGTTTCAGTTTAGGTAAAGATAGAGTTGTAGAGTTATTCCAAAAGTAGAGAGTCTTCGGACTATAAATATGTACCTAAGGTTATTGAGAAAAGGAGGACAACCACGTTCACGACAAATACAATCTCGGCGCATCGCCACCCCTTGTTTTCGAGGGTTTCTTTCGGGTAAGTGTCATGTTGCCTAGATTGCATCTTGCGATCTAGGCAGTATTTTTACTTATGCGTTATTTGGTGTTACTCATCAAGCCTTGTTGATGGCAGTAACATTATTATCATAGATCTGTTGAGGTTAGCATCGGTGTTCTTCGTTATAATCGTTTGATTTTGCTACCTCTAGTTGTCTCGCTACCTTTGCACCTTTTTCCCAAGTGCAAGGGTAGCACCTTGCTTGATCTTTATTTAGCTGATTCGATCTGTTATGGTTGTGCCTTGCTCGCCAAGGTTTAGTTTGATATTCACGTAGTCGCCTTACAAACGGGTTGAACGATCCAAGAGTACGAGGGACGTGGCTTATTCGCCTAGAGAAGTTGTTCCGTAATTGACTTTACGCTGGTTATTAGGCCTCTAGGGTTAATATTCTTCATCTTTGTACATACCAGTGCTCAATTACGGTAGGACGCTCCATTACGTGGTGAAAACATTAAACCGTCAGAGATCGATTTAACTTGTAGTGATCAAGCAAAACCCCATGTTGTCGTAAATCTAATGCAAAACCATAGCAATCGGCTCTAGGAGCCGATTTGCTGTGGAAACCGGAGCCGGTCACGGCTCGAATTTTACGATACTTGTTTACCATGTAGGAAATCAATCGAGCAATCCTTCACCTTCCCGACCAGGTATAGGTCGTGGCACGCCGAACCAAGCTGTATGCTGCCGGAGTTTTGCGGCTGCCCGAGGGACCAGGGCCCACCAGCAGTTCCGGGAGCCTCCGGCTTTTCGTGTTGCTCGCTGCCCGCCGGTGAGTTTTGACAGCAACACATTCGCACGCCGGTGGGACCTTCAACAACGCTACATCAACGTCCGACGCCATGATGGAGAGCGCATCACCACGCATTTACGAGCCGCTCAAGAGCACAAGGCGGTATGATGAGATCGAAATTCTTCGCCGATCTCATCGCTTTTTTGAGAGGACCCGTAAGCATGGCATCAAGTGGAGGGGTTCTCCCCGAGGGTGCTCTTGATGAGGTAGATCTGTCCTTCCGGAGGAGCGCACTGCAGCTTCACGATGTGAAGTCAACTACATGGTGGCTCATTCTCCGACCGCCATTCTAAGAGCCCGTGAACGCTGAGCCGGTCGCGTTCGCGTAGTTCAGAGATCATGAAACATCGCATTCCGCCGGGGCCTACTTTAGGGACTCACCAGGAGAAAGACCGCCTGCATCAGCCGCGTGCCATTCACACTTGCGGCTCCAGAGCCGCCAGAGCAGCGGCTTACGCCGCCTACAAGGTCGAGGTGACCCAGCGATTGCCAATTCCTGTTTGAGCCACCTAAGGAAATCCCACACGGATATATATGCGCCACGTGCGGATCGCAACAACTCACACGCATCACCAGATTGCAACCAGGAGTTTCATGCGGGGTTCCGGGGTCTTCGTGAGCGTGCTTCGAGCAAAGGATGTCCGGATAGACGCCGACAAACAGGCGTGGCTAGCCAAGTATGCCATCGAACAAGTCATGAGAATGTAGCCCCGCAGCTCAAACAAAGGAGCAACCGCACCATCCGAGAGACCAGCTTCGCTTCGTCAAGAGAAGGACAATCGGCTATTCAAAGCCGCATTCAACGAAGTTTGATTCGATTCCGCCGCCTCCCAAGTATCGGCCCCGAGTTCTCAAGGTTTAGCGGATCAAGGGTCAAGCTCGATCGAGCACATAAGCCGATACCGCACAGCTAGGCATAATTTCGCACCGCATCGATGCGCTGTAAGGTTTTTTGCGCAATCACGACAGACCAGCTTTTGGGTGGTACGCCTCACGCCACCGATTCGATTCATACCGAAGCAACCGGAAGAGCAGTTCCACATCCAAGACTATTCTGAGGCTACCGAGGCTGGCATTGCACTGGCTCAAAGGCAGGAGGAGAAATCAGAGCAGTACATCCAGCGCTTCAGGACCATAAAGAACCGATGTTAATCCGCCGCTTAATCGAGAAGGAAGCAAATAACTGGCAAAGGTTGGGTCTCAAAGACCCATCAAGGATCTGGCTTTCCAAGTAGAGTACAACTCATTGGCGCACATGGCCCAGAAATTGACGATGTATGAACAGAGCCACCCAGAGTTATACCAAGACAAGTTCAAGCGTCCGATAGGCCTGGTCGATACAGAAGAAGGGGATCCTACGCAAGACCAGGAGGTGGCCGTGGATGAATGGGCTCGGGGGGCAGACCCCGTGTCCTGCAAATGGGTGAAACAGCAAGGGCCTGCAAAAGGGTTCGACGACGTGAGCAAAGCCGAGCAGATTGATTTATCGCCGAAAGAGAAGTACCGAGGTTACCCGACGGCCATAAAATCCCCACGGCTCAGAAATGAACGGAGACCATCGCAAGTGGCATCACTGCTCACCCACACCACCAATGACCGCAGAAGAGCTACGCCAAATCCAAATGGCGATAGAGCAAGGTCGTCGATCTTAGCGTTCGCCATGAAAGTGGACACAAACCCATTTCCGGCGTTAACATGGTAGAGCTCATACCATGAGGCGCCATCGGATTTTTCGCTCGTGTTAATATGGCAGGGTCTGGGTACCACCATGACACGCATAAGGAGGAAGGTGGTCGCCTCGGGCAAAGAGAGGGAAGAGGATGGTCCATGCGACCCGCCATAGCGACAAAGCGGTACTTAACAGAGGAACAGAGGAGAGTACGGTATCGGGCCGCATTCCACGATCTCCTTAAGAAGTATGAACGCCAAGATGACCAACGGCGCCAAAGACGATGGAGACGATAAATGATATGAGCACCTCACTAGGGGCCGTCAAAAGAAAAGGAAGGCGCAAAAACATTGGGACTGTCCTTTCTTCAAGTATCTGGACGCTGGAATGAGCCGATTGCCTACGACAATCGCCCGTGAGTGTGGACAGCAGAGGAGGACACCAGGCCAGTTTGGAGTTCAAACGCTTAGGGCCTCTCCACCTCAGAGTCTGCCACAGGAGTCCGCCGAGCAAAGGACCTCGAGAAGCCAAGGGGTGACAAGGAAGAAGACAGATATCACTGTCCAAGATGGTGTCCAGACGGACTCGTACATACCCAAAAGCGAGAGTGCAGCGGCAGAATTTGAGGAAGTCAAGCGCAGATTCCACGCCTAAAGAAAGCATGGCCCGATCCGCCCAAAATTAGGCAGACTCGAAGCGGAAGACCGCCGACAAGGAAAGAATGGCGCCTAAACCAAAAAGCCGATGCACGTATCGCCGCACAAACATGGTGTTCGATTCGCCGAATTTCGCGCCAAGAACCAATGAGCTACCAAAGGGCACATTTTGATCGCGTCCACGGCCGTTATCTTTGAGAAGCCACGGAGAAGGGTTACAAACATCCGAAAGCCTGCACCGCGAGGTTACATCAATGGGCAACCCGTCAAGAAGATGTTGGTGGACACCGAGCGGCAACAATATCATGTCAGACTCCATGCTACGACGCTTGGGTCGCTTCATCGCATATCCGATCAAAACCAACGCCATGTTAAGAGACTTCAACGGCCGCCTTCTAAACACAAGGCGGTCGAACGTGGATCCGACAAAGGCGAAAAACCATACCCACGCTATTTTTCGTCAGGACAGCAAAAGTACCTACGATGTCTTGCTAGGTAGAGATTGATTCACGCTTAATTGCAGATTCCATCCACGATGCACCAAAGGCCTCATACAAGGGACGGAGATGAAGTGGAGGTCATCCATGCGCATTTATTCTATCGAGGTTTCCATAGCTGGCATGAACGTGGGAAGTGTAAGACCAAGAGCCGATCTCGGAATTAGTTTAGACGGCTGTGAGCATTGAAGCTACAAAAACGGGGTGAGGCTGGTCTTATCCATCGCCCGACAGAGTAGGAAAGTTCACGATCAGAGTGGTAATGCCGATCCTCGCGATCGCCACAAAAAATAAAAAGCACCAATCATATGACAAGAGGATCATGCAAATGTGAAAGGTGGAGACGCCATGCCATTGTAAAACAATAAGTTGTAGACCATCCCCGACTAATGCAAGAAAAGGGGCGATTCTCGCGATCGCCCAAATTATTTTTGTTACCCTCACCTACCGCTTGCCTGTGTTTACCATCGATTTGACAGTGACGGAAAGCTAGGGTATGGGTTTACATCCGATGAGCTAGAAGAGATCGACATTGGTCCCGGGATAAGCCACCAACATTTATCGCCAGAAGTTAGACCAGTCCGCGGGTCCGGCGATAGCCTGCTGAGAAGATATCCATCGTCACCGACTACATGTAAATGCCCGGTTAGACAGAGCATCATTGAGCATCGACTCGCTAAAAAGGATTTCGCCATTTCAGCAGCGAGCACGACAAATGAAGGCCAAATTCGAAGAAGTCAAAAAGAGGTCGAGAAAATGTTGACGCCGTTAAGTTAATCAGCCATGCAGTATGCCGAGTGGATTTCTAGTATAGTACCTATAGAGAAGAAGGACGCCGATGGCGTGTTGCCACAGATTTTGGGATCTAAACAGAGCTACCCCAAAGGATGAGTATCCGATGCCGGCGGAGACGTTAATTAACGCAGCACCCGGTCATAAAATCGAGCTTCATGGATGGCAATGCCGGTTACAACCAAATTTTTATGGCTCCGTAAGATATACACAAGACGGCGCTCGAGTCCTGTGCTCGGGGTTGTTCGAGTATGTAGTCATGACGCTCGGATCAAGAATGCCGCGCCACTTACCAAAGGGCCATGAATTACATTTTCCATGATCCGATCGGCAAGTTGGTGGAAATTTACATCGATGACGTGGTGGTCAAGTCCGCCTGCACGGATACTTGGACGATCTTCGCTCGACCGAACAAGAAAATTCGCCACGGATGAATCCAAAGAAGTGTGCCTCGGGTCACGGCCGGCCGCTTCTTGGGTTTTTGGTCCATGAACGAGGGATTGAGATCGGCTGAAAATTCAGGAGGCAAGACGGACAATGAAGCCACCTACCACAAAGAAAGAGCTGCAGCTCTAATCGGCAAGATCAACTTCGCCGAAGATTCATCTCCAACTGTGAAGAATAGAACCGCTCATGGACGTGAAAACTAAATCGACGAGGAATTTCACTGGGGAGAACAAAGAACGAGCCTTCGACGAGATCAAAGAATATCCGACGAAACCACCGTGTTGGTTCCGCCTCACTTTATGCACCATTCTACATTTACTTGTCGCTGGATGACACGCCCATCGCTTCGGTGGTGGTACAAGTTTATGATGGGCTAGAGCGAGTCGGATTTTACATAAGGTATGATGCCGGACGCGAGACAAGGTATCCCGACATCGATAAGTTGTGCTCGCCGCTTTTTCACCGCACTAAGCGCCACATCTTGCTATCAGAGATCATCATCATATGCAAATCGACGCCATAAAGCACATGCCGTCGGCTCCTATGTTAAAAGGCCGATCGGGCAAATGGATGTTTGCATTATCGAGTTTGACATCCGTATCAACCCGCGAAAGCGCTAAGGACAAAGGCGCCGATCTTATTGCCGAAAGGATCAACACTAACATAGCAAAGAGGCCCATAAGAGCGTGGGCTATGTTTTTCGACGGATCAGTTTGTGACGATGGCTGCATCGCATTTTACTCGTGGTCGCCTGGGCAACATTTTCCTTCTCCATCGATTGTCTACCTCGCACCAACAATGTAGCCGAGTACGAGGCGATACGCAGAAGGAATGGAGTTACTCCTCGAGCGTATAAAGGAAATTTTGGAGACCTGTTGGTGATTTCAACTCACGGAGGAGTACAAATGTGAGAGCGAGTCCCTCTTCCCATTATGGTTGTAATCGCTGAGCCGATGGCGCAGCTCCCAGACATAAACTTCACCGGATCCCGCGGTCGCAACATAGAGGCAAATGATCTTGCACAGATGGCTTCAGCTACAAGGATGTAGCAGAGGGAGCCGATATTCGTGCATGCTCGAAGTCGACGATCGAGAGCCGATATCTTCAATTACTTGAAGGATTCGGCTCGGGGGGCACCTAAACGGATAAGGTACAAAGCCATGAAATATGTGCTTATTGGGGATGACATGTTTTACAGACTCGAAGGATTATTGCTCAAATGTCCGGGACAATGAGGCTAATCGGCTCCTACACGAGGTACACGAAGGCGCCTATGGAACTCACCAATCAGCTCACAAGATGAAATGGTTGATCAGGCGATCAGGGTTTTATTGGCCCACCATGCTTGAGGACTGTTTCAACTACTACAAAGGGTGTCAAGCATGTCAGAAATTTGGAAAAATTCAGATGGTACCATCAAAGAATGAATCCCATCATCAATCCTTGGCAGTTCCGAGGTTGGGGCATGGATATAATCGGTAAAATCAATCCTCCATCAAGCAAAGGCCACATGTGGATTTTGGCCATCACTGATTATTTCACTAAATGGGTGGAAGCTGTCCCGATGAAATCGCTGAACTCAAGGATGTTATCAACTTTGTGAAAGAGCATGTCATCCATAGATTCGGATTCCCAAACTATCACGCACCGATGGGGGTTCGGCCTTTATTTCTCGTGGAGTTTAGAAAGTTCATGAGGACATGGGGATTGTCGATCGATCATCTCCATACTATGCTCAAAGCTAATGGGCAAGTCAAGCATCCAACCGTAGCCTCATCAAGTCGATCAAGAGAAAAGTCGATGAACACCCTAGGCGCTGGCACGAGGTTTTGTCGAGGCATTGTGGGCTTATCACATGTCATGCCATGGGCGATTAAAACTTCGCCATATCATCTAGTATATGGACAAGAAGTCATTGTTCGGGAAATTACGGCAGGATCGAGACGTGTCACTTTTCGTGACGATCTAACAATCAAGAATATGCAACCTCGATGAGTGACAAGTGGAGGATTTAATCGAGCTCAGCCGTGGGTCGCTGAGAGGATCAAAGAGAACAAGGCCAAGGTAGCTCGTGCATACAACAAGAAAGTGAGGCCAAAGGAATTCCACGCTGGTGATCCGGTATGGGAAGTCGTGTTGCCATTAGGGACTAAGGATGCAACATATGGTAAATGGTCTCCAAATTGGCACGGGCCGCAGTGGTTGATCAAGTTTTAAGAGGAAACGACACAAAGCTTGAGGAGTCGACGCATGAAATTCTGGTATGGCCAACGTCAACATCTCAAGAAATATTTTCCAAGCATGTGGGATGATGGACAAGAACATGGGGCCGATACATGAAATCGCCGTAAAAAGCACGTGAGATGTTGGACAAGAAAATATGTAGGGGGCGACATCGAAAATCGGCTAATAAAAAAAATATATATAATATAGCCGATGCATGGTCATTGACTCTAGAGGTTCACATATGCTACAAACAAAAGCAGATTCACCGCAAGCCATCAAGAAATCTTCATTCTTGCCCGCCATTAGCTGCTTGTTCAGGCACACATTTTGATGGGCAATTGAGATCTAGGTCGCCCTTGTTGAAGAAGATCGCAGTTACCGCTTGAAACTAAGAAGTGACCGCTTAGGTTTGCTCGAGCATGTGACCAAGTCGACCTTGTCAACGCTTTTGGGAAAACCGATATGCATCGACTCTTTGAGCTGTGCCTGGTTGATCGAGTAAACATAGCAGGTAAAAGCCGATGCGCTACTATCGGCTTCGGAGCATCGACCTATTTTATTATCGCAAAATTGGGGCGGCAAGAGCAATCTTCGAGAACGGATTTTTTCATTTCAAGCTGGTTGCTTACAAAAGGACCGGTCGACATGGAAGCTTATGACTACTCATATCGCCATCGTTCCTAATCTAGCCCGAGTTCGTCGTCATTGCCGCTGCCGCCGCCTTGTGCGCTATCCTCGGCCGCTTCCGGCTGCCTTCGCCGCCGTCAAGAAGCCAGGGCCTCCTCGCCTTCGCTGCGTCCAGATCTCGCTGGACCCGTGCGGAAGTACTTCACCGGTGGTACTCCTGAGGAGGTGTCCTCCTCTTCCTCCTCCTCCTCGGAGGAGTCGACGGCCCCAGTGACATGGCGCTGCCGATGCTCGCCTCCGCTTCCCCATCAAGCCAGGAACCGCAGGTCTTCTTCGCCGGTTAAGGACGCTGCCCTCCGACCAAACGGCGAATCTCAACCCTCTCGCCCCACCATTGTGGGGCGAGAGGTTGTACGCCGCCATCGGGTGCTCCGCTGGCTCGGCCACTCATTGAGTTGGAAGCGTGGGAGGACAGGCCAGAGGAAGCAGAGGAGGCCATGGCGAAGAAACAGGGTTTTTTTTCAAGGAGGAAGAAGGTTTTTGGCGTTGGAGGCAGATGGGGATTGTGAACCGCTTAGGTGGATTTAAATAAGGGAATAGTAGAGACGGTTCAATGCCATACAGCTTTCCGTAATGCCGCCAAAATCACAAATCATGCAATCGCTAAGGAGTTGAGAAGACAGGTCATCATGATGAAGGGGTGGCGTGACGATCCTGTTCTGCAACGCATTCTGTCAACGCGCAACCCGATACAAAAAAAAGAGGGGGAAGGAAAAAATATATCAGCGGAGTGGTTTTGGAATTATCATTGCCAAAACCAGGGGGGCATGTGTTATCGCCATATTTTGGCCAAAGAAGGAGATGGGCCGTGATCAAGATGGGCTTGGAAGATGTGTATATTCAACGTGTTGTTGGATCGGCCTAGTGCGTGGATTTGGGCTAAATTGCCCGTGTATCTTGTATCATAGCAGGTCTCGTGTTAGTTTAGGTTCCGTTTCAGTTTAGGTAAAGATAGAGTTGTAGAGTTATTCCAAAATTAGAGAGTCTCCGGACTATAAATATGTACCTAAGGTTATTGAGAAAAGGAGGACAACCACGTTCACGACAAATACAATCTCAAGATCGCCACCCCTTGTTTTCGAGGGTTTCTTTCGGTAGTTATGTCGCTTAGATTGCATCTTGCGATCTAGGCAAGATTTTTACTTATGTGTTATTTGGTGTTACTCGCATCAAGCCTTGTTGATGGCGAGTAACATTATTATCATAGATCCGCTAGGTTAGCATCGGTGTTCTTCGTTATAATCGCTTGATTTTGCTACCTCTAGTTGTCTCGCTACCTTTGCACCTTTTTCCCAAGTGCAAGGGTAGCACCTTGCTTGATCTTTATTTAGCTGATTCGACCGTTATGGTTGTGCCTTGCTCGCCAAGGTTTAGTTTGATATCTACGTAGTCAGGCCTTAGAAACGGGTTGAACGATCCAAAGAGTACGTAGGGACGTGGCTTATTCGCCTAGAGAAGTTGTTCCGTAATTGACTTTACGCTGGTTATTATGCCTCCTCTAGGGTTAATATTCTTCATCTTTGTACATACCAGCTCAATTACGTAGGAAGTTCCAGATGGTGAAAACATTAAACCGTCAGAGATCGATTTAACTTGTAGTGATCAAGCAAAACCCCATGTTGTCGTAAATCTAATGCAAAACCATAGCAATCGGCTCTAGGAGCCGATTTACTGTGGAAACCCGGGAGCCGGCCACGGCTCAATTTTACGATACTTGTTTACCATGCAGAAATCAATCGAGCAATCTTCACCTTCCCGACCAGGTATTGGTCGTGGCACGCCTCGAACCAAGCCGTGTATGCGTCGGAGTTTTGCGGGCTGCCCGAGGGACCAGGGCCCACCAGCCTGGAGCCTCCCGGCTCTTCGTGTTGCTCGCTGCCCGCCGTGAGTTTTGACAGCAACACATTCGCACGCCTGGGACCTTCAACAACGCTTCACATCAACGCCCCACGCCGCGATGGAGAGCGCATCACCACGCACGACGAGCTCAAGAGCACAAGGCGAAGTATGATGAGATCGAAATCTCTTCAAGCCGATCTCATCGGCTCTTTGAGAGGACCCGTAAGCATGGCATCAAGTGGAGGGGTTCTCCCCGAGGGTGTTCTTGATGAGGTAGATCTGTCTGCTCCTTCGGAGGAGCGCACTGCAGCTCTACGATGAAGTCAACTACATGGTGGCTCATTCTCCGCACCGCCATTCTAAGAGCCCGTGAACGCTGAGCGGTCGCGGTTCGCGTAGTTCAGGAGATCATGAAACATCGCATTCCGCCGAGGCCTACTTTAGGGACTCACCAGGAGAAAGACCGCCTGCACTGTCAGCCGCACCGCCATTCACACTTGGCTCCAGAGCCGCCAGAGCAGCGCTTACGCCGCCTACAAGGTCGAGGCGACCCAGCGATTGCCAATTCCTGTTTGAGCCACCTAAGGAAATCCCACACGGATATATATGCGCCACGCGTCCGGATCGCAACAACCCGTCACGCATCACCAGATTGCAACCGCAGGAGTTTCGCAGGGGTTCCCGGGCAGATCTTCGTGAGCAGCGCTTCGAGCAGCGATGTCCGGATAGACGCCGACAAACAAAGCGCTAGCCAAGTATGCCATCGAACAAGTCATGAGAATCTAGCCTCGCAGCTCAAACAAAGGAGCAAATCCGCACCATCCCGAGAGATCAGTTCAAGCTTCTGCGTCAAGAGAAGGACAATCGGCTATTCAAAGCCGCACTTAACGAAGTTTGATTCGATTCCGCCGCCCAAGTATCGGCTCCCGAGTTCTCAAGGTTTAGCGGATCGTAAGGGTCAAGCTCGACGAGCACATAAGCCGATACCGCACAATAGGCATAATTTCGCACCGCATCGATGCGCGAGGGTTTTTATGCAATCGACAGACCAGCTTTTGGGTGGTACACCTCGCCGCCACCGATTCGATTCATACCGAAGCAACGGAAGAGCAGTTCCACATCCAAGACTATTCGTGAGGCTATCGAGGTCGGCATTGCGCACTGCTCAAAAGGCGTAGCGTAGGAGAAATCAGAAAGTAGTACATCCAGCGCAGACCATCAAGAACCGATGTTAATCCGCCGCTTAATCGAGAAGGAAGCAATGAATCGGCAAAGTTGGGTCTCAAGACCCATCAAGGATCTGCTTTCAAGTAGAGTACAACTCATTGGCGACATGGCCCGTAAACCGACGTATGTATGAACAGCGCCACCGAAGTTATACCAAGACAAGTTCAAGCGTCCGATAGGCCTGGTCGACATGAAGAAGGGGATCCTACGCAAGACCGTGAGGTGGCCGTGGCTGAATGGGATCGGGGCGCACTCGTGTCCCGCAAATGGGTGAAACAAAAGGGCCCGCAAAAGGGTTCGACTGACGTGAGCAAAGTTGAGCAGATTTTCGACATCGCTGAAAGAGAAGCACCGAGGTTACCCGACGCCATAAAATCCCCACGGCTCGTGAAATGAACGGAGACCATACCGCAAGTGGCATCACTGCTCACCCACACCACCAATGATCCAGAAGAGCTACGCCGCCAAATCCAAATGGCGATAGAGCAAGGCCGTCGATCCTTAGCGCTCGCCATGAAAGTGGACACAAACCCATTTCAAGGCACATGGTAGATCTCAGCCACGAGGCGCCGGCTGGATTTTTCGCTCGTGTTAATATGGCGGTCTGGGTACCACCATGACACGCACAAGGAGGAAGGTGGTCGCTCGGGCAAAGAGAGAGAAGAGGATGGTCCATGCGATCGCCCGCCACCATAGCGACAAAGCAGTACTTAACAGAGGAACAGGTGAGGAGAGTACAGATCGTGGTCGATTCCACGATCTCCTTAAGAAGTATGAACGCCAAGATGACCAACGGCGCCAAAGACGATGGAGACGATAAATGATATGAGCACCTCACTAGGGGCCGCCAAAAAGAAAAGGAAGGCGCAGAAAACATTGGGACCGCCTTTCTTCAAGTCGATGGACGCGGAATGAGCAGATTGCCTACAATGACAATCGCCTGAGTGTGGACAGAGGAGGACACCAGGCCGTTTGTTCAAACGCTTAGGGCCTCTCCCACCTCGTAGTCACACAGGAGTCCTCGAGCAAAGGACCTCGAGAAGCCAAGGGGTGACAAGGAAGAAGACAGATATCACCGCCCAAGATGGTGTCCAGACGACTCAGACATACCCAAAAGCGAGAGTGCAGCGGCAGAATTTGAGGAAGTCAAGCGCAGATTCCACGCCTAAAGAAAGCACTACCCGATCCGCCAAAATTAGGCAGACTCGAAGCGGAAGACCGCCCGACAAGGAAAGAATGGCGCCTAAACCAGTAAAAGCCGATGCACGTACATCGGCCGCACAAACATGGTGTTCATATTCCGGAATTCGCGCGCCAAGAACCAATGAGCTACCAAAGGGCACAGTTTGATCGCGTCCACGGCCGGTTATCTTTGAGAAGCCACGGAGAAGGGTTACAAACATCCGAAAGCCCTGCACCGCGAGGTTACATCAATGGGCAACCCGTCAAGAAGATGTTGGTGGACACCGAGCGGCAACCATATCATGCCAGACTCCATGCTACGACGCTTGGGTCGCTTCATCGCAGACCGATCAAACCAACGCCACGTTAAGCGACTTCAACGCCGCCTTCGGAAACACAAGGCGGCCGAACGTGGATCCGATAAAGGCAGAAAACCATACCCACGCCATTTTTCGTCGGACAGCAAAAGTACCTACGATGTCTTGCTAGGTAGAGATTGATTCACGCTAATTGCTGATTCCATCCACGATGCACCAAAGGCTCATACTGGGACGGAGATGAAGTGGAGGTCATCCATGCGCATTTATTCTATCGAGGTTTCCATAGCTGGCATGAACGTCTGGGAAGAAGAAGACCAAGAGCCGATCTCGGAATTAGTTTAGACGGCCAGAGCGCATTGAAGCTACAAAAACGGGTGAGGCTGGTCTTATCCATCGGCCCGACAGAGTAGGAAAGTTCACGCATCAGTGGTACGCCGATCCTCGCGATCGCCACAAAAATAAAAAGCACCAATCATACGACAAGAGGATCATGCAACAGAAAGGTGGAGACGCCATGCCATTGTAAAACAATAAGTTGTAGACCATCCCGACTAATGCAAGTAAAAGGGGCCGATTCGCGATCGCCCAAATTATTTTTGTTACCTCACCTACCGCTTGCCCTGTGTTTACCATCGATTTGACAGTGACGGAAAGCTAGGGTATGGGTTTACATCCGATGAGCTAGAAGAGATCGACATTGGTCCCGGGATAAGCCACCACCAACATTTATCGAAGAAGTTAGACCCGAGTCTCGGGTCCGATGATAGCCCCGCTGAGAAGATATCCGCATCGCACTCGGGACTATACAGAAATGCCCGGTTAGACAGAGCATCATTGAGCATCGACCGCTTAAAAGGATTTCGCCATTTCAGAAATGAGCACGACAAATGAAGGCCAAATTCGGAAGAAGTCAAAAAGAGGTCGAGAAAATGTTGACGCCAAGTTAATCAGGCCATGCAGGTATGCTGAGTGGATTTGTAGTATAGTACCTATAGAGAAGAAGGACTGCCGATGGCGTGTTGCCATAGATTTTTGGGATCTAAACAGAGCTACCCCAAAGGATGAGTATCCGATGCCGGTGGCGGAGACGTTAATTAACGCAGCTGGTCATAAAATCCTGAGCTTCATGGATGGCAATGCCGTTACAACCAAATTTTTATGGCTCCGTAAGATATACACAAGACGGCGCTCGAGTCCTGTGCTCGGGGGTTGTTCGAGTATGTAGTCATGACGCTCGGATCAAGAATGCCGCGCCACTTACCAAAGGGCCATGAATTACATTTTCCATGATCCGATCGGCAAGTTGGTGGAAATTTACATCGATGACGTGGTGGTCAAGTCCGCCTGCGCACGGACACTTGGACGATCTTCGCTGCTCGACCGAACAAGAAAATTCGCCACGGATGAATCCAAAGAAGTGTGCCTTCGGGTCACGGTCAGCTTCTTGGGTTTTTGGTCCATGAACGAGGGATTGAGATCGGCCCGAAAAGTCGAGGCAAGACGGACAATGAAGCCACCTACCACAAAGAAAGAGTCAGCCTCTAATCGGCAAGATCAACTTCGCCAAGATTCATCTCCAACTGTCAGAAGAATAGAACCGCTCATGGACCGGTGAAAACTAAATCGACGAGGAATTTCACCGGGGCGAATAAAGAACGAGCCTTCGACGAGATCAAAGAATATCCGACGAACCACTGTTGGTTCCGCCCACCGGATGCATTCATTCTACATTTACTTGTCAGTGGATGACACGTCCATCGCCTCGGTGGTGGTACAAGTTTATGATGGGCTAGAGCGAGTCGGATTTTACATAAGCAGAAGGATGCTGGACGCGGAGACAAGGTATCCCGATATCGATAAGTTGTGCCTCCTCGTTTTTCACCGCACTAAGTCGCGCCACATCTTGCTATCGCAGAGATCATCATCATATGCAAATCGACGTCATAGCACATGCCGGCTGGCCCTATGTTAAAAGGCCGACCGGGCAAATGGATGTTTGCATTATCGTAGTTTGACATCCGTATCAACCCGCCGAAAGCGCTTAAGGGACAAAGGCCGCCGATCTTATTGCCGAAAGGATCAACACTAACATAGCAAAGACCGGCCCATAAGAGCGTGGGCTATGTTTTTCGACGGATCGCTTTGTGACGATGGTCATGCATCGCATTTTACTCGTGTCGCCTGGGGCAACATTTTCCTTCTCCATCGATTGTCTACCTCTCGCACCAACAATGTAGCCGAGTACGAGGCGATACGCAAGGGAATGGAGTTACTCCTCGCCGGAGCGTATAAAGGAAATTTTGGAGACTCCAAGTTGGTGATTTCAACTCACGGAGGAGTACAAATGTGAGAGCGAGTCCCTCTTCCCATTATGGTTGCAATCCGTGAGATGATGGCGCAGTTCCGCACATAAACTTCACCGGATCCCGGTCGCAGTAACATAGAGGCAAATGATCTTGCACAGATGGCTTCGTGCTACAAGGATGTAGCAGGAGCCGATATTCGTGTAGCCTCGAAGTCGACGATCGGAGAGCCGATATCTTCAATTACTTGAAGGATTCGGCTCGGGGGGCACCTAAACGGATAAGGTACAAAGCCATGAAATATGTGCTTATTGGGGATGACATGTTTTACAGACTCGAAGGATTATTGCTCAAATGTCCGGGGACACCGAGGCTAATCGGCTCCTACACGAGGTACACGGCGCCTGTGGAACTCACCAATCAGCTCACAAGATGAAATGGTTGATCAGGCGATCAGGGTTTTATTGGCCCACCATGCTTGAGGACTGTTTCAACTACTACAAAGGGTGTCAAGCATGTCAGAAATTTGGAAAAATTCAGATGGTACCCGTGATCAAAGAATGAATCCCATCATCAAGCCTTGGCTGCTCCGAGGTTGGGGCATGGATATGATCGGTAAAATCAATCCTCCATCAAGCAAAGGCCACATGTGGATTTTGGCCATCACCGATTATTTCACTAAATGGGTGGAAGCTGTCCCGATGAAATCAAGTGAACTCAAGGATGTTATCAACTTTGTGAAAGAGCATGTCATCCATAGATTCGGATTCCCAAACTATCACGACCGATGGGGGTTCGGCCTTATTTCTCGTGAGTTTAGAAAGTTCCGCGAGGACATGGGGATTGTCGATCGATCATCTCCATACTATGCTCAAAGCTAACGGGCAAGTCAAGCATCCAACCGAGCCTCATCAAGTCGATCAAGAGAAAAGTCGATGAACACCCTAGGCGCTGGCACGAGGTTTTGTCGAGGCATTGTGGGCTTATCGCATGTCATGCCATGGGGCGATTAAAACTTCGCCATATCATCTAGTATATGGACAAGAAGTCAGATTCTCGGGAAATTACGGCAGATCGAGACGTGTCACTTTTCGTGACGATCTAACAATCAAGAATATGCAACCCGATGAGTGACAAGGTGGAGGATTTAATCGAGCTCAGTGTGGTCGCTGAGAGGATCAAAGAGAACAAGGCCAAGGTAGCTCGTGCATACAACAAGAAAGTGAGGCCAAAGGAATTCCACGCTGGTGATCCGGTATGGGAAGTCGTGTTGCCATTAGGGACTAAGGATGCAACATATGGTAAATGGTCTCCAAATTGGCACGGCCGCATGTGGTTGATCAAGTTTTAAGAGGAAACGACACAGCTTGAGGAGTCGGACGGCGTGAAATTCTGTGGCGGTCAACGGTCAACATCTCAAGAAATATTTTCCAAGCATGTGGGATGATGGACAAGAACATGGGGCCGATACATGAAATCGCCGTAAAAAGCACGTGAGATGTTGGACAAGAAATATGTAGGGGGCTTATCGAAAATCGGCCAATAAAAAAAAATATATAATATATAGCCGATGCATGGTCATCGACTCTAGAGGTTCACATATGCTACAAACAAAGCCAAGATTCACCGCAAGCTATCAAGAAATCTTCATTCTTGCCCGCCATTAGCTGTTGTTCAGGCACACATTTTGATGGGCAATTGAGATCTAGGTCGCCCTTGTTGAAGAAGATCGCAGTTACCGCTTGAAACTAAGAAGTGACCGCTTAGGTTTGCTCGAGCATGTGACCAAGTCGACCTTGTCAACGCTTTTGGGAAAAACCGATATGCATCGACTCTTTGAGCTGTGCCTCGTTGATCGAGTAAACATAGCAGGTAAAAGCGGCGCGCTGCTATCGGCTTCGGAGCATCGACCTATTTTTATTATCGCAAAATTGGGGCAAGAGCAATCTTCGAGAACGGATTTTTTCATTTCGTTGGTTGCTTACAAAAGGACCGGTCGACATGTATGAAGCTTATGACTACCATCATATCGCCATCGTTCCTAATCAGCCCGAGTTCGCCGTCATGCCGCCGCCGCCTTTGTGCGCTATCCTCGGCCGCTCGCCGTTCGCCGTCATTGCCGTGAAGAAGCCAGGGCCTCCTCGCCTTCGCTGCCGGTGATCCTCGCCGACCCGTGCGGAAGTACTTTCACCGGCCGGTACTCCTGGAGGAGGTGTCCTCCTCTTCCTCCTCCTCCTCGGAGGAGTCGACGCCCCCTGTGACATGGCGCTGCCGATGTCGTCGCCTCCGCCTCCCATCGCCAAGGAACCGCAGTCTTCGCCGCCGGTTAAGGACGCTGCTGCCCTCCGACCAAACGGCGAATTTAACCCTCTCGCCCCACCATTGTGGGGCGAGAGTTGTACGCCGCCATCGGCGGTGCTCCGGCTGGCTCTCGGTCACTCATTGAATTGAGGCGTGAGGACAAAGCGAGGAAGCAGAGGAGGCCATGGCGAAGAAACAGGTTTTTTCAAGGAGGAAGAAGGGTTTTGGCTGGAGGCGCAGATGGGGATTGCGAATCGCTTAGGTGGATTTAAATAAGGGAATAGTAGAGAGACGGTTCAATGCCATAGCTGTTTCCCGTAATGTGCCAAAATCGCCAAATCATGCAATCGCAAGGAGTTGAGAAGACAGGGCATCATGATGAAGGGGTGGCGTGACGATCCTGTTCTGCAACGCATTCTGTCAACGCGCAACCCGATACAAAAAAAAAGAGGGGGAAGGAAAAAATATATCAGCAGAGTGGTTTTGGAATTATCATTGCCAAAACCAGGGGGGCATGTGTTATCGCCATATTTTGGCCAAAGAAGGAGATGGGCCGTGATCAAGATGGGCTTGGAAGATGTGTATATTCAACGTGTTGTTGGATCGGCCTAGTGCGTGGATTTGGGCTAAATTGCCCGTGTATCTTGTATCATAGTAGGTCTCGTGTTAGTTTAGGTTCCGTTTCAGTTTAGGTAAAGATAGAGTTGTAGAGTTATTCCAAAAGTAGAGAGTCTCCTGACTATAAATATGTACCTAAGGTTATTGAGAAAAGGAGGACAACCACGCTCACGAAATACAATCTCACAAGATCGCCACCCCTTGTTTTCGAGGGTTTCTTTCGTAGTATGTCGCTAGATTGCATCTTGCATCTAGGCAAGATTTTTACTTATGTTATTTGGTGTTACTCAGATCAAGCCTTGTTGATGGCTAGTAACATTATTATCATAGATCCGCTGAGGTTAGCATCGGTGTTCTTCGTTATAATCGCTTGATTTTGCTACCTCTAGTCGCCTCGCTACCTTTGCACCTTTTTCCCAAGTGCAAGGGTAGCACCTTGCTTGATCTTTATTTAGCCGATTCGATCTGTTATGGTTGTGCCTTGCTCGCCAAGGTTTAGTTTGATATCTACGTAGTCGCCTTACAAACGAGTTGAACGATCCAAAGAGTACGAGGGACGGGCTTATTCGCCTAGAGAAGTTGTTCCGGTAATTGACTTTACGCTGGTTATTAGGCCTCTAGGGTTAATATTCTTCATCTTTGTACATACCAGGCTCAATTACGGTAGGACGCTCCATTATTGGTGAAAACATTAAACCGTCAGAGATCGATTTAACTTGTAGTGATCAAGCAAAACCCCATGTTGTCGTAAATCTAATGCAAAACCATAGCAATCGGCTCTAGGAGCCGATTTACGTGGAAACTCGGGAGCCGGTCACGGCTCGAATTTTACGATACTTGTTTACCATGCAGAAATCAATCGAGCAATCCTTCACCTTCCCGACCAGGTATAGGTCAGGTGGCACGCGAACCAGCCAGCTGCGTGTGCCGGAGTTTTATGGCGTCTGCCGAGGGACCAGGGCCCACCAGCAGTTCTGGGAGCCTCCCGGCTCTTCGTGTTGCTCGTCGCTGCCCGCCGGTGAGTTTTGACAGGCAACAGCCTTATAGTTTGACTGCTACTTCTTATTCATGTTGGTCGGTGTTTGTGGCTCCTTTGAATCTTCCACCTGATGTCCTAATGCGCCCGGAATACATATTTCTTGCTCTAGTTATCCCTGGTCCTGAACATCCTGGAACTAAATTGAATGTCCTTATGCAACCTTTGGCCGATGAGCTGTCCAAGTTGTGGGCTGATGTTCAAACATGGGATGCATATGGGAAACAGAACTTCGTTATGAGGGCAACACAACTTTGGACAATCCATGATTTTCCTGCCTTCGGAATGGTTGTTGGGTGGAGCACACATGGGAGACTTGCATGTTATGAATGGGAAGTGATACACAAGAATTCCGATTAGATAAGGGTGGGAAGGCATGCTGGTTTGATTGCCATAGGATATTTCTTCCTCCAGACCATGAGTTTAGAACCCAAGCCAATTCATTTCGAAGATTTTCTAGTTTTATATTTATATGACCCATGCATATTAATGTGATGTAGTTCCTTCAAAGGAGATAAATCAGTAGCGGGTCCTACAACACTTCTGAAATATGAATATGTTGGAGATATGCCCTAGAGGCAATAATAAATATAGTTATTATTATATCTTTGTGTTTATGATAAATGTTTACATTCATGCTATAATAGTATTAACAAGGAAACATTAATACTTGTGTGATTTGTAAACTTAAATTGAAGTCCCTAGTAAAGCCTCTATACATCACTAGCTTGTTGGTTAATAAATGATTGTGGTTTCCCTATCATGAACATTGAGATGTTATTAACAACAAGATCATATCGTTAGGAGAATGATATGGTGGACATACTCCTATAGATAAGCGTAGCATAAAGATCAAGTCATTTTAATAGTTCAATTGCTATATGCTTTCTGATACATAGTAACCTAATTCCTTCGACCATGAGATCATGCATATCACCTTTACCGGATGGATGCTTTGATGACATCAAACACCACACCGTGAATCGGGTGGCTATAAAGGTGGCATTGAGTGTTTGGAAAGTATTGGTTGAGACACATGGATCAAGAGTGGATTTGTCCATCCATATGACGGATAGATATACTCTAGGCCCTCTCGTGGAATGTCATCCAATTAGCTTACAAGCATGTGACTGCTCAAGGGATCACATATCACGAACGACAAAAGAGTACTTATTTAACGAGGTTGAACTAGGTATGCAGAGATACCGACGATCATAACCTCGGATAAGTAAACTATCGTGAGACAAAGGGAAATTGGTATCGTATGTAAGTGGTTCATTCGATCGCAAAGTAATCATAGAAATATGTGGAGCCATATGAATTTCTATATTCCTCTATTGGTTATTGTTCGAGAAGTGTCTCGATCATGTCCGCATAATTCACGTAACCGTAGGGAGACACACTTAAGGATTCGACGTTGTTTGAGTAGTTATGGAATGATGAGAAAGAGTCAATGTTGTTCGGAGTCTCGAATGGGATTCGGATATCACGAGGAGATCCGGAATGGTCCGAGAATAAGATTCATATAAGGAAAGTCCTGCTTTGAGTTGGAGAATGATTTCGTGTTTTCATCAAAGATCTGGAATGTCCCAGACTGGAGGGGAAGGGTACATGAATGTGTTATATCAAGTTGGTATGATTGCATTATGTACTCGGTGCCATCGCTGAACAAAATAGAGGGTTTATTCAAATCCTAGTTTGAAAAGTCAAACGGCTATTTTTGTGAAGTGGGGAAGGAGGAGGAAACCGAGTTGGGGAGGAGTCCCTCCTCCACCGCCGGCCCACCTCCAAGCCGATTTGGGGAGGGACTCCCCTCCCCTTGGCCGGCCGGCCCCTCCACCTATAAAAGGAGGGGCAGGGCTCCCCTCCTAGACACACAAGATCCTCTCCTCCAAACCCTAAGCCGCCACTGCCGCCGCCGCCCTAGGTCAAGCCGCTTAGCAACCTTAGCCGCCGCCAAGCTTCCTCGGGTGGTTCTAAACCCTAGATCGTCGAGGACTCTCTCATACTCCACCATACTGCTCGGCTTAAGGCGAAGCTCATGAGATCTCCTCTACTTCCACACCACACCGCCGGAATCGTGAGGAGAGTGCTACAACCTTCGCCGCCGGAACAAGGAGAGGAAGGTCTTCCGAAAACCTAACATGTGACCGATCATGGAGCGCTGCCGTAACGCACGGAAGGATCGCTCACGCGATCTTGAGATCGAAGAGTATTTACTACATCACCCACGAGAATCCGCCTCGCTAAACACTTTGGAATCTTCGAGGTGAGTTATTCCATCGACTTGTTGCTACAATCTAGTAGATAGATCTTGTCTTGTTTGTTTGTATGCGATAGAAATTTTTGTTTTCCATGCTACTTAATCCTCACAAGGGTATCGAGCCGTGTCTATATATAGATCTCACAGTAGAACACAATGGTCATTGTGGGCGTTGATGCTTTTATTGTCGATTGCTTCTTGTGTACTTTGCATCTTATGGGATGTTGGGATGAAGCGCCCGGCTAACCTTACATGACATCGCTCATGAGACTTGCTCCATGCTTGACATGCAACTTGTATTGCATAAGTGGCTTTATGGTGCCTCTTTCTCCTAGCATAGTTAAGATCCAATTTACAACGGGTGATTAACAATACTAGTATCAATGTTGTGGTTCATGTTCGTAAGTTAGAACAACACTTATTGAAAGCCCCAAACCACATAAAACATGCAAAGAAAGTAGAGGCGTCTAACTTTGTTTTGCAGGGGTGTGCTGTGATGTGATATGGCCATGATTGTGATTATATTTGATGTATGCAATGTTCCTTATTGTAAGTTGGCAACCGGCAGGAGCCATATGGTTGTCTTTAATTTATGTTAAGACCCGCGTGTCTATTCAAAGTAGTTGTAATAGTTGAAGTAGGTGGACGACAACCATGGAGAAGCGTCATTGACCTTGATGCAATGCCGGTGATGATGGAGATCATGTTCGTGCTAGAAGATGGAGATCGGAAGCACAAAGAAGAAAGGCCATATCATATCACATATTATGAATTGCATGTGATGTTAATCCTTTATGCATATTGTATTGCTTAGTGGACGACGGTAGCATTATAATATGATCCCTCATGCACATGAATATCAAGTCATAAAGTGTTCACCCTTAGTTAGAACCGTTGCTAAATCTTGTTGTTTCGAAGCACCACGTGATGATCGGTGTGTTATATTCTAAGTGTATACAACGTGAGCAAGCCAGATTTGCTCATGCGAAACTAAGGTTTGATCTTGAGCCTAGCATGTATAGACATGGTCTCGGAACACGGATCACCGAAAGGTAAAGCATGAATCATATAGTAGATATGATGAACATGTCGATTGTTCGCCATTGAAACTATATCAACTCTCGTGATGATTGGTGTTGATGTCGTGGATTTGGTTTGTGTGATCACTAAAACAATGTGAGGGATATTGTTTTGAGTGGGAGTTCACCTAGATTAATTTTATTATTAATTTGAACTCAATTTGTCATAAACTTAGTCTAAACTATTGCAAATATGTTGTAGATCAATGGCAGCCCCTACCATAAATTTTAATGCGTTCCTAGAGAAAGAAAAGTTGAAAAACAATGGAAGCAACTCATGGATTGGTTCCGCAATTTGAGGATTGTCCTCACCGGTAATTTGACCTATGTCGGATGCACATTGGTGACCCACCGCAAATGATGTCGATGAAGTAAAGAATGTTTACCTCACTTAAGACTCAAGACTACTCAAAGGTGTTATCTTGTATGGTTTAGAATTGGAGCTTCAGAAAAGGTTTGAGAATTAAGACCCATATGATATTGTCGAGGATCTCAAATTGATCTTTGAGACTCATGCGGCAATTGAAAGCTATGAGGCTTCTGAAAAGTTCTTTAACTGCAAGATGGAAGAGGGCAGCTGGCCAAGTGAGCATGTGCTTAAGATGTCTGGGCATGCAAACAAACTTCAAAGCTTGGGTATAGTGATTCCTAATGCTTTGGGGATTTACCGTGTCCTCCAATCACTACCACCAAGTTACAAGAACTTTGTGATGAACTACAACATGCAGAACATGAACAAGGCTGCTGTAACTCTTTGCCATGTTGAAATCTGCAGAAGTGGAGATCAAGAAAGAGCACCAAGTGTTGTTGGTCAATAAGACCACCAAATTCAAGAAAGGCAAGTCTAAGCAGAAGGGACACTTCAAGAAGGGTGGTAAGAAAGTTACCACGCCAACAAAGAAGACCAAGGTTGGACCTAAGCCTGATACTGAGTGCTTTTACTGCAAGGGAGAAGGTCACTGGAAGCGGAATTTCCCAAAGTACTTGGCGGATTTGAAGAACGGCAATATCAAGAAGAAAGGTATATCTGATATACATGTTATTGATGTGTATCTCACTAGTACTCGTAGTAGTGCTCGGTATTTGATAATCTTCGCTGTTCATATTTGTAACTCAAACAAAAGCCGAATAAACGGAAGCTAGCGAAGAACGAGGTGACGGCGCGAGTGGAAACGGATCAAAGGTTGATGTGATCGCTGTCGCACGCTACCCCTTCATCTACCATCGGGATTAGTTTTATACTTAAATAATTGTTATTTGGTGCCCGCTACATGAACATTATATTGGGATCGTGTTTATTGCGAGACGGTTACTTTTTAAGTCCGAGAATAATGGTTGTTCGATTTATATGAGTAATATGTTTTATGCACATGCACCTTTGATAGATGGTCTATTCTTGTTGAATCTCGATATGGAAATACACATATTAATAACATTGAGGCTAAACATTTGAAATCGAGCGATAACTCGACCTATATGTGGCACTGTCGTCTTGGTCACATTGGAGTGAAGCGTATGAAGAAACTCCATTCCGATGGACTTCTTGAATCACTTGATTTCGAATCACTTGATAGATGCGAAGCATGTCTGATGGGTAAAATGACTAAGACTCCATTTTCTGGTATGATGGAGCAAGCTATGGACTTATTGGAAATCATACATACCGATGTGTGTGGTCCAATGAGTGTAGCATCGCGCGGTGGTTATCATTATGTTCTTACCTTCACGGATGACTTGAGTAGATATGGGTATATCTATTTCATGAAACATAAGTCCGAAACTTTCGAGAAGTTTAAGGACTTTCAAAGTGAGGTTGAGAATCAACGTAACAAGAAGATTAAATTTCTACGTTCTGATCGTGGAGGTGAATATCTAAGTTACGAGTTTGGCGAGCATTTGAAGAAATGCGGAATACTTTCACAATTGACACCGCCGGGAACACCACAGCATAATGGTGTGTCCGAACATAGTAATCGAACTCTCTTAGATATGGTTCGTTCTATGATGTCACTTACAGATTTACCGCTATCATTTTGGGGTTATGCATTAGAAACAGCGCATTCACTTTAAATAGGGCACCATCTAAATCCGTTGAAACGACACCGTATGAATTGTCGTTCCTTAAAGTTTGGGGTTGCAAAGCCTATGTAAAGAAGTTACAGCCGGACAAGCTTGAACCCAAAGCGAAAAAATGCGTCTTCATAGGATACCTGAAGGAAACTATTGGGTATACCTTCTATCATAGATCCGAAGGCAAAATCTTCGTTGCCAAGAATGGATCCTTTCTAGAGAAGGAATTTCTCTCGAAAGAAGTGACTGGAAGGAAAGTAGAACTCGACGAGGTTGTCGAACCTTCTCGAAATTGCAGTAGCGCAAAGACCGAAGAAGTTCTGTGGTGCCCGCACCATTTAGAGAGGAAGCTAATGATGATGATCATGGAACTTCGCTGAAGTTGCTAGAGAGCCTCGCAGTCAACGAGAACTCGCACCACCTGCATTGGTATGATCCCGTTATGAGTGTCATGTTGGTAGACAACACCGATGACCCGAGACATATGAGGAAGCGATGATGAGCCCAGATTCCAATAAATGGCAAGAAGCCATGAACCGAGATTGGATCCATGTACGAAAACCAAGTATGGACTTTGGTGGACTTACGGATGGCCGGAAGGCTGTCGAGAACAAATGGATTTTCAAGAAGAAAACAGATGTCGATGGTAATGTTACCGTTTATAAAGATCGACTTGTCGCAAAGGGTTTCGACAAATTCAAGGAGTTGACTACGATGAGACTTTCTCACCAAGAGTTTAAGCTAAAGTCTGGAGGATTATGTTAGCAATCGCTGCATATTATGATTATGAGATATGGCGATGCATGTCAAAAAAAGATTCCTCAATGGAGACATTGATGAAGAGTTGTATATGATGCACCCAAAGGTTTTGTCGATCCTAAAGATGCTAACAAGGTATGCAAACTTCAACGGTCCATCTATGGATTGAAGCAAGCATCCTGTTGGAATCAACGTTTGATAAGGTGATCAAAGTTTTGGTTTTATACAAACTTATGGAGAAGCTTGTATTTACAAGAAAGTGAGTGGGAGCTCAGCATTCTTAATACTATATGTAGATGACATATTGTTGATTGGGAATGATGTAGACCTTCTTAATAGTGTCAAGGAATATTTGAATAATAGTTTTTCAATGAAGGATCTTGGCCAAGCTTACATATTAGGCATAAAGATTTATAGAGATAGATCGAGACGCCAAATATCATTGTCACAAAGTACATATTTGGACAAAGTTCTAAAGAGGTTTGAATGGAAGATAGCAAGAAAGGGTTCTTGCCCATGTTGCCCAATACGACCTTGAGTAAAACTCAAAGTCCGACATCGGAAGATAGAGAAAGGATGAGTAAGACTCTATGCCTCAGCCCATAGGATCTCTAATGTATGCCATGCTATGTACTAGACCCGACATTGCATATGTCGTTAGTTTAACTAGCAGATATCAAAGTGATCCAGAGTGGATCATTGACAATGGTCAAAAAACATCCTTAAGTACTTGAGAAGAACTAAGGATATGGTTCTTTCTTATGGAGGTGATGAACAGCTCGTTGTTAATGGTTACACCGATGTTAGTTGGAACACCGATCCGGATGATTCTAAATCACAACTGGATACGATTTATTTTGAATGGTGCAGCTAATGGAGGAGTGCAAAACAAAGCGTGGCGAGATCTTCAACTGAATCGGAATACATGGTCGCTTCGGAGGCTTCACAAGAAGCGATATGGATGAAAGAGTTCATTACAGAGGTGTGGTTCCTAGTGCTACCGGACCCAATGTCTATCTCTGTGATAACATGGGCGCCATAGCCAATGCGCAAGAACCAAGGTCAAGAAGTCAAGCATATCAAGCTATGTTTTCACGCTATTCGAGAACATGTCCAAGATGGGGACGTAAAGATTTCCAAAGTACACACAGATCTGAATGTGGCGGATCCGTTGACTAAACCTCTCCCGAGGGCAAAACATGACCAGCACCAAACTGCCATGGGTGTTCGGTATATTACCATGTAATCTAGATTAGATGACTCTAGTGCAAGTGGGAGACTATTGGACATATGCCCTAGAGGCAATAATAAATATAGTTATTATTATATCTTTGTGTTTATGATAAATGTTTACATTCATGCTATAATAGTATTAACAAGGAAACATTAATACTTGTGTGATTTGTAAACTTAAATTGAAGTCCCTAGTAAAGCCTCTATACATCACTAGCTTGTTGGTTAATAAATGATTGTGGTTTCCCTATCATGAACATTGAGATGTTATTAACAACAAGATCATATCGTTAGGAGAATGATATGGTGGACATACTCCTATAGGTAAGCGTAGAATAAAGATCAAGTCATTTTAATAGTTCAATTGCTATATGCTTTCTGATACATAGTAACCTAATTCCTTCGACCATGAGATCATGCATATCACCTTTACCGGATGGATGCTTTGATGACATCAAACACCACACCGTAACTGGGTGGCTATAAAGGTGGCATTGAGTGTTTGGAAAGTATTGGTTGAGACACATGGATCAAGAGTGGGATTTGTCCATCCATATGACGGATAGATATACTCTGGGCCCTCTCGGTGGAATGTCATCCAATTAGCTTGCAAGCATGTGACTGGCTCACAAGGGATCACATATCACGGGAACGATAAAAGAGTACTTATCGGTAACGAGGTTGAACTAGGTATGCAGAGATACCGACGATCATAACCTCGGATAAGTAAACTATCGTGAGACAAAGGGAAATTGGTATCGTATGTAAGTGGTTCATTCGATCGCAAAGTAATCGTATAAATATGTGGGAGCCATATGAATTTCCAGATTCCTCTATTGGTTATTGTTCGGAGAAGTGTCTCGATCATGTCCGCATAATTCACGAACCGTAGGGAGACACACTTAAGGATTCGACGTTGTTTGACTAGTTATGGAATGATGAGAAAGAGTCTAAATGCTGTTCGGAGTCTCGAATGGGATTCGGGATATCACGAGGAGATCCGGAATGGTCCGGAGAATAAGATTCATATAAGGAAAGTCCCGTTTCGGAGTTGGAGAATGATTCCGGTGTTTTCACATGGAATGTTCTAGAAAGTTCCGGAATGTCCGGCACTCCAGAGGGGAAGGGTACATGAATGTGTTATATCAAGTTGGTATGATTGCATTATGTACTCGGTGTCATCGCTGAACAAAATAGAGGGTTTATTCAAATCCTAGTTTGAAAAGTCAAACGACTAGTTTGAAAGTCAAACGGCTATTTTTGGGAAGTGGGGAAGGAGGAGGAAACCGAGTTGGGGAGGAGTCCCTCCTCCACCGCCGGCCCACCTCCAAGCCGAGTTGGGGAGGGAATCCCCTCCCCTTGGCCGGCCGGCCCCTACACCTATAAAAGGAGGGGCAGGGCTCCCCTCCTAGACACACAAGATCCTCTCCTCCAAACCCTAAGCTGGCACGCCACCGCCGCCGCCTAGGTCAAGCCGCCTAGCAACCCTAGCCGCCAAGCTTCCTCCTCGTGTCTAAACCCTAGATCGTCGAGGACTCTCTCATACTCCACCATACTCGCTCGCTTAAGGCGAAGCCTGCGAGATCTCCTCTACTTCCGGAACCACCGTTGCCTTGGGAATCGCGAGGAGAGTGCTACAACCTCCGCTCGCTGGAACAAGGGAGAGGAAGGTCTTCGCCGAAAACCGAACGCAGATCGATCAAGGAGCACCGCCGAACGCAGCCGGGAAGGATCGTCTACGCGATCTTGAGATCGGGAAGAGTACGACTACATCACTCACGAGAATCCGCTCTCGTTAAACACTTTGGAATCTTCGAGGGTGAGTTATTCCATCGACTTGTTGATACAATGTAGTATATAGATCTTGGCTTGTTTGTTTGTATGCGATAGAAATTTTTTGTTTTCCATGCTACGAATCCCTATAGAATACCCATCCATAATCAAGGTGAAGAACAGTGCTGGTGTGGAAACCAAGCGTCATGCATTTGAATGGGAAGATTATTGTATTGTTTACCCGTCTAATGAGCAAACTGGCAAAATAAGTGAGTCAGTTGCGGGCCGGTTCAAGCAAGAGTTTTGGGTAACTTCTAGAAATATAAAATTCATTTGATAGTACACATGAAGTATAATCTGTGCCGTATTTAACTTGTTTTCTTTGCAGAGCATCTATACACTAGTTGATACCCCCCCCCTGGAAGATTAGATGCCGATATTGTTCACGAAAACTTGGCAAGGAAACAATTGAAGCAAATGATGTACCAAGCTCGTAAGGAGGCTGGCAAGATGTACTGCTTCATTCATGATGAGCCTATTTCAGATTAGGAGGCATGTAATAAAAATCTCAATAAACCCCAATATGTAGAAGGTAGACTGGAATAGTGCAAAGATGCCGAGGCGAGCCTACGTGCATACTGATGCTCTGATAAATTTGATACAGCTAGTGAGCGTGGCTTTCTCTCACGCACATCATCACTAGATGATCTTGCACAAAACAAGGGTGGATCTTGAAATTTCAATCACACCAAAGAATACAATGTGAGTTGCATTCAGATTCATGTGTTTTCTGGATTTCTAACTGTGGAACTTTGTTAAAAGATCAAGTTTTTCATATGTAGGAGAAGACATTTGGACCTGAACAAGCAACAAGCATGAACACCTCCAGGTTCACGAAACTAGGAGCTAACAAATATAGAGAGAGTGGAAGCAACACTTGTATTGACAACCCGAGGGCTAAGAAATGTCTTGTAAGTTGCTACGAACTTTGCTTTATCTATGAAAGTACTATCATTAGTAACCTGAAATGTGATATATTGTTTATCATGTTGCAAGGATGACTATGAGACGGGTCTCAAACGTGCATATCCGGAAGATTGGCAGGAACGTGATCGTGATCTCGATCCCGCGGTAACATACCCTATCAGTGGTGGCATGCCTCATGGATGGCTTTTTATAGGTGATGGTTCTATTAGGAACTTGGAAAAAATAATAAGAATAATTCTAAACATATGAAAGTTTTATGATTTGCATATACTAGAAAGTTCTTAGTTGCCCAAAACTAAACAAGTATGAACATAACAGGTTCTATATTTCAACGCTAGCTGGACTTCCTGTGCCTGAAGACCTTGAAGACGACTCAATGGAAGATGGTGATGTAAGTACAACTAACTATTGGTCTGATCATATGGATTTTTAGTACATATATCTTCCTTTTTTTCACCTGATCAGATTGGACAACGTAGTGCATGTATTGTCATACAAAGTCTAGCGATATTTGTTCAACTTACAAGCATAAGTGTAGTATCTGTTCTACATACAATGAGACTATATATTAGCATCAAGTCGACAAGAATACTACCATTAGCTCATTCGTGCACATACTATTCCAAGTTTTTCACATGTTTGTATGGCACTGGTTAGTAGCAACAAGTATAACAAATGTATCTTCGTGTTTTTTAGGTGAATCAATCTTTCCCATCTATAGAAAATGGTGGCACTCCATTGACGACATCGTCTCGTGAGGGAGAGGAAACTGATACTCCCCTATCAAGCCAGAATCATACAACTCGAACACGGGAGGATTCACCTATTTTGGATGAATGATATGTAGGAATATTGCTTAAGCATATAGCTACCATGTTGCAATTTAACCCGAATGTTTCTAGATTAGCTTGTCTGTATGTTGCGAAACACAAGTGGATCTTATGGATAAAGTACTTCCGATTATGGATTAATTACTGTGATCTTTTGTTCACTACAAAAAATGTTGAATGTGACTTGTGATTATGGATTGTTGTGGATTACTGTGATCTTTTGTTCACATCAAAAAATGTTGAATGCGATTTGTGAATCTGATATGTGAGTTTAGGGTAAAGGCAGCAGCCACGTATTATGTATTGCTTTTATGAAATGAACTTTTGGCTATATTTTGTGAATTGCTTCAGTAGCATTTCTGACGGCCAACCAACTTGCCTGGCCACTCTATCAACGTTAGGAACAACTTCCCTGACGGTGCGACATTCCTGATGGGGTGACCTGAGCGTCAGGCTCCTTAAAGTGTTCCGGACGGTAAAATTCCTAACGTGAATTCCTGATAGATGCACCGTTGGCAATGTCCATTTTCGCGGCTCTTGTGATCCGTCAGGAAAGATCGTTAGGAAATCTTTTTCCTGTCGGCCACCGTCAGGAATCAGCTACTTTCCTGACACCTTGCTCCTGATGGGTTATTCTTGATGGACACCGTCAGGAATACATATTCCTGACGGTTCTGCACCTATTCCCGACGGTTCCTGGCCGCCAGGAATGTCCACGACTGGGGTTCGTTTGCATCATATCTTGGCACTCCCCTAAAGCGCTTCCGTGCAAATGGTGGTACATCAAGTCACGAAGCTGGTAACAGCTGTGACCTGCAAGGTGCCTTTGTTAAAATGAGAGACTGTCATTTCTAATATGACAAAGTTTGTTATACTTTTGAGTGGATGTGAATCCATGATGTTCCGCAGACCCAATGACACCTATCTTTATGTCGACAACTTCATGTTTGATCGTCAGACTTGTCAGGAATATGCAACTTGTATTCCTCTGGGGGCCAAAGGCCACAATATATAGTACAGGTACAGGGCAAATATGCAGGGAGCCCCCTAACATATGGGGGAAATACAATATACAGATATATACATCTAACACCCCCCCTCAAACTCATGGTGGATCCACAACACTGAGTTTGGAGAGTAAGAAAGCGCTACGCCCGGTCCGTGCCTTCGTGAAGAAATCCAATGTAAATCAAGGCACATCAAGCGCAACAACTGAGCTCGCACTGAGCACGTGTATAGAAAGCATCAACACCAATATGCTTGGTAAGCTCATGCTTGACCGGATCACGTGCAACACTAATAGCACTGTCTGCCGGACAAAACCAGATGGGTGGTAATGGAGACCCCAAAATCCATAAGTAACCACCGTAACGGTCACCTCAGCCAACAAGGCCATAGCACGCAACTCAGCCTCAACACTCGAACGGAAACCCGTCTGCTTCTTCGCCTTCCAAGCAATGAGCGAACCACCAAGAAACACACAAGAAGCGAAAGGGAACGACGATCAAGGATCACTCGCCCATGTAAGCGTCCGAATAGCACCGGAGCCGGAGGGAGGAACGAGGAAAGAAAAGGCGACAGTGATCGTACCATGAAGATAACGAAGAACACGGAGAAGATGACTATAGTGAAAGCAGTGGTGGGAGAAACAAACCGACTCGAGAATATGAACAGGATAAGAGATGTCGGACGAGTGACAAGAAGATAAACAAGACTCCCAACAAGATGACGATAACGTCGGATCGTAAAGAGGATCACCATCGGGGTTGAAGCTTAACATTAAGCTCCATAGGGGTCTCAACGGCGCTCATCCCCAAGAGCAAGACGAGCAAGAAGATCTGAATATACTTTTCCGAGAGATATAAAAGCCATCAAGTGGAGGAGACCTCAATCCCAAGAAAGTATCGAAGAGGACCAAGATCACCATAAGAAATCGATCACGAAGACGAGCCTTAACAAAGGCGATATACTCAGATCATCACCAAGAATGATCATATCATCAACATAGAGAAGAAGGAGAGTGCCCACGAGGAGAAGTGTGAACAAGCAAATGGATCATGAGCACTAGGGGAGAAACCAGCAGCCACTACAGAGCAAAGCGCCAAACCAAGCACGAGGAGCCTGTTTGAGGCCATAAAGAGAACGTCAAAGACGACAAACCATCCTCGGAACAGAATACCTGGAGGAGGCTGCATATAAACCTCCTCACTCAACTCACCATTGAGAAAGGCATTACGAACATCAAGCCGGGACATGCACTGCTGACGCAATGAAGCAACAAGAAGAAGAGTACGACAGTGGTCATATGAGCCACAGAGCAAAGGTCTCATCATAGTCACGACCATGCTCCTGCCGAAAACCACGAGCCACAACACGCTTTATAGCGCCAAGAGATCCATCAGGCGAGTCTTAATCTTATAGACCCACTTACATGTGATAGGACGAACACCGGGAGGAGAAACAAGTTCCAGTGCCAAGGCTCAAGCGCAGCAATCTCCTCACCATGGCGGTGCCATTCAGATGATGCTCAAGATCCCGATAAGAAGTCGGCTCAGAGGCAACAGAAAGACCATCGACTAGGAGAGTAACGGTCAGGGCACGACGTGGCGAACAGGGGCAGTAGATGGAAGATCATCGAGGAAGACGCACAGAGACGACGGCGATGAAGAAGTGGGAATAGTAGAGGAAGACTCCGGAGAACGAGGAGAACTAGGAGAACTAGATGGAGCAGAGGAGGGCGTCAAGAAGAGAAATCAGAGGAGGGATCTCAAGAAGACACAATAGGTGTAGAAGGAGGTGTATCGGGAAAGAGAAGAACGAGAGATCTTCCACCGGGTAAGTGCCGTGTGGGACGAGGATAGAAAGGACGCCTCATCAAAAGTAACATCACGAGAGATACGCATCCGACGACCAACAGGTCCCAACAGCGATAGCCCTTATGCTCATCATGTATCAAGGAAGACACACTCAGATGAGCGGTCGGTTTGGTGCGTTCGAGAGCAAGGAGAACATAGCAAACACAACCAAACAAGCGAAGCATGGAGTAGTCTGAGATCCGGAGATAGGCGCATGAGGGATACCACCGCAAGGCGCGAAGGCTGAATATTGATGAGATAAGCGACGAGCGACAGCCTCGGCGTAAATGCGCGGGAGAGAAGAAGCAATCATCATAGCGAGTGGTCTCAAGAAGATGGCGATGCTTACGCCAAGAACACCATTCCGGCATGTGCGCCAGACAAGAGAATCGAGCAAGGGTGCCTCGCCAAGAAGAACACTCGCAACATCTCGGGAGATATACTCACCAAAGAATCAGCACGAAAAACACGAATGGGGGTAGAATCGAGTACGGACCATGGCCGCAAACGCTGATATATGGAGAGCACTTCACCACGAGCGCATGAAATACAACCAAGTGTACCGAGAAAATCATCGATGAATAAAATATAGTAGCGATGGCCCCTTCGCTTAAAGGAGCCGGACCCCAAACATCGGAATGAACTAAATCAAAAGGTCGGTGAGATATGACGCTAGTAGGATAGGGAAGCTGAATCTGTTTACCCAACCCATTACGACAATGTAAAGACCCATCTCCGAGATGCACCGAAGACCACGATGAACTAAGGACGACAAAGGAGTCACAAAGGTGACCAAGACGATGATGCCACCTGAAAAGAGCTGGTAGCGGTTACAAATCAAGAAGAATCGGCAGATGAAGTGGCGCTGAAGGAACGCGGCCGCCTAACTCCCAAAGTCCTGAAGAGTCACGCTGCGAGGGTTACCCAACTGTGGCTCTGCGCGACGGTCTGGACAACACAAGAATCGATCAAGAATGACGCGACAACCGTAGTCGAAGTGGCTAGCAGAGAATGATTCATCTTAAGAAGAGGGACATGAGAAATATCAGAACATAAAAAGAAGAAGTAGAAAGGGTGCCCGACTAGAAACGGAAGAGAGGTACCATCACCGTAAAAACACGAGGAGAAGGGAGAGAACGAAGAGTAGACAGAAAAGAAGACTCAGAAGTCATATGAAAGGAAGCTCCAGAATCCAGATACCACGGGGACGTACCTGACTGTGTAGAAGATGGTGGTCGCGTAGGGCCGGAAGAATCAGTCACAGAACCAGCAAGGCTGCCGAGGAAGAGCCCAGAGCAGAAGCGGACACTTAAGACTCGATAATGTCCTGATCAGAGAGAGCAACTGCTGAAGACCCGGAAGGAGCCGACGGCCCACGAGTCTGGTGCTGCTGACGTAAACTGGGGTCCCGTGTATAACAGGTGGCCCAAGTGTGACCATCCCATCATGCAGAAGAGTGGACGAGAGAACCACGGCGACCACGACCACGAGCCTGATGCCGACTCGACCACGAGGCTTTGGTCTTGGTGAGCCGACCACGACACGGAGGAGTGGGTAGTATCGGCGTGACAGGGACCGCGCTGAGTCGAGGGAGCAGACGGCAAAGGAGCACCACAGTAGCAAGCGCAGATGGAACCGTAAGAAGACCAGACCACGAAGACGGGTCTCCTCACCAAGCTCGAGACAACACCTAGAGCGGAACACGACCACGAGCATTCATGAGCACGCCGGGCTCAAACTCTTGGCGGCCGAGACAAAACTCATAGATGCGGTGAAACTCAAGTCCGAAGACAACTGGCAAAGACGAGCATGTGCCACAAACAGAAGACGGAGAGAATCAAGGCGACGCCAGATAGCAGACTGAGTATAGAACTCATCAATAGTAGAATCACCCCGGAGAGCATGCTCTGGCGAACTACGACAGTAAAGAGCATCCCACGGCCGAGAAGGCCGACGAAGATGGGCCCATCGAGGCAACAAGAGGGAGACTCATGAACTCAGCAGATCTTGGGCAAAACATCGGAGGTGAGAACAGAAGAAGACGAGCATCCTCATCAACCCACCGAGTGTAAGGCGGTGAGAGCGTGTCGATAGGCCTCGAGATCAAGAGTACGCTTGAACTTCGGTCATAAGCAACAAGCACTATCATCGACCTCGAAAAGATCCTTGGCCTCCTGAGAAGCATCGGCACCGAGAACAATCGGCGTCGGCGGAATAGGAGCCACAGGAACAGGGGGGCACGGCGGACAGGAGACCTCGCCGGAGAGCACACCCCAAAGACGGAGACCGCGCATGTGAACGCGCATAAAGGCAGCGAAATCGGGGTAATTCGCCCCATCAAAAACCACCGGGCAGCGAGGAATCGCAACATAGCCCGATGAAGAAGACATATCTCTCTCTCTCTCTTGTCTCTTTTTTTTTTAACTCTCAGCTTCAGATGCAATCTAGAACCGAGGCCAAGCCGGGCCGGACCGGACGAGGCAGACGCCGGGAAGCAGCACAGCTGCAGGCCAGCGGCAGGGAGCAGCACAGCTGGAGGCCAGGGAGACCGGTCGGCGCCAGGCGTCAGGCGCGGGCGGGAGTCCTTCAGGCGTCCGACGCAGGAGGTGGGCGGTCCCGCGTCAGGTTCCCAGGCGCCAGGCGGCGCAGGAGGTGGAGTACCGCGACCAGAGAGGTGGAGTACGCGTCAGCGCCAGCGCCAGCTGCGGAGATGGGTGGCGCCAGCGCACGCTCGGCGCGGGTGGTCGTGGAGGCTGCGTCGGGAGGAACGTCCCTGGCGCGTGCAGTCCCGCGTCCAGCCCCGCGTGGAGTCCCGCAAGCAGAGATCAACCGGAAGCCTGATCGAATCTGAGATCGAACCTGGTGGAGAATCGATCCGATGGAGAATCGATCAGATGGATGCGGGAGACGGAACGGCCAACAGCGGCGACCGGCGGCGTCGACGATGACAGGGACGGTGGCAATGAGCGGTTAAGTAGTAGCGAGACTAACCTAGCTCGATACCATGTCAGAATATGCAACTTGTATTCCTCTGGGGGCCAAAGGCCACAATATATAGTACAGGTACAGGGCAAATAATATGCAGGGAGCCCCCTAACATATGGGGGAAATACAATATACAGATATATACATCTAACAAGACTGAGAAGCAACAAGTCATTAACTTCTTGTTACAACACCACCCTCTTGGTTCTCCACCTGTGCTTCCAATCATTGATGGCACCCTAGTCGGGAACAGAACTTTAGTAAAGCATGTATGGAATGATGAGAAGGTCCATAGTTTCTACTCTTCAGTTTTGCATTTCAACGGGGATAACTTCTGTATGATAGAGAATGAAAGCATGGCAGGGAGAACATTGGTTGTTGTCACATTTGTTTCAGATGTCGATGATGGGGAGTGGAAATCTTTTTACCAGGCAGTGACATGCAAAAGCACAGAAACCAAGATTATAATTGTAAGTAGGACGGAAAGTTTGGCGAGATATGGTACCATGGAGCCAATCCACCTAAGTAGATTACAAGATGATGAATACAGCTACCTCTTCAAGACACTGGCATTTGGAAGTGCCCGAGCTGAGGACCATCCAAAGATGACACTATTGGCAGGAGAGTTCAGCAAAGTACTGTGTGGTTCATTTATGGGAGCATATCCATTTGCCTATAGATTGAGGACTGATCTAAGCCTTCAATTCTGGGTTAACACGTTGAACCTATTAAAAAAAGTGCTAAAGAAGAACATGTCCATGTATGGTGAGCATCCATACCCTCTCGGAGAATACTATCTAGTAGACTTGACCGACTTTGTACCCTATCCCTCTGCCCCGCTCCACATTATGCCTCCTCGGACTGAAGCTGAGGTTTCCCAAAGGAAACTACCCAGGATAAGGCTTGAAGACATCATTGTGAATCCTTCGATTCGTCCCAGGGGTGACTTTGATTTAATGGCATGGAAATCAACAATACCTCCGTATACCGAGTTCTATAATCATGTTCCGTCTTGTGCTCAACAGCAGCCTAAAAAAACCCTGCGGAGGAAGCGTGATGCAACTCTCCGTCTATAGTGCTCTTTTGTATTTATCTTTTCTATGACTTTTTTTTCTAGAAATGGATGATTCTTGTATCTGAACTTCAATAATCAAATAAAGGGATTGGTGCATCCACTAGGCAGTGGGCTTTACCTCTTTTTCAAAGAAAATATTACAGGAACTTGTGAAGTTTGTTTTGTGTTCTACTTCTTACATGTGTGGATCAAGAGATACTCCTTGTATATAGGTATATACGTATTGCAATTGTCAAGATGGCAAGATGTTAACAATTCTTTAATAATGTAAGTTTGCTTGATTCTTTTATTTGTGTCAGTTTGCACATGTTCATATGCCAAGATAATTTCCAGTACTTTGCCGACGATACAAGGGTCTGAGGATACTACTATCTTTAGCAGCCACCGGCGGAGGATGGCTCTCACTCATTTGATGTGCCGCGGTACAATGGTCTGCCAAGTAAATCAAACAAGGAAGGACAAGTTAATCCATGAAAAGTACTGGACTCTTCCATCAGTTAGCTTAGGCTCCCGGGTAGGGCGACACATGCCTCCACGTGGTCAATGTTAGATGTATGTATATATATATATTGTATTTTCCCCGTATGTTAGGGGGCTGCCTGTATATTTGCCCTGTACATGTACTATATATTGTGGCCTTTGGCCCCCAGAGGAATACAAGTTGCATATTCCTGACATGGTATCAGAGCTAGGTTAGCCTCCTCCTACTCGCAACTTCGTCGCTGGCCGTCACCGTCCCTGTCGCCGACGGTCTTATCGTCGTCGCCGCCGCCGGTTGCTGCCTCGTTGTTTTGGCCATAGTTGCCCGTTCCATCTCCAGATTGATCCGATCTGCTCCCAGATCGGTTTCGTTTTCAATAAATCTGGATCGAATCTGGCCACCGTCGCCCGCTTCTGCACAACTTCCGTCGGGTGCCGTCTTGACTCCGCCTCCCGCCGGGTCCCGTCCGTCCCATCTGCTCAAGCCTGTCTCCACGCGCGGGTCCTGCTGCTCACGGGCCCCTGCTGCTGCTCCTCTTGTCGCTTGCCCAACGCCCAGGACGGCTCCTGACGCGTCCCGTCTCGACCGCCCAGGCCGACTGCGCCTCCTGACGGGCCCTGCTGCTGACGCCTGCCTCCACGCGCCTGGATCCCTGCTGCTGGTCTGGATTAATTCCCGTACCTGGATCGAGTGGACTAATTAATTCCCGTACCTGGATCGAGTGGACTCCACCCTACTGGCCCGTGCTGGTTTGATCAGCGCCTGCTGCACTGGATCGCGCCGACCAGGACGTCCTGCCTGCTTCCGCGCCCACGCACGCTGCGATCGCTTCGCTCGCGCCACGCGCCACTGCTCCGTCTTGCTGCTCCTCGACGCGTGCTCGATTACCGCACCCTCTGCTGGCTGCCCGGTGCTGACCTGCTGCCGCATCCGCCTGGCATACCAGATCTGATCTAAAAAAAAATGTCTTCTTCGTCTGGTTATGTTGCGATTCCTCGCTGCCCGGTGGTCTTTGATGGCGCGAATTACCCTGATTTCGCTGCCTTTATGCGCGTTCACATGCGCGGTCTCCGTCTTTGGGGTGTGCTCTCCGGAGGTCTCACCTGTCGTGTCCCCCGCTCCTGTGGCTCCTATTCCGCCGATGCCGATTGTTCTTGGTGCTGATGCTTCTCAGGAGGCCAAGGATGCTGCTCAGAGTGCTGATGATAGTGCCGTTGCTGCTTATGGCCTGAAGTTCAAGCAATACTCTTCTGATCTCGAGGCCTATCGACACGCTCTGACCACTTACACTCAGTGGGTTGATGAGGATGCTCGTCTTGCCGTTTCTCACCTCTAGTGTTACGCCCCAAGATGTCTGCTGAGTTTATGAGTCTCCCTCTGTTGCCGCCGAGGGCCCATCTTTCGGCCGCTATCACCGTCTGGGATGCTCTTTACCTGTCTGGTTCGCCAGAGCATGCTCTTCAGCAGGGTGATTCCACTATTGATGAGTTTTATACTCAGTCTGCTATCTCGACGTCGCCTTGATTCTCTCTCAGATCTTGCTTTGTGGCACATGCTCGTGCTGCCAGATTGTGCGCCGGACTTGGAGTTTCACCGCATCTATGAGTTTCGTCTCGGCCGCAGGAGTTTGAGCGGGCGCTCACTGAATGCTCGTGGTCGTGTTCCACTCTCCGAGGTGTTGTCTGAGCCGAGGAGACCCGTCTCCGTGGTGGTCTTCTGGTCTTCGCACTTGCTACTCGTGGTGCTCCTTTGCCGCTCCTCGACTCACCCCGCGGTCCCTGTGCCGCCGCCGATACTACCTACTCCTCCAGGTCAGGGTCAGGGTCAGCTTCAGCACCAGCCGCCTCAGGGTCCGAGTCAGCACTAGCAGGCTCGTGGTCAGGGTCGTCGTGGTTCTCTTCACACGCTTCATGTAAGGATGGTCACACTTGGGCCACTGTTATACACGGACCAGCCACGCCGCCAGCACCAGGCTCGTGGGCGCCGGCTCCTTCCGGATCTTCGCAGCTTGCTCTCCGATCAGGACATTATCGAGTCTTCGCGGTGCGCTTGTCGCTACAGTGCTCTTCCTCGACGGGCACCGCTAGTTCTGGATCGACTCTTCAGCAATCAGGCGACCACCACCTTCTACATACCGTGCACGTCTCCGTGGTATCCGGATTCGGAGCTTCTTTTCATATGACCTTTGAGTCTTCTTCTGTCAAGCGCTTCGTTCTCTTCCTTCTCCTGTCCGTGTTTTTACGGCTGATGGTACCTCTCTCCCTGTTTCTCGCCGGGGCACCCTTTCTACTTCTTCTTTTTTTGTTCCTGATATTTCTCATGTCCCTCTTCTTAAGATGAATTTGTTCTCTGCTAGCCAGCTTACTGACTCTGGTTGTCGCGTCATTCTTGATGCTGATTCTTGTGTTGTCCAGGACCGTCGCACCCAGGCCCTGGTTGGAGCTGGCCCTCGCAGCCGTGATTCTTCAGGACTTTGGGAGTTAGAATGGCTTCGCGTTCCTTCCGCTTCCACTTCCTCCAGTTCTTCTCCGGTTGTCGCCTCTACTACCATCTCCTTTCAGCAGTGGCATCATCGTCTTGGTCACCTCTGTGACTCTCGTCTGTCGTCATTAGTTCATCGTGGTCTTCTGGGGTCTGTCTCAGGAGATGGGTCCTTGCATTGTCAGGGCTGTAGGTTGGGTAAAGATTCAGCTTCCTATCCTACTAGCGTCAGTATCTCAGACCTTTTGATTTAGTTCATTCCGATGTTTGGGTCCGCTCCTTTCGCTTCGAAAGGGGGCCATCGCTACTATATTTTATTCATTGATGATTTTTCTCGGTACACTTGGTTGTATTTTATGCGCTCTCGTAGTGAAGTGCTTTCCATATATCAGCGTTTTGCGGCCATGGTCCGCACTCAATATTCTACCCCTATTCGCGTGTTTCGTGCTGATTCTGCTGGTGAGTATATCTCCCAGATGTTGCGTAGTGTTCTTGCTGAGCAGGGCACCCTTTCTCAGTTCTCCTGTCCTGGTGCACATGCCCAGAATGGTGTTGCTGAGCGTAAGCATCGCCATCTTCTTGAGACCACTCGTGCTATGATGATTGCTTCTTCTCTTCCTCCACATTTCTGGGCTGAGGCTGTCGCTACGTCGGCTTACCTCATCAATATTCAGCCTTCTGCTGCACTGCAGGGTGGTATCCCTCTTGAGCGCCTATCTGGACAGTCTCCGGACTACTCCATGCTTCGCTTGTTTGGTTGTGTTTGCTATGTTCTTCTTGCTCCCCGTGAACGCACCAAACTGACTGCTCAGTCTGTTGAGTGTGTCTTCCTTGGATACAGTGATGAGCATAAGGGCTATCGCTGTTGGGACCCCGTTGGTCGTCGGATGCGTATCTCTCGTGATGTTACCTTTGATGAGACGCGTCCTTTCTATCCTCGTCCAACCGCTGGTACCTACCCGGTGGAAGATATCTCTTTTCTTCTCTTTCCTGACACACCTCCTTCTACTCTGTTGTGTCTTCTTAGGATCTCCTCCTCCCGATGTCTCTTCTTGACACCGTCTGCCGCCTCGTCTAGTTCTCCTCGCTCCGGAGTCTTCCTCTGTTATACCTTCTTCATCGTCGTCTCCTGAATCGTCTTCCTCTGATGAGCTTCCCTCTACTCGTCCTGTTCGTCAGCGTCGTGCCCCCAACCGTTACTCTCCCAGTCAGTATGGCCTTTCTGTTGCCTCCGAGCCGACTTCTTATTGGGATGCTGAGCATCATCCTGAATGGCAGCTGGCCATGGCTGAGGAGCTTGCCGCGCTTGAGCGCACTGGCACCTGGAATCTTGTTTCTCCTCCTCCTGGTGTTTGTCCTATCACGTGTAAGTGGGTCTATAAGATTAAGACCCGCTCTGATGGATCTCTTGAGCGCTATAAAGCGCGTCTTGTGGCTCGTGGTTTTCAGCAGGAGCATGGTCGTGACTATGATGAGACCTTTGCTCCTGTGGCTCATATGACCACCGTGGCATTTCTTGCTTGTTTCTGCTCGTCACCGGTCTGTGTCCCCTTGATGTTGTAACGCCTTTCTCAATGGTGAGTTGCGTGAGGAGGTTTATATGCAGCCTCCTCACGGGTATTCCGTTCGAGGGATGGTTTGTCGTCTTCGACGTTCTCTTTATATGGCCTCAAACAGCCCTCGTGCTGGTTTGAGCGCTTTGCTTCTGTAGTGACTGCCGCTGGTTTCTCCCTAGTGCTCATGATCCAGCGTTGTTTGTTCACACTTCTCCTCGGACGACTCTCTTCTTCTTCTTTATGTTGATGATATGCTCACATCGGTGATGATTACGAGTATATCGCCTTTGTTAAGGCTCGTCTCGTGATCGTTTCTTATGACTGATCTTGGTCCTCTTCGATACTTTCTTGGGATTGAGGTTTCCTCCACTTCGATGGCTTTTATATCTCCCGGAAAAGTATATTCAGACCTTCTTGCTCGTGGCTCTTTGGGGATGAGCGCCTTGTTGAGACCCCTATGGAGCTTAATGTTAAGCTTCAACCTCGATGGTGATCCTCTTCGATCCGACGTGTTATCGCCATCTTGTTGGGAGCCTTGTTTATCTTCTTGTCACTCGTCCCGACATCTCTTATCCTGTTCATATTCTCGAGTCGGTTTGTTTCGCTCCTACCACGCTCACTATAGCCATCTTCTCCGTGTTCTTCGTTATCTTCGGGTACGATCACTCGTCGCTTTTCTTTCCTCGTTTCAGCCTCCACTCCGGCTATTCGGACGCTTGGGCGAGTGATCCTTCGATCGCCGTTCACTTTCTCGCCATGTGTGTTTCTTGGTGGTTCGCTCATTGCTTGGAAGACGAAGAAATGCAGCGGTTTCGCTCGAGTGTTGAGGCTGAGTTGCGTCGCTGGCCTTGTTGATCGCTGAGGTGACCTGGTTACGGTGGTTACTTATGGATTTTGGGGTCTCTATTACCACACCCAGTCTGGTTTTGTCTGACAGTACAGGTGCTATTAGTGTTGCCCGTGATCCGGTCAAGCATGAGCTTACCAAGCATATTGGTGTTGATGCTTTATACACGTGCTCAGTGCAGCTCAGTTGTTGCGCTCAAGATGACTTCAGATTTACATGGATTTCTTCACGAAGGCCTGCACGAGCGCAAAGATGATTTCTTACTCTCCAAACTCAGTGTTGTGGATCCACCATGAGTTTGAGGGGGGGTGTTAGATGTATGTATATATATATTGTATTTCTCCCGTATGTTAGGGGGCTGCCTGCATATTTGCCCTGTACATGTACTATATATTGTGGCCTTTGGCCCCCAGAGGAATACAAGTTGCATATTCCTGACAGTCAATGACAAGTTCCTCTTGGACAAGTTAATCCATGAAAAGTACTGGACCATTTTTTTTGGCTTCGCCCCTGGGTAGCCGTAGCGTAGGAGGGCAGATGACATATGAATCTGTGTATTTGCATTTTTTTCAGCTGAATCAAGCCATCCAAAATAAAAACTGTGTTGTGCAAAAGAAATGCAGTTGTCGTGTTCTAACCTTTTCAGCTGTCTCAAGATTGGTCAGCAGTTCAAGTTATGTGTCTCACTTGAAAGAACGAACCCCCAGGGTTGGGGTTTGCAACCGGTTCTTCTCTATTTATTGTCTTTTGAAGGAGGTTGCTGAAACTATCACAGGCTGCAAGTCCCGGATCTCTACCATTTCTTGGGTTCTGTTTCTATGACTTTAACTGTAGTTCAGATTCTAAATTTAATGTTTTTGTCTAACCGTCGAACAGTGGTTATGGATTGAATCTAGTGTTTATTTTTTTGCTAGCCGTTGTTTGTGCTGTTTGCCCAAGATTTTTTTGCCAGTGTTGCCACATTCATACTGATTTGTCGAACTGATGAGATATTTTGCTGTTCTGAACAATCTATTTGAATGTATGTACACTTCACATGTCACAAGAATCTGCCCACATCACACACCGGCCGGGCTGCCGTCTTTCCTCGGGTCGCTCACCGCCGTCAGCATCCCACGGAACACATTCTTGTTGCCGCCATCGCTGCTGGAGACCGGCTCCAGCAATTCTTGCACGATCATCTGGCACACAGCCCCTGATCCCATGCCCTCCAGCACGTGCCCTCTGCTTCTCAAAAACTCTCTTGCCTCGCCGCTCAGCGCGATGACCTCGCCGTCAGTCACCGTCTCATCCTCATACTTCACCACGTTGGGCACCAACTTATGGTACACCCGAGCGCTTTGCACGGCGGCGAAGGGGCTCATTCCTACCACAAAGTGGTTCAGGAACACCTGCGTCACCGCCGCTATTATGTTGGTGCCACCGCTCCCGCCCAACACGCCGGCGAGCTGCCCGTCCTTGAGGATGATCGTCGGGGTCATGGAGGAGAGGGGTCGTTTCCCTGGGGCGATGAAGTTGGCCGGCGCCGGAGGGAGGTGGTCAGGGGTCTGTTGGGGCACCGAGAAGTCATCCATCTCATTGTTGAGAACAATGCCGGTGGACGGCGACAGCACGCACGCGCCGAAGTAGTAGTTCACCGTCGTCGTTATCGACACCGCGTTTCGGTCGCCGTCCACCACACACAAGTGGCTCGTCCCGTTGTCGCGCAACTGGCTCCATCTGAAGTGTAAAAACTATCGGTGAAAATGCTTGATTAATAGTACAACGATTATCATATAGTTTGTTAATTTGTGTTTACTTAGGGAGATAGTAGTCGGATGGGAACGTGGTGTTGTCGGCAATCCTCCGGCGGATCTTGTCTGCGTACACCGGAGAGAGCATCTCGGTGACGTTGTCAGCGACATTAACAAAGCCAGGATCACCGAGGTCCATCCGGGCAGCAAGCATGTGCTTAACCGCCTCTATCAGCCGGTGCACGCCCAAAAAACCCTTTAAAAACTTGGTCGACTTGTACCCACCCAAAATGTTCAGGACCTACACACAAATCGAAACAAAAATTGTTCATCTATCCAAACATAAAACATTTGATAGTCACTCTATAAACATCATTGAATCAATGGATAAATGAGTGAACAATCCATGCCAAGGGTGTAGGATTTCGCAATAGAATTTTTTTATCTAAAGTGTAATCAATGAACATACCAGTGCCATGCCGACGGTGCCGCTGGACGGCGGCGGCATTCCCAAGAAGGTGAACCCCATGACATCGGCCTCCATGGCCGGGCTCACCGCCACTTTGTACCCCCTCAGGTCCTCTATCGTCACCACCCCGCCTGCCTTCCTCACGTCCTCCACCAGCCTCGCCCCGATGTCCCCACCGTAGAACTCTGCGACACCATGCTCTGCCAAGGCCTCCAACACGTCGGCGAGGGCCGGGTTGCGGCAGAGCTCGCCGGCGGTGAGGACCTTGCCGTCGGGAGCAAAGACTCCACGCAGCCCGGGGTCGGCGAGCACATCAACTTCTGTTTCCTCGAGCGCATGGGCGACATAGGGGACAACCGTGTAACCTCCGCGGGCGAGCTCGATCGCTGGCGTGAAGAGGGACTTCCATGGGAGCCGGCCGTAGCGCGACCACGCGGCATGGAGGCCGGCGAGCTCCCCAGGCACGCCCATGGCCAGCGCGCCCTTGTACTTTGTCGTCGGGTCTGCCTCGTACATATTCTGGAATTCAACACATTTCACAAAGACAAACCATATAAGCAAAAACGGTGTAGTTAAACCATGAAAAGAAATGAGTTCATGCACGGCGTTCGCTAATCGGAAATGGTTGCTTAGTACCGCTGCACATAATCGGAATGGTTGCCATGTCAGAAAAAATGGTTAATCAATTGGATGTGTGTAGTAGGTTCTAAGTGGACTTACATTTTTCCATGCATAAGCTAATGGTGTTAATAGTTTGATCTAGTCTAATTATGTCCACATTTCTGAATCTTATTAATGGTAGAGACATGAGACTGCGACTCTGAACATCGACTTAGACGTATAAAACGGAGAGAGTTAGGTAAACAAAATCAGAGTAGTTAATCATGTGCAACTATACAATCACACAAAAATCAAAATTACCGTGAGACGTACGCACGGTCGACACATGTATGCTAGACTAAGAAATGAGGGGAAAGTACATCATGGACCCTCATTCCCTCATGGCCACGAGTGGTAGACTAATATAAAGTATACATCTTATCAAATTAGCAACTAGCACATGCTTGTGTCTCGGCGGAGGATCTCGAGATGGGAATTTCTCTCTCTGTTCCAAAATATAAATACATTAGCTTCACAAATCTAAAATATTTTATATTTTAAAGTAGAGGGAGTACGAGCTTATGCCAACTCCATGGCCCAACTACACTAAAGCTAAAGGGAATTAAGATCTAAATTACTTTGCCTCCGTTCGGAAATAAATGATTTGCATCTAAATTTCTATGTATTTATATACTCCCTCCGACTCATCTAGATACGGGTGTACCTAGTCAATTTTTAGTGCTAAATACATATGTATCTAGACAAATTTGAGTCAACTAATATAGGTCGAAAGAAGTATTAAAATGGGTCTAGATACATGTAATTCTAGCCAAATTCAAGTCACTTATTTCTGAACAGAGCAAATATATGACTTTTGTTGCTGTTATTTGCTTTCACATTGCCATGAACTTGGATCTAACTAAGACAACGTATTCTTCATCAAAAATGAAAAGGTATTTCTAGTCAGTTTTCTATACTGCGTAAGCACGCCGACGCCACCCGACAGTGACCTACTGGCAACTGCCCAACCGCTGGCCCAGGCTATTGGCTGGGAAAGGTCCCACAAGTCAGGGGCACAAGCACAACGACCGAACAGAAGGGGGAAAAACAGAACTGATTTTTTTCTGTCGTGCCGCTCATGATTCCAAGGTAGCGAGGGATAGTCACGTACCGGCGTTGCCGCTGCCGGCGCGGTCTCCCGGGCGTCGAAGGCGACGGCCTCGCCAGAGCTCGCGTCCCTGACGACGATGAACGCGCCGCCGCCGATCCCGCTCGACATGGGGTGCACGACGCCGAGGCAGAGCGCCGCCGCCACGGCCGCGTCCACCGCGTGCCCGCCCGCCCGCAGCGCCGCGGCGCCCACCTCCGAGCACCGCCCGTCGTCCGCCGCCACCGCGCCCTCCCCGGACACAACCTCGTGCGTGCTCAGCCGCGCTCCGTTGGACACCCTTCTGTGGCCAGGGTCGCCGCCGGGGCCGCTCAGGAGCAGCAGCAGGACGCCGGCCAGGGCGAGCAGGGCCACGGCTATGGCCAGCGCGGCGCACGGACGGCGCGGCACCCGGCGGCGCGACGGAGCCTCTGGCGAGACGCCGTCACCGGGCAGGAGAGGGCTCTGCAGGCCGCCCCGCGCTGCTGCGGCCATGGCTGCGGTGCGCGCCGGAGACGGGGAGAGATTCGTGGAGCAGAGCAGGGGAAGATTCTTTCAAGAAACCTCTTTGGATGGTGAGAGCTGACAGTGCGGACTGTAGTGCTCTGTTTTGTCGGCCTACCAACTGGCCGAGGAAGTCTCTGTCTTTCAGTTACGTTTATTGTGGCAAGAATAGACACGACGCAAGCAAAGACTAATAATTGTACTCACTTCCTCCGGCCTATATTAATGGTCTCTATTTTATCTAGATACAAATGTAACTAGTCTAAATATTTAACTAAATATATACGAATATAAATAAAATTAAGATCATTAATATAAACCGGAGGAAATAACAAACTAGATATATACAAGAAACTAAGGGTATGTACAAATGGGATGATATGATATCAGGCTTCCCTTAGAGCTGCTACTTGATTATTATTTTTGCTTAGTTAGAGGGGAGAGAATAAAAAAAAGAGTTTGTCTTTTCTTAGTTAAAGGATGATCTTTTACAAAATAAGAGAATTTATAAGAGAAGCCTACTTTTTGTATCATATCCCTTTGCAACACAATTTCATGCTAAAAATAATTAACTCCCATTAATTGCTAGAGATAATGCGGTGTATCACTTATTTCTAATGACTTCTTTAGATGATGTGGAGAGTTAAAAAGGGACATGCTCTCTGTACCATTTTATATGACCTAGGAGCATCTCCACCTGCGCCCCCAAACCTAGTCCACAACGGGTTTTCGGGGTTGTGCCCCAAAAAATCCTACACCGACACGCCCAAACCACTGCCAACAGATTAAGTTGTCCATCTATCTTGTCCGACACCCTTTTGTTGTTCTCGCCACGCAGGGGCCGATTGTGGCTACTAGCAATGCACTGCGCGTTGGATTGGCCGCTTGAGTCCTTTGGCAACGATAAAACACGCGATCCCATGACAACTCGCCTTCTGATGCCGATGTCGCGTCGCCTCCGCCACCCACCTTCTCGCTGATCTTTCCTTTCACGCGGATTTTTGCACCGTTTCTCGCTAGGTCTAGCCAATTCCCGCCGATTCCATCCCGCTTTCTTGCCGCCACCTATAAAAAGGAAGGGTCGCCATGAACACGGCTCACCATGCCTCGCGGCCTTCCGGCCAATTGGCCCTAGCTCGTAGCAGCCGCTGGCAGCCGCTACCTCCGTCGCTGGAGCCATAGCCGTTTGTTATAATGTGGTCATGGTGTTAAACTTGTCCAGCCACCAAGATTAAAGATGTCGTTGTTTGTGGCGATCACGGTTGCAAATCAGGCAGTGCAGCTATATAGCTTGTAGCCATACAAGTATTTTCTTGCACGCTTCACTTCAGGGTTACGTTTTCAACAAACGGTCTACTGGTGGAAAGACTTTGCATACTGTCATAAATTGCATGTCATATTTGTCTAATTTGCATTGTTTCATACACTAAAACGTGTCTAGCTTACATATTTGTCTAAATTTGCACGTTTCATACACTAAAACGTGTCTAGCTTACATAATGAATCTAGATAAATCTGCAACATAGTTTTTGAAACAGAGAGATTACATAATATAAAGCCAGCGCGGTGGCTTTGAAACAGAGGATTTTTTGGAGGAAGTGAGAGCTCATGGTGCTCTGATTGGTTTGGATGTGCTCTGTTTTGTCGGCTTGATATTTGTATACTGCCAACAGGCGAAAGAAGCCTCTAATTTTTGTGTCACCCCCCATGGACTAGTTTTTTATAGTGCAAACAATAGCCCAGGCCAAGACTGAGTAGTTTAACTAAATGAAAATTCACAAGAGGAAGGCTGAACACAATTATGATTTGTATGGATTCATTTTTACTAAATCGTGATTAATAACTTGTTACGGTGGAAGTCAAATACTGATTTAGTTTGATGGAACTATGGAAGAAGCCGTGAGTGGAATATATTCCAGTGAATGTACAGCTCTAACTACTGAGTGTAGTGGTCGCGGTAAAACAATTATAATTGCAACTGGTCTAAAAGACCTTCTGCTCGCGCTAGTGTTTGTATTCGTCGTTACGTGGTCGAGGGACTTATTTGCAATCCTTATTTTTTTTTCTGTTCTCTTTGTACCGCCCATGATGATTAATCATAGAATGGTAGATTATTATTATTTTTTAATGTTTGTTTCTGTATGTTTACACCATTTGTCCAAATTATTTTAAATTATAGATTTATACTAAGTGAAATTTCTGTAAGTTCGAGAAAATCCATGGGAAACTATATCAGCATATTCAATGCTAAATACGTTTAGTTACATTCATCATAAATTACATATTCGACCGTATATGTTTGGACTTGTAGAAATTAATATATTTTGTCTTCATATTTGATCAAAATGTACTTGGCTGAATTTTTTAAAAGATTTAGTTTTGTCACATTTTCTTCACATTGGATTCACCATGTAGGATCAGATGTGGTCAGGCCAGACTGCTGGTGACGATATTGGATCGTTATAAAGATTATAACGATCCAATAACATTATAGATGGTTATGAAAATTTTGACAAATAAAATGTTATAGACCATTACTGGCGGTCAGCTTTTGACGATCCTATTTTCTCATAAGATCATCATAAATGGATAACTATGATGATTTAATGATAAACTAGACCATGAAAGTGCGCTTCGCCGCACCTGTCCATTTTAAAATAAAACCAATAGAAGTATGTAACAATTTGAACAATAGAAACATATAATTAAATTTGAATATCTCAAGTTAGAAAAGGAGGCAACTAAAGGAAATATTTTAAAAGGAAACATGTTTTTGTCCATTCATTTTTTGGATTTGGCCCATGGGCTTGAAACATGCATGTACTACATCAAACTGATCTTCGTTATGTCTGGCTCAATTTCCTTAGAATAGCATGACTTGCTACACTGTAACACTCGATGACATGGTAATCACCAGCTCATACATTTGAACACAAATACACCAGGTATATAACACAACTACCAGACGAGCATAACTGCAAAATTCAAGTGCTACGTCGCTTAAACTTCAGTTAACTTCGGCCAACTGGAATTATAGGATATTTAGAAAACTAAACATGAATACTCTGTGGTAGTAGACTTTGCACAACAACAATTTTTTTACAGAAAATGTTCTTTCCTATTCAAAAGATATTCTGTCAATTCTACAACTGCAGGAGAATCTTGGTCATGTGACAATATCATCAACTTGAGGTGGACCAAGAATCTTGGGAAACGTCGTAGTTATAACCTTCAAACATGAACATAAAATATTTAGTAAGAGTTCTAATTCCTTCAAACTGAATGCTCATGGGAAGAATACATGAATGCCTGTAGGTCGACTTGTGTGGTCTACTATACAATCCGTTATAAATGGAACATAGTATCATTAAACATGGATAGAAAGGGTTCCAAAAAGCTACAACCTTTAGGAGAACCACCTTTTGCAAGTTTCAGGTTACTGAAATAGAACTAAACAAGCTACTCCTGAAAGTAAAGAAGACATTTGAAGCTATATATGTCTAGTTACTCCAGTCCCCCTATGTGTAGTAACACTTACTGTCTCTAATTTGGGAGGATAATTAGATTGATGGAAGTTCATTGTATGAATTACATATGGAACATGCGTCAAACTAAGGCTCACAACCATGCATTCATTCATTTCTTTGGAACTGTAGTGGACATACTTGACCTTAAAATCTGTACTTAAAAGTTAGAACTCGACAATGGAACCAACTGACTCTGACACCAAGGATTACCGTGAGTAGCCACACAAACACATGGATTGTCATTTATGCATACAAGAGAATGAAAAAATTAATCAAGGGGGCTAGAAGATACCATGACCTTGATGGAGATGGTGGAGTCGATGCGGCACTGGTAGTAGAAGTTGCTATGATCGAAGCCTAAGAAACAACCATAGATGCAAGCATTCAATGTGAAATTGATCGCAATCTATTAAGCATATCGACTTCCACGTAAAGTAGCATAACAAACCTTTTACCAAGCACAAAACTACTGAATACACAATGTGGGCCAATTTTACTTTCTAAACCTATTAATTAAACTTGAGTATGTAGAAAAGGAACCACAAAATCATATACATCTTAAGATGACCATATGTAATTAAGGTATGCAGAGAAGCTAAAATTAAACTTGGACTCACTCTATGGTTATGTTATATTGTTATATAGACTATAAAATGCTGATGCCCAAAATAGTCGACCTCCATAAAAAAATTTGGTGACGAAGCACCACAAGGTATGTATAAGTCTCAGTTTGTTGCAGTTGGGCAATAGCTAGCTTGGAGATCGGTTTACATTTTGCTGAGTTCCTGAGTTATGCTATTGTGAGCTTGTTTAATAATCCTTTTTCTTGAATTAGCAAAAAAGGAATAAAGAAGCATGTCAAAACAAACAATAAAAGAGAAAAAATGCTGGTTGATCAAACATGACATAATAATCCACCGACATGCCAAACAGTCTAATTTTCTTACATATATAAACACAAATAATGCCCAACCAAGTCTTCGACAGTTATATGAATTGGTTCTATTTAGCATACCAGATGCTATGTAGGTAGAAAATGTTGTAATGTTTATAGTAACTTAGTCAAAATTATTCTACTGAAACGGCTAATATCATAGAGTTTGTGGAACAAATAAATAAGTTATATGGAAAGCATCACTGCTATGAAACATGGGCATTTACAAATGGTACATGCCAGACCGTGTGGATTTATGTTCCATGCCCTTCACATGTGTTCATGATAAATATAACCCATATATATAATAAAATATATTCTAGTTCACATAACAACACACTGTAAATCTCTGTAAAGCTCAACTTGAAAAAATATGTTCAGAGTATAAAAAATTAGAAGATATTGAAAACCCATATAATAATATGCTAAGAAAACTCCATACTGTCTGAACCTGAATATGAATATATAAGGGATTGGTTTCCTTCACCATTTCTCCTAATAAATGAATACAACACTTCTCCCGCTGTCATTCTGTAGGGGTTCGTAGCATGGAAAACAAAAATTTTCTATCGCATACAAACAAACAAGCCAAGATCTATCTACTATATTGTAGCAACGAGTCGATGGAATAACTTACCCTCGAAGATTCCAAAGCGGTTAACGAGAGCAGATTCTCGTGGGTGATGTAGTCGTACTCTTTCCGATCTCAAGATCGCGTGAGCGATCCTTCCGGCTGCGTTCGGCAGCGCTTCATGATCGGTCACGTTCGGATTTTCGGCGAAACCTTCCTCTCCTTGTTCCAGCAGGCGGCGGAGGTTGTAGCACTCTCCTCGCGATTCGGCGGCCTGACAGTGCGGAAGTAGAGGGAGATCATGAGCCGCCTTAAGCCGGAGCGAGTATGGTGGAGTATGAGAGAGATAGCTATTAGTGGTCTAGATATTAGACACACCAATTAGAAGGCTCTAAACCGTGGGCTAGAGCAATTAGAAGCTCTAAACCAAAACGGCTCTAAACCGGAGATTAGAGGATAGGAACTTGTGTGTCTAGAGGAGGCCGCCCTCCTTTTATAGGTGGGAGGGGCGGCCAAGGAGGAGTCCCTCCCAAGTCGGCCTTGTTGGCTGGCTTGGAGGACTCCTCCCAAGTCGGTTCCAACCACCTCTTGCTTGTTTCCCAGTTTCTGTTTCCCACGTTTCTGTTTCCACAGTTTCTGTTTAGCCGTTTGACTTTCAAACTGGCTTTGACTTTTCAGTTTTGGAACAGCAAGAACACTTAGTACATGATGCAATCATTCAAATATGTAATGACACATTCATGTACCCTCCCGAGTCGGACAATCGGAACCTTCTAGAACATTCGATGAAAACAGGAATCATTCCCGAACTCAAAGCAGGACTTTCCTTATATGAATCTTATTCTCCGGACCATTCCGGATCACCTCGTGATATCCCGGATCCCATCCGAGACTCGAACAACATTCGGTCTCTTTCTCATAATACCATAACTACTCAAACAACGTCAATCCTTAAGTGTGTCTCCCTACGGTTCGTGAATTATGCGGACATGATCGAGACACTTCTCGAACAATAACCAATAGAGGAATCTGGAAATTCATATGGCTCCCACATATTTCTACGATTACTTTGAGATCGAATGAACCACTTACATACGATACCAATTTCCCTTTGTCTCACGATAGTTTACTTATCCGAGGTTATGATCGTCGGTATCTCTGCATACCTAGTTCAACCTCGTTACCGATAAGTACTCTTTTCTCGTTCCCGTGATATGTGATCCCTTGTGAGCCAGTCACATGCTTGCAAGGTAATTGGATGACATTCCACCGAGAGGGCCCAGAGTATATCTATCTGTCATATGGATGGACAAATCCCACTCTTGATCCATGTGTTTCTACCAATACTTTCCGAACACTCAATGCCACCTTTATAGCCACCCAGTTTACGGTGTGGTGTTTGATGTCATCAAAGCATCCATCCGGTAAAGGTGATATGCATGATTTCATGGTCGAAGGAATTAGGTTACTATGTATCAGAAAGCATATAGCAATTTGAACTATTAAAATGACTTGATCTTTATGCTACGCTTATCTATAGGAGTATGTCCACCATATCATTCTCCTAACGATATGATCCTGTTGTTAATAACATCTCTATGTTCATGATCAGGAAACCATGATCATATATTAACCAACAAGCTAGTTTAACAAGAGGCTTTACTAGGGACTCTTATTTTAGTTTACAAATCACACAAGTATTAATGTTTCCGGTTAATACAATTATAGCATGGTATGTAAACATTTATCATAAGTGTGAAGATATGATAATAACCACTTTATTATTGCCTCTTGGGCATATCTCCAACACATTCAAAAACAAATGTGAATGGATGGAAGATTTGCTCTTCCTGTAAGATATGACAAAACGAAATTATAGAAGCAAACAATTAAACATGTCAAAAATTTAAAGAAAACTGAATTTTCGATTGTGTTGCTTCAGACTCAAGTTGCAATGAAGGTAACACTATCCGTTGATGTGATCCTTAGTATTGGAAATTGGAACAACCTACTCTGCATTACATTGAGCATGTAGCAGACTGATGCTAAATATGGTAGGATCAAGTTGATTCTATGCGCATGCTAAATTTCTTCAGGTGTCAAGCCATGTCAAAATAGAAGCTAACCTAACATATCTCTCCTCTCGGAAAGCCATTGAATTGGGTCTTCCATATTTTCTACCACCGGAAAATAAGACACGGGCTTTGATCAAATACTCAAGTGCAGCATTGAAGTATCATATCTTTGTTAATCACGGCGAGAAGAAGTAAGAGGCGAGAAAGGCACATGTGTAATACCGATAATCCAATCATTCAGCGGAAGAATGAAGGAAAGAAGACTTGACAACGTACCAAGTGTAACGACCATAATACAATCATTCAATCTATTATTTGAACAACATATTTCATTAATTTAGAAAAAGTGAACAGTATACATTGAAATAGTCGAGGAGACATTGACTTGAACCAAACAATGTGGATTAGACATAGCCTCATGACAACTTCTCCTAACCCCAACTGGAAGAAAAGCGCATGGCATCCTGACTGGAAGAAGAGCACATGTCGAACACGCGTAGAAAGGATCCGGGTCGGATGAGGATGGTGGTCGATCTCGCAGGAGGCATGGTGGTGAGGATCAGGGAGCAAGGTCGCCGGAGCCATCGACTCTCCCCCTCTCCACCGGGCAAGTCGCAATCACTGGCCAACGTGAGAGAACTGGGTTAGGATTCGACATGGAGCAAGGTGGAAGAGGAAGGATATGGGGAGACGGTGATCATACCGGGTAAGGAGGGTGGTTGGGACTGGCGGCGCAACCTACCTGAACGGGGACGGGGATGGGGACAGGAAGGGACATCGTCTCGATGAGCAACGCGGGGGTTGAGCAGGCCGCGCGTGAGCTTTCGGCCCAATTAACCACAAGGTGCCCAAGTCAGTCCTCGGAGTAGCAGCCCAGAGATACTTGGCAGGTCGGTGCGGGCAAAAGAATACATAGACGACCAATAGATCTCGAACGTTCAGCTGCACGATCGGACGGTGTATAGAGTAAAATCACTGTAGTGGCTTCTAGGTAGGCAAGTTATACTGTTTACTAATATGGAGGGTTGTAAGTCAACATTTGTATAGTCATGAAGAGGCAATGCACAAATAAACAACAACAATCAAACACAAACTATATCACCACATGTACCAAGAATTACTCAAATAAACATAGCATTAAAAGAGGATTCAAGCGCCATTACAACATGTCATTGAGACCATGATGGGGAGAGAACAAGGAGAGGTGGAGGTGGAAGCGGTCATGACGGCGATGACTTTGGTGGAGGCACGGCAACAACGCATCATTGGGACATGTAGCATCCTGATGTGTCTTCCATCTCAGCCTTCCGTCAAGCTTGCAATAGATCAAGATGATTCTATGGAGATGGTTGTGAGATCCCATAGTTTTAGGTCTTGCAGGGGTAGATTTACAATTCGGTATTTGCATGCATGCTCTAAAAATGTGGGGATTTTTTGAATTTTTTTATATAAGAGAAAAGAAATAAAGATTTCACTTAACTTGATGAGCTAGATTAGTTAGATCATCAAAAGGATATGATGAATTTTGACATGAATTTTGGTTATTTTGAAACTTGGGAAACAAATTGCAATAGGAACTAATAAGTATAAGATTAAGACTGAGGCATACACTCAATATCACATACCAATTCACATACACTTGATAAAATTCAAAAATAGTGTTTGACTTCAAAATCGAGTTTGAACCTTACATTCAAATTAAATTCAATATTACAAAGGAATATCAAGTGATCAGAGTAAAAAAGGCAAAAACATTAAATTCATAGAGGATATATTCCTTATTCCAAGAGTATTTCTACAAGAGTTATTACAAGCTATACACGAGGGAGAAAGTGACGTGAATAAAATTAAGATAGAACCATAAAATTAGATGGATCTTGGAATTATTGTCTTCATTCATGTAGAATAGACAAATATAACAAAGGAAGATATTAGTTATGTTAAAATATTTGTGGACCCCCTACTTTTTCTGACCACCTCCCCCGTTTTTCTTTGGCCATTATTGTAGTGTGCTACCTAGCACCTGCATAATAATTAATGTGGATATGTAAGGTTGTTTGGTGAACCCCTCATTTGGAATTTTTCTAAATCTTAAACCAAAATATATACGACGGGAGGAGAGCAATTTTTTTACCGACTATCAAACTATTGGAGTCTAATGTTTATTGTAGGCAATTCAAATAATATTGTTATTGGTGTCAGCTTTTTTTTCTAGTCAACTCTAAGGTTAGATGTGGTATTTTTTCCTTGACTCCAAAAGTATATTGTTGGAGTCATTTTTTCTTTCGAGTTGGGTTATTGGAAAAACAAGTGAGGGGCCTCTTTTTTGTGGTGGTATGTCTTGTTCCTATTAGAACAGATTATAGGCACCCATCTAATATTCACCTTTATACTAGTGGCAGTGTCGTTTCCTATCGACTGAATTATATTTGAGCGAATAAAATGGACTGTCAAAGGTCCATTATGCCCCTTGTGAACTAATTCACATTCGTATCAACATATGGGGCTACTTGAAATAACTAGAAACCCCCACAACAAATTATAGTTCCCAACACATTGTGTATAAAAGCAACACACAAATGCATACACATGATTCACGACGAAATTGTGAACCAAGATAGAGTGGTTCATTGAGTGGAGCATGAGACACAACAAACGAAATACATAATTGCTATGGAAAATTGAACAAACGAGCAAGATATGAAAAGCAAAGTTGAGCTGATCTCACCAGATGTTGCCTCAAACCAAATGAAAATAAATTTTGGTGCCTTTTTATTCAAATAATATTTAACCAATTCCAGAAACTGAAATAGTTGTTTCATACATTATCCACCAAGTTATTATTGAGGAAAATATATGAATACAGAAATTGGCTTGAGGCGTTTTCGCAACACGACACTTTTTGTCACTTAGATATTGTTTAGGGAACATGCGATTCTCCTAACCAGTACCAATGTCCTTGTAAGAATGTCTATCCACATTCGGACATGTTTACTTCCAACTCACATTGACTTTTAGATGGTGCACAAGTTAAAAAGTGTCCAAATTAAAACATACATAAGAATAAACATTTAATGATAAGCATCTTCCAACTTTGACAATTTAATTTTAATAATTTAATGTGCAACTTTGACCACAATTTACACAATATTCTTTTCATGTTTGTAGATGTTAAAAATGCTAGATTATGGTTCAATATTTTTCATCAATATCCGCAGTATGTTCCTTACTCAACCAATTTCGGCAATCATATCTTTTTATTTTGTAAATGGAAGTTAAGGAACAAGTTAGCACCTTATATACACTTACAATCATGTGTTGAACTCATGCAAGTGCCAACAACCGAAAACCTACAATCAGATACATGGTTGTTCCAAAATATTCATTACAATTATCTTCTCTCCGTCTCAAGTACATAAAACAATATCTAAATTTTATTAAGAGTGAATTTCATTTTTACCCCTGGTTTGACATTTTTTACATAAATTACCCCCATCATGTAAATATTCTTCTAGATTACTCTATTTAAGCAACTTTATATAGTACTTTACCCCTTCTAACTATATTTTAACTTAACAGAAGTACTTAACACATATAATCATCTATAAAAGTGAACCAAATTCCATTCACTCAAAGTAATTGCTTAGTACAAAACTAAAAGCATATATATTGTTGTCAAATTTTGACATGTGGTCCTGACGGGAAGGTCCCATTTGCCAGATTGCGTAGAAAATATCTTAAAAGGGGTAAAACCGGATGCAAAAATTCTTATTCCCTAGAGTAATTGGTATCACAAATGCTATACAAGAGGTTAAAATATAATTTCACTTTTTAATTAAATTACTATATAAATTCCCAAGAGGTTAATTGCACCATACGTCGTCAGACTTTTTACTTGAGCTGACTCAAAACACGTGTACTATTCTGGTCCCTAAATGCTCTAAGCATGCTTGCTTTTAGCTACTGATGGCATGTTCTTGATTTGACTCTTCTAGATAGGCACAACGAGCGAGCAATGAGTTACTCATTAGGTGAATGTAAAATGACTTGGTCACTAGGTAATTATTTAGTGGCAGCAAGAGGCTTAATTACTACAATTGCATAACATGCATGATTGGTGTTGGTGGAAGCCATGAACACACTTACTAGTCAGAGAATTAGTTTCAAAAGATATTTCACTCCCTTTAGCACCGAACAACATATTTTCTCCTAGTTCAAATGAAGCATTTGTTTGCTTCAGGTTTCAGAAAAATTCCACACCCCAAAAGTATGTGACCTTGTGAAGCTGTTGATCACCACTTGTATTTCACTATCTCTTCGTAGAACTAGTGCACCTATATTAGGTGTGTTGGGGACACAAGAGACTTCTTGTATCTTGATTGCAGGGTTGCTTGAGAGGGAATAACTTTGACCACTTCCTCCCCGAGTTCGATAAACCTTGGGTAATCCACTTAAGGGAAACTTGTTGCTGTTCTACAAAACTCTGCACTTGGAGGCCCAACAAACGTCTACAAGAACAGAAGTGCATAGACATCAGATGTCTACGGCAACTCGTGTCGGCGAGATCCAGATGCTAGGGTGCTCGATCTAAACCTCGGTCGGCAGACGATGACGGGTGGGGCAGCCGATGGGGGTGGTTCGGGAGGGATAAGAGAGAGGGTGTGAGGCAGAAAGGGGGCTTCATAAAATCAAGGAAGAAGGGTCTGGCCGGGTCATAAAGAGGAGAACTCGGACCCTCCGGATAATAGCCGGACGGTCCGTAAAAACAAGCTTGTTGTCCATTATGGAAGCATTCCACCTCCTTCATGGCGTCAGCCAGGTTTTTGAAGACGTTCACTTCATCATCCACCAGTGTCACCTTCTTCCTCTTATTAGCATCAGCAGGAGTAGCACAAGATGTAACAACTATAGCAGTGGCATGATCACCGTCTAGTGCCATCAAGGACGACGATCTTGGACTCCTGGATCTCTAAAAAGCGAGAAGGTGTACTGAGAGGCTCACTAACCCAAGGAAAACTTGCTAGTAGACAGGCCATAGGAGAAGATGGCCTTCATCTAGGTGTAGTTCTTGATGGGCTTGTTGAGTTACTCAACATCCTTGGTGTTATTATAAGAGAGACATCATGTTAGCAGAGCTCAACATGTTACATGGACTAAAACAAGTGGCAGATTAGCAAGTACCATGAGTGGCTTATGTAGTGCTTAACCTCCTACACAATGATGAAGTGTCCCTATTCCATTGTGCAGTGTTAAGGTCTATTAGCATGGACACGTTGATCCACCTGGTTTGCCACTTCCTAATATGGTTGTACACCTGCTAGGTCTCAACTAAGTGTGCACAGGTGTGTTAACAGGCTTAGCATGTTTACTGATGTAGGTGCTACTGTCTAGTGATCTAATCATGTTAAAACATGATCTACTTGTCCTAGTGGACTTTATTTGATTAAGTTGATCCTTCGATCAATCTCTTGCTAAAAATCAATTTCCTTTATCTTAGAGTAGATCCTTGTGATATATGTATGAAGGTACTATATAAGATCTAGCAATCAACATGCAGTTGATGAGTAGCTTGTCTTCTAGATGATGAACAACCTTCCTTCTTGTGGATGGCCTGCTCCTCCTAACTTGTTCACATGATTCCTAGTGGTCTATCTATGTAACTGTTGCTTCCTAGTTTTCTGAGTAGTCTTGTGATATGTGGTGCTAGATCACTGAGCTTGTGAGTTGTGATCCCTCTCCTGGCCAACTTCATGTTTTATAGTTCTATGAAATCTCTACTATCTTGAGACCTAGATAACTTGCATGTCCTTGTATGTTTTTTTGGGAATAGACTCTGACGTTTGGCAATATGTCTTGGTTCATAGTTTCTGTCTACACGGTGGTTTGAAGTTGTTTTCTTAACAAACCTCTCGAAGAGGGCATGGAGTTCCTACACTCCGTCTAGATAAAATAGATTTGACCTAGTTTATGAGGAAAATCGGGCCTAAAAACCAAACATTTCCCTGTTTATGGGGAAAATAGGACCAAAAGTTCGCACAAGCATGGAGACCCATCGTCCACACGACTCTAGACTACCAAACACAACAAACTCATAGCTTCGGCTCAGGGGACGCCGACCCGACGTAACTACCAGGACGAACTCCACATTCCCTGAAGTCGAACCAACTAGGTCGATGAACTCGCTGTCCACATATATCTCCAAGTCACCACCCAAGCCCCATGCAAGGCCATTGACCACATAGCCATCTACTAAACTTCCACGAACTCGTAGCACCATGAGGTCCAAGAGCTTCAAGGCGGTGCCTCCATCAAGTTAGTGGCACGTCAGCAATCTCCTTCAGCTCCCGATAGAGCTTAGGATTTCACTCGTATATCTTGAAACCACTCACGTCGGTCGGGATCGAAAACTCCACAATGACACCTGATGACTCCAAGTGCACAATTCATATGTAGCTAGTTTCGAGATAAGAGTATCAAACCACAGAGAGCTATTAATAGAGATCTTCATGCCCCTTGTTACTATTCAATAGAGAATACCTGTAAGTTATCTCTAATTCCAAGTAATGGTGTATAAAGGATGTTGGTGTTTGAGAAAAAAACTAAACAAGAACAAAGTAATAAGCTAACGTAAACAAGATCAACGAGTGTGCTTGTGGGAGTGAAAATATGGCTAAGGAGTTCTCGGGGAATTTAGGATACACCTCTAGCATTGGTATTAATTATAATTAGGATGAATCAATGTATTTCATTATGAAATATGTGGGTATAGCTCCATAATAAGATGTTCACAAGCAAGCCATCTGATATTACATCCCTAATAACCACTGCAATGATCATGAGCAAGCCACTTCAATCCCTCACAATTAAGAGTTTTCCCATGGATATTGATACGAGCTTAGTGAATCTCTCCTTCTCCCCCTTGACCCATATGAATAGCATATTGAAACGTTATATAACTTAGCACCATACATACTACCATATGTCTAACAGTAATTCCCTCTCTAGAACCAAAGTCAAATATTACATGATCGACTTCACATAATATCTAGAGAGAAAACTAACATATAAAAGCAACACACAAATAGATACACATGATTCACGACACAATTGTTAACCAAGACATAGTGGTTCGTTGTGTGGAGTGTTAGACACAACAAACAAAATACATATTTAATTTCCATTTCTTTTCTAAAAATAAAAAATGTTTTATTAGTGATTTTAATGCAAAAAGAAGCACTTTATGAGGCTTATCATAATTTGATTGATTTATTCCTATGAAAAAATGAACAAAGGAGCATGATATGAAAAAGGAAAGTTGAGATGATCTCACCAGATGTTGTCTCCAACCAAATCAAAGCAATTTTTTGTGCCTTTTTAGTCAAATAATATTTAACCAATCCTAAATACAGAAATAGTTGTTTCATACATTAGGCATTGAGTTATTCTTGAGGCAACAATATTTTCTTCTAGATTATATGAATATAGAAATTAGTTGAGACATTACCGCAACATGACACATTTTTCACTGAGATACTCTTTAGTCAACACATGATTCTAACAACCAGCACCAACATCCTTGTAAGAAGGTCTATCCACATTCGAAGAGGCTCGCTTTCAACTCACAGTGAGTTGTCCCGATCGTGTGTGATTTACAATGTGTTCACATTAAAATATACATAAGAATAAACATTTAGTGATAAGCATCTTTCAACTTTGACTATTTAATTTCACTGGTTCATTATGCAACTTTGACTGCAATTTACACAAATTTTTTCATGTTTGTAGATGTTAAAAATGCTAGATTATGGTACAATATGTTTCATCAATATCTACAATATGTTCCTTACTCAACCAATTTCGGCAATTCTATCTTTTCCTTTTGTAAAATGGAAGTTAACGAACATGTTAGCACCTTATACATTTACAATTGTGCGTTGAACTCATGCAAGTGCCAAGTACCGAGAACCTACAATCAGATATATATAGTTGTTCCAAAATATTCATTACATTAATCTTCTCTCTGTACCAAGTACATGAAACAATATCTGAATTTTATTAATAGTAAATTCATTTTTACCCCTTGTTTGACATTCGTGACATAAATTACCCCCATTATGTAAATATTCTTCTAGATTACTCGATATATGCAACTTTATATCGGATTTTACCCATTCTAACTATTTTTTTCATTTGCATTGATGACCTAGCGTAACAACAGAACTGCTTAATATTTTTTTAAAGGAGCATATATTAATATCACGATATACTAATTACACCCAGCCTCTATAACAACGTATTACCCTAATGGCATTACGGATGCACACATCCAAAAAAATTATGGAAAAAAGAATGTCCCGTTTCAGCGATCTATGCTCTACAACAACAACCAAACACCACCAAGGCAGCACCAGAAATTCATCATCTCCAAAAACGATGCCTCCAAGAAGGGAGCAGTGCACTAGTGTCGTCATCATAGGTTTTCACCTAGATAAAGTCCATGTTGACAAAATAATATCTTCAACAAGGTCATTGTCAGGCACAACCAATTAAGGCCAGACCTTGGATTTTCACCCTGCAGCTTAAACTCTGGAATTCTCCTGTACTGTCGCCCCCACTTTCCAATGTCGCTGCTCCAAGACCTAGAACACCAAGCCAAAACCTCATCGCGGACAAGATTCACACCACCATTACCATACTTCAGACCTCAGCTTTCATGTCATTCTCCACGACTGACTTTACCATGAGACTAATGGCATGTCCTTGATGGCAACAGTGTGCAAAGCTTCACACCACTTCCTCTGAAATCAAACGGTGATATAAAAACATGGTTGCGTGCGACCGAGATCCATCCCTGGCAAACTCTGGCATGTCATCCATTGGAGTTCACCAGCGGAATCTTCCGGAACACAACACTCCGACCAGATCCATGAAGTCATGGAGCAGGTAGATCTTCGTCCTGGCACGAGAGGGATCCTAGGACCAACCCCCTTTATTCAAAGCCAGACCGAAAGTCCCCACACCGCCAATCTTCACCGGCCACCAGACCCACCGGAACTAGGCCGGCAGATCCACGATGACCAAGGCCGCGATAACCGCAAGCTCAACAATGAGACAACACTAGCCGCAGGTGAAGACTAGATGAGTGGGCACCGACCCGCAGCCCACTGTCCCATATCGGGCCCAGATGGGCCGCTAGTCCCTGCACCGCCAACCGCGTCTGAGCATGCCGCCGCATCGCAGCTCCATCCAACCGTCGCCCCTCCACCTCACCATGAGCAACCACCGCACCATCCGCACACGCGAGCCGCTGCAACCACCTCCACGCGCGTAGAGGAGGGAGAGGCGGTGTACTGCTCTCACCCCACCGCCTTTGACGGTTGGGCGCTGCCACCACCGTCGGCAGCGGCAAAGTAGATTGGATCGGCCCCGGAGTCCAACTGCTTAATACATATAATCGGCTATGAAAGTGAACCAAATTGCATTCACTGAAAGTAATTACTTAGTAGAAAACTGAAAGCATATATATTGTTGTCAAAGTGTGACATGTAGTCCTGACGAGCAGGTCCCATTTGCCAGACTGGACAGAAAAAGTCTTAAAACCGGATGCAAAAAATCTTATTCCCTAGAGTAATTGGTGTCACAAATGTTAAACAAGAGGTTAAAAATAGAATTTCACCTTTACTTGCACCGACTCAAAACACGTGTACTATTCTGGTCCCTAAATATCTGAGCATGCTAGCTTCTAGCTACTGTCGGAGTGTTCTTGATTTGACTCTTCCAGATAGGCACGGCGAGCGAGCGACGAGTTACTTGTGGGCGATATGGATGACGAGAAGTAAGGCAATCCATGAAGAAGTTTTCCAAAGCCCGCTGTCAACACATGCCTTCATCAAAGAGCTCCATGATATCAGTAAACGATCTGCTCTAGCTCCTATACACACTGCGGCGACTGTGGCAAGACCAGTATGGATTCCTCCACCTAACGATGTACTGAAGATTAATGTATCAAAGTCAGACACCAAAGGAGTTGCAGCTGCTATCTGTCGGAGGAGTGATGGCACCTACCTTGGAGCTTCAGCGATTATCTTTCGCGGCATTACCGATCCGGCTATTCTGGAGTCTCTTGCTTGTCGAGAAGCATCGGCGCTGGATGAAGATCTGGGGATAGCATGCGTGTCGGTTGCGTCGGACAGCAAAAATGCCGTTTCAGATATTGCAGAGGGAAGTTTGGGCAGGAACGCAACTGTTATCACTGAAATCAGAGTACTCTCAGAACTACAAATTTGTTTTCGTGGGTCAATCATCGAATGTCGAAGCCCACAACCTAGCTAGATTTATGACTACTCAAGGAGTTGGCCGCCATGTATGGCTGGGATCAGATACTGCTAGGAGAAGTAGTGAGTGAAAGAAATTGTGGCCTGTGCAGGTCCCTTCGAAGCTGCGCATTTTCCTGTGTCGGCTAGCGCATTAATCTCTTCCAACCGCAGATGTTCGTCACCATAGACACATGACAGATACAAGTGTTTGCTCTATATGTGGAGGGGAGGATTTCTGGAGGCACTCATTACTTGACTGCTCAGTGGCAAGATGCGTCTGGGCCCTTGCCGGTGATGGAGTAATCAAGCATCACTTGTGTATGAACGAAGATCCGTCGGCAAAGAACCGGCTCTTCGTCATGATGGAAACCTTGTCAAGGGATGATTTCGCCAGGGTTGCTGTCACACTATGGGCTATCTGGTATGCGCGTCGTAAGATGATCCATGATGAGGTGTTCCAAAGCCCCTATCTATGCACTCGTTCATCGAGAGCTACTCCATCACGAGCTCGCCAAAGAGGACAAGAGTGATCAGTTCAAAACCAAGCCATCCCAAGTCGATACCGCCGAAGTTGGGGTGGCGGGGCAATGGGGCGACCGCCCTGGGCCCTCATGAGCCAGGGGCCCTGGCCCAAATATTAGTTCAGTACTGTGTATTAGAGTATTGGGCCCAAGAAAACAAGAGAAAAAAATAGATGAAGAGAAACATGGCCCAAACCCATTACGTAGCTAGGACATTGGATCGGTATGGAAAAAAATCGATCGAGTAGTCCAAGGTCCCAGCACAGCACCGCAGCATGGCATGACATCATGCATTGTTCTCCACTTCTCTATACTCGCGTTGTCTACTCATCTCCTCCCCGGCTCCCCCAAATCTCCAATCCAGAGAACAGCGCTGCTGCCCCGTGTCTTTCCAATTCCGAGGTCGCCGCAGCCATTAATGGAGACCAACGGTGTTATTTTGTTCCCCAATCATCTCTCTAGTCGTTCTAGACGTTGGAGGCATTTCCGCATCAGAGATGAGAGATGGTACGTGTCCCTCCCTTAATCCTACCTCATCGCTGTTAAATAGCACGGATCTCTGTCTCTAACTGCTCCACATCTCCAATTCTTCTCTTCTTAGGTCTGTTCTTGAGTTCTTGAGTTCTTCCCTGATTGGATCTAAGTGTGAGCAGTGTGCAGTGAGCACATTAGGAGAAGAAGAGGGGACGGTTGAGTGTTCAAGGCTGCAGATCAAGGAAAGGAACCTACATCAACAATTCGACATCGAGCCATATGCCCATATCCAGGTGCTTTTGTTCCCTGTTTTGACTGTTTTCTGCAAGTTGTTTTGGTGTTATGATTTCTAAAAAATGTTTAGCTGGCAATGAGAAAAGGAGGAGAAAAAACAGATAGAATCCCAGAGAGGCTCTGTAGACAATTTTTTTAGAACTGGTAGTTCTTCCAGTAACTCCCTGCAATTAGACCTAGTAAATATTGAAGAGCAGCAAACTGAGAATTTAGGTGATGATTACAATACCAACGAGGTTAATAACAATTTTAGTTAGCCTGAAAACCGAGTTGATTCACCAAATTCGGAAATTCCAAGTGTCAATGAACAACAACCTTTTACTATCATAATGTAGTTCTCTGGCCGTTACCAATAAATAATTTGTTTCTCAAAGTTTCTCAAAGTTGAAGTTATTGAAAAACTATTTGAGATCATCCATGTCACAGGAAAGACTGAACGGTCTTGCTACTTTATGCATTGGGAAAGATAAGTTGGATGAAAGAAATGTTGATGGGATAATTGATGACTTTGCTTATAGAAAGTGTTAAAAGAAAACGAAAAAAAAATCATCATAGTATAAACATGAAGTATAAAGGTTGCTTTATCGTGCCTTATGTAGAAAACTTTGGGGATCCGTGGAGACATGGAGTGAAGAACATTGCAGATTGAGGAGCATATAAACTAATGTAAGTTCTCCAAGATCTGATCATCATATAGTATAAAGTAATAAACATGAGGTGCTAAATTTGCTTTACTATGCCTTATGCAGGAAGCTTTGGAGAAGTTTTATTCGATGAAGAACATAGCAGACTGAAGATGATAGATACTGATGTAATTTCTCGTTCATTAGCATCATATTTATGGTAGCGCAAAAGCTTTAAGTAGCAGTCAGTATTGACAAGGTTGTTTGTTTTGCAGATGAATTGATGGTCTCTTTGTGGCACTTAGAAGATCGAGCATTTGTAGAACTATATTGTTTCCTTACTATCATAATGTAGTTCTCTGTCCGTTACCAATAAATAATTTGTGGTGTGAGTTGTAGTTCAAAGACCATCAATATATGCTATGTACTGGGTTGATTTTGAATTACAATGCATTCTAAAAAAAAATTGTCAACAAGGGCCCTTTTTTGTGTCTCGCCCCGAGGCCCTGAATATGTATAGACCGATCCTGTATACATTCAAAATATTTCTATCACATTGTAGAACAAAAAAATATAAGAAGATGCCCTCGCATTTCGTAATAGACATGTTTTGTCATCCAACTCAATCATGCACAACAGAAGAAAGATGCCCACCGATATCCATAACCGAATCTCCAGAATCACATAGCTAGTGGGGTGTTATAGTAAATCCACACTGTTTCTGCACGCAACACAACAAGGTAGACTTTTTTGTTATGATATATTAATAGATTTTGCTAGTAAAAAAGATCATCAAACATCAATAATCATGATATATCTACAAACAACCTCCAACTATAGTGGCAAACGAGATATTGATCTGAGGTAGAAAAACGATCTGCACACAACCTCCAACTTATATTTTTTATTCCCTCTGGCTCATAGCCTCAACTTTGTCTAGCAATGATTGCATCTAGTCTAAATATTTAACTAGATACATACGAATCTAGACAAAGTTGAGACTATTAATATGGACGATAGAAAGTATGAAAAAATTAGGACTATAAAAAATGAGGTTGTTTCCCTAATCTCGACACCAAAGCAACAAAAAAAAGTTGTTTAAATACATTGTCTTTAGAAAAGAACTTTCTCGTTGTACAAGTACAACCATAAAAAGCTGTTCCCACTAGACTTGGTTTCTCAAAAAAATACTATGAACTTGCGCTCTGCCCCACGTATCATTGCTTTCAATGTAGCACGAAGCCAAAACAGCCTATATGTTAACTGACACGGTAGGTACAGAATAGAAAAGTGAACAATTGAGTGCTAAGATTAATAGGCCAGCTTGAATCTGGTCGAAGATTTACCTTTGGTAGCAATCTCACAGCGCGTGACCAAAACCAAGCAAAGCCATAAGTTCAGTCAAACTGTTCTAGCGCGTTGTGGCTGGTCTTCTTAGGTCTCACGTTTGTACTTGGATAGGCTGCTCTACATTTCCCTTGAGCATCTTCTTTGCAAGTGCTTTGCCACTTCATCTTCCACGCGCCGAGCCTCACCATGGACGCCTACTACACGCTTCGACGAAGGTTAGCCAACCCTGAGCTATGCTTGGTAACAATTGTTCCTTGTGTTTTATAATATAAGCCTTTTCTGGCGGCTTACTTGTAAAACGGAGGGACTAGTATTTTGGATTTTTCTTTGGTGAGTGTTGCTCCAGTTAAGCTGTTCTGCGTGAAATTACACTTCCTTTTGGATGGGTGTCTCTGTGGCCCATACATTTTGAAACTATTCTTAGCGAAAGCCCTTTTCAATCAGTTGAGCACTTGCACCAGCCATTGGCGATTTCTGTGAACATGACGTTTTTAAAAAGGAGAGGCAGGCGCTGAGGTGTCGCCATCAAGGTGTCGTCCTGCCTCTTGCTCCATTTATTTCATGGGATCATATCTCAGCCCCACTCGCGAAAACAAGCCTGTAATGTGCGCCGGCTACCTTGCGGTGGGGATCTCCCCCCAATCTATCATCGCCTGCTTTGTGCCCCTTTCTTTTCCCCGCTTTGAAATGGATCAAGCAGGATTCCAGATCTGAAAAAGAAACACGATGGATTTATTACGTATATGATAATTGACAACTCCTAGATTGCTCACAAGCATCACAAACTGATTACTCAGCGTTTGAAGATGAACAAGGAATACCAAATGGCATTTAGGCGGACGTAGGTCTGGATGACTGGATGTCAGTGTGGGGTTCTACAATAAACTTTTATTTTTAGTACCGTAGTTTTATCGTAGCTTTTATTTTAAGGGAGTGAAGAGTTTGGGAGTAGTTCTTCTCCCTGTTCATATAAATTATTATCACTCAGAGAACCCACCCCTGCATTGGTTGCCACCCACACACGGCTGGTGCCAGGTACGAAGCTAGGAAAAAATATCATTGGGATCAGCTCAATATATTCTCTAATTAAATGGTGTCATCTTATACAAAATAGCACTAGTTGGTACTAATCTTGGAAGAGTTTGCAACAATCACTCGGGCCAGCTAACCCTAATGCCACTATGGCAGCGCCATCCCTGGCAGGTGCAAGCTCAGTACAGAATGATAGAGCAGTCGCGTCCTCAATGATCATAATGGCGACATCATACTCAGTGTGTGTAGAGCTTCTCTCATTCAGTGATCCTCTGGGTTCTGACTTAAGTGTGATTATGGAGGTTTATCGCTCATTGTATAATGTTGTAGCTTGACGTCGATCATCGAAACCGATTGCTTAGAGGCAGTGAAGATCCTAAAAGAATGAAGGTACCGATGGTTCAGTCTATACCTCATTGATTAAAGAGATAAAAACCTTGTTGAAGACCTGTCAAACTTGTATTAGTAATGTTAGGAAATGTCAAAAAAATAGTACAGTTATTCCATGGCTAATTATGCTAAGGCTAGCCTTAATAAAAGTAACTTAACTACTCCCTCCGTCACGGTTTGGAAGGCGTTTTAGAAAGATTGTTAAAACCTAGGGAGGGGCTGATTGGAGCCAGATTTGTGCCAAAAAAACATACGCCTATTAATTATTCGGCGTCTTATTAAACGTAATTACTTAATGAAAACGAGTAGTTTAGACGCATCCATTGGTGGAGTTGCATGGAAGAATTAAATCCTTGGCTGCATGGAGTAGTGGGGAGGAAAAAGTAGGGCATTAATTCTATAATTAAGTATAACGCGCCCTAGAAGTAGAGGAGTTTTAAAAACGCATGGTTTTTTATAAGACGCCCTCCAAACCGTGACGAAGGGAGTAGTATCATGCATGCCATGTTGGAAAAACTCTAATGTGACATAATAATTAATAAATAAAGAGATGGTTAGAATATCATAGGTGGATACCGTATTAGTACACAATTTTTAATTAGAATTTTACAAATCATTAAATATAATACTACTATGATACTACTCCCTCCCAACCCCAACCCAAAGCAATCATTCCACAAGATAGTATCATACCATGGACTATAATAATAGTAGCGTATACTAATATCATATGCATAATACAGATAGTATTATACTTGCACTATGATGAGTCTAAGACTTAATGCATGTCATTGTAGCCTAGGTCTTAACGAGATGGTCTAACCAAGGTCCGTTGCAAAGGTTAAAAAAGTCCAGTTAAATAGCACATGCCCCCACCCCCACCCCATAACAATCATTCCACTGGCTCATTTAGCGGCAAGGGACAATGTCTATTTGGCCCTAAATCAGCTTCCGAAAAAAGTATAAGTTTACGGGACACTATCAAGAGGTGCATTTTGTCCACAAGTCCAAACGAGCACATGGCGGTTTGAGCGCACTGTTGGAGTTGTCCTAACAACTGTCATTCTTCCCTCTTCAACACCCTTTTCTTCTTGCCTGCTCCTTTTTATTTACTTCGCGTTCTAGGTTTAACGAAAGTAAAAAATGTCTAGTTTGAAAAGGAATATAGAAAAAAATACTAATATCTATAATTCCAAATTCATATAATATAAAAATATACTTTACAATGATTGGTAGAAGTTTTTATTCTTACCTAATTATTTGATCAAATCTTGCAAAGTTTGACTTTGACAAAACCTAAAACACAAACTAATTAAAAATGGATGGAGTATGTTTCAATTATGTATGTTAAACGACTATGGCCTGCCTAAAGGGTTAATTTGGCGAGATGGTAAAGTTATGTATGTTTGGTTTGACCTTAAAACAACTATGACCTGGTCAAAGGGCTGATTTGACGAGATGGTAAACATAGGGGTCGGTATTTGTGAATTGCAAGTATGCTTTACACAAATGAGGGAAAACACGGAGTGAGCAAGTTCCACTAGATCCGAGTACAAAGGTAGAACTAGTGGGAAGTGGAAATATACTACTCCCTCCGACCCATATTAGTTTACTCAAATTTGTCTAGATACGGATGTATCTAACACTAAAACTTGACTAGATATATTTATATCTAGATAAATCTAAGTCAACTAATATGGTCAGAGGGAGTAGTAAATCTATTTGGGTCAAAGGCTAATGATGGAACTTTCGCCACAACTCCTACACGGGGTTCATGTAGTTAATCCCCCCCCCCCTCAAACCATGTCAATCTATTTGGGTCAAGGCTAATACCGAACCCAGGCCGAAATCCGGACCTTTTTCTAGCTGGACGGCGCAAGTTTTCGGCCTGGGTACGCCCAGTTTCCCACTCGGCTACCCAGGCCGAGTACCCAGGCGGACACAAAACGGCTATATATTTGAATCTGCATAGTTCCCGCCGGCGAGTGCTCGGCCACAAGGTGTTCGACAGATGCGCCTACATGTTCGGCGACATATTTTTATTACATAACAGGGGAAGCAACGATCAGTCGTCGATGGGGATGGGCTCCTGAGGCGTGGCCGACGCGGCGTTGTCGTCCGTCTCGCCGGCGAAGGCCCCCGGGTTGGAGGAAGTCGAGGCAGAGCTCGGCGTGGGAGCGTTCGGCGCTGGCACGTTCGGCGCAGAGCTCGGCGTGGAGGTAGGGGAAGTCGTGGTCATGCCCTCCAGGATGGCCTGCCGTTGCGCCATGTACCAGGCCTTGACCGGCGAGCTCATCTTCGACGTGTCCTCGCCGCCCATGAGGAACTTGAGGTCCGTGTGGCGCTTCTTGGCAGCGTAGTTGGCCTTCTTCTCGGCGAGGCTGGCTTTCTTCTCGGCGAGGCTGGCCTTCATGAGGGCCACCTTTCCCCTTGTGTATCCATCAGCTTCTTCCAGCGCTCCTCGCTCTTCTCAGCCCTCTTGTCGGCCTGCGCCCTTGTGTCGGCGAGGCATTTTTCGATCGAAGCCTGGAGACGCTCAACGGGAGGTCCGACGACCTTGAGCATCTTTGCCTTCTTCTGGCCGAGCTCAGGTCTTCCTTCACTGGCAGCAGCCGCCGGGGCCTCATGGTTGTAGACACCATCCTTGCTCTTGGAGAGACTCAACCGAGTGTCCCGCCACTTCTCGCAATGCTTGATTTTCTCGAAGACATGATGGAACTTGAACTCCATCTTCATGTCCTCTCGAAACAGAAGAAGTGCACGATGCAACTACAAAATGGAAGTGTGTCAAGTTGTCCATGTTCGCGAGTGTGTCAAGAGAGTGCACGACAAAGTTAATGTTCGCGAGTACCTTGTTGTCCATGTTCTCCCCACTGGCTTGTGTGCGGTCGACTTCTTCCATGCAGCTGTGTCACTTGCTGCACGCAGTTTGGATGATTGCCTAGTGGTTCGTTATTTCCTTATCCCCTCGGTCCATGTGGATCTTGCGATACTTTGGGTCGCACAGGATTCGCTCGTCGAATGTTGCCTTCACGCGCCGCCAATAATTGTCAGAATTTTGGTTCGCATCCATTATCGGATCCATGCTCACCGTCTTCCAAGCCTCGGCGAGGCAGGTGTCCTCGGCCACGGTCCATTTGAGCCGAGCGTCCGCCGTCTTCTTCCCCTTCTTGCCTTTCGCCTCAGTCTCGGCGTCGTCTGGCTACGTCTGCTCGGCCTGGGTCTCCTCGGCATCGACATCGACGAGGTCCTGGGACTCGATGCCGCGCTCGGCGTCGGCCCGGGTCTGCTCTTCCGTGAAGAAGGAGGGGTGGTTGGAGGCCGAGCCTGTCGTGATCAGGTCCTCCATGTAGGCCTTGGGCGTCATGCCGGCCGGAAGTGCGCCCGGCATTCCGCCGAACAGGTTGCGCGCGTCGGCCTCGCCGAAGGTTGCCGAGCTTCCGAAAGCGCCGGTCCAGCAGGCGGTGGCTTGCGTCTGCGGAGAGGTCGAGTAGGGGATGTTGATGTCCACATCGAACGGCGAAGGGTGGCGCGGCGCCGGGTAGGGGAAGAGCACGTTCGGGTTGAAGCCGCCGGCGACGGGGAGTACCTCTTCCGAGCAGCCGCCTGGCTCTCCTGGAAGTTGGCCGGAGAGATCGGCGAGAAGCCGGCGGGCGAGCCGACGCTCGGCTGGCTCCCCCAGTGTGGTGGGAACGGCGCGGCCATCAACGCCGAACGTGTCGCCGCCGCCTGCTTCGCCTTCACCATCGCCTGTTCTTCCGCCGACGCCTTCACCATCGCCTTCTCCTCCTCCGCTTGCTGCTGCCGGAGATTCGCCCTCTCCTTCCTGTCCTTCCGCTAGGCCGACGAGATCTTCTTGGCCTTCTCCCTCTTCTCCTACTCTGCCGAGGACATGCCCTCCGGCTTGGTTGGCGGCGCTCTCGGCTTCCTCGCCTTCTTCTCCGCCGGACCCTCGCCGAGGATCGACCTGGGTTGGACGAAACTCTTGGGCGGCATGGCAGGCGCGGTGATCGGTGGAGCTTCGACGGGGGAAATGGGGAGAAAGGCAGGAGGGGGAAGAAAAGGGCGGGGGATCTCGACGAATTGGCGGGAGTGGTGCCTTCACTCGCCCGTGAGCTGGCCCACGTTTATTTGAGTCCGCATTCCAGGCGTGCAGGATCCTAGGTACGGCCTGGGTAGGCCGGACCAAAACATGGCGAAATCCGGACGAAAACAGGTTCTTGGGTACGCGACGGGGCTGATTTTCGGCGTCCGGACCAAAATTCGGCGTCCGGATCGGCGTCCTGGGTAGGCGAGTGGAGATGCTCTAATAATGGATCTCCCCAAGTGGAATGCAGTGGATTGGAGAGAATTTGCACGGATTTTGACTTATGTGGGATTTAATCCCCCTCAAACAATGTCAATCCACTCCATTCTATAGCAAACGGAACAAGGCCTTAACCAGACCAAGTACTAGCTAGATCGTGTACACGGTAACAATCATTTTAGAGTTGCAACTTTCATTTTTTTAGAAAGTTCCATTATTACCCTCCAGCCAAATAGATTTAGCATATTTCCACAACTCTTAAACGTAGCTTCATGACCATTTTAGAGTTGCATCTTTCATTTCTTTTATTGATGATAAACGATAATCTAGAAGTCTTTGTTAATTTTTCAGAAAACCCGTCGTAAATGCAAGTGGAGCAGTACTTACCGTAGATACAACTGGAGCAGGTGCCGTAAATACAACTGGAGCAGGTGCCGTAAAAACAACTGGAGCAGGTGTCGTAAATACAAGTGGAGCAGGTTCAGTAACGGCTACTGGAGTAGTCGCCGTAGGTACGTAACCATCTGTACTTTTAATGGATGTTGCGAAATTAGTTTGAGCCGGCTGTATCATACTCCCTTTGTTTCAAAATATAAAATGTTTTAGCTTTGTGAAGCAAATGTATCTAGACTACTTTTAGTATCTAAGTTTACTTAAGTTTGAAATAAATCTACACACTAAAAGAAGTTTAGATACATTTTTTTCAAAAACCTAAAACATCTTATATTTTGAAACGGAGGGAGTATATCCTATTCTCAACTGAATGAGTAATATAGGTACAGAGTATTGTATTCATCGAGTATATATAGGTACATAGTACTACAAGTAATCTAATAGACCCGTTACGATTGATCCACATCATCTAAATTATTTCAATGTTTAGATCTTATATTTATGACTACGAATGTCTAATAGAGTCGTTAGGTTGATCCACAACATCTGAATTATTTTAATGATTAGATTCTACATTTAAGGCTAGAAGTTTAAATCACAATCGGCGGCCGGTGTGGAAGGGGCAGACGGCGCTGACCAGAGCGGCAGTCGAGGTGTGCTTCCAGGTGGAGGACCAGAGCAGGAGGGAAGAAATCATGCTGGTTCGCCGGAGAATGGGTGGCGGCAAAGGTTTGCTCATGGCGTCGGAGTTGGTCGGAGCCATGGGAAAGCGTGGCGACATTGGGTTTTTTCGTCGGGCAAGAGAGTGAGAGGGGCGGGAGGAGAAAAGAACACATGCGGTGGTGGCGGTGACTGAGGGGAACGAGCAATGATAGGGTTTAGTGGGTTTTTTTTTTTGACAATCCATACCACGTTATATTTATAGTAGAAAATAGTATATGGTAGAGATACATAAGCTCACTCCATCGATTATAAAATAAAGTCTAAAAAAACTAGCAAATCTTTGAGATCTTCAATCTCTTTCTTCTTTTAAAATATAATCTTGCACTTTTCTAAAGGCATCTGAACATTTACAGATATCTCTACTATATAGTTTTCCTTAAGGTGGTTTTCGTCACCTGGAATTTTCGTCCGTCCAAAAATTCCCGTTTTGCCCCTACAGTTTAGAGATAATTACCCGACACTGCCTCTGTCCTCTGTGGTCGTCTCTATCCTCTCCCTTCCCTCCCGCTCCACTTAATGTTGCCTGGCCCGTCGATGCAGACGACGATGCTGGCGGCACCGGATCCTTCTTCCCGAGCGACAGTAGCTCCGTGGAACGGTCACCGATCTAGCGCCGCGGGGGATTTGAACGGCAGAGGAGGAGCACCATGGGGATCGAGATCTTCGATTTGGTCAGAGTCGAGGTGTTTTTCAGCAAAGAAAATCACGTCGGTGCTGCTGGATCCGCGAGGAACGAGGCAAAATCTCGTCGTCGGCTACGACCGTGCCCAGGCATGCAGGCCGCAGGGGATTTCAAGGGCAGAGGAGGAGCACCATGGGGATCGAAACCTTCGATTTGGTCAGAGCCGAGGTGTTTTTTAGAAAATAAAATCACGTTGGTGCCGCTGGATCCGCGAGGAATGAGGCAAACGCTCGTCGTCAGCTAGGAGTGTGCCCAGGCATGCTGCTTCATCGGTGGAGGCCATCGAACGGCCAGCCATGGCGAGCTCTATCTATGGCTCACCAGAACTCGAGCATCTGGGATGAAGAGCTGTAAGATCCAATGGAGGTCCTCTTTGAGCACCGGATTTGGGAGGCAAAAGCCAAGATTTGGATGTGGAGTATGCTCATTTGGGTGAAATTAGTTGTTCTAGAGCCATGAAAGATTCAGGATATGCATCGTCAGTGCACGGGACAGGCAGAGCAGAGAGAGAGGTGGGAAAGGATCCTGCCGCGTTGACCGTCAAGCTGAAAACGGCGATGCCGAGGGGAAGGGAGGGGAGATGTTGCTGGCCGCTATTCCTAAAGGACGGTGTCATGGGCGACGGGAATGAGATGTTGCGCCTTAGCAGCCGGTCAGTGTGCATTGTCTCGGCGTGCGTGCTGCTGGCCTGGATCGGGGCTGCTGGAGTGCGTGCTGTTGGCCTGACCTGGGATACGGCCGGCATGGGGCTGCTGGACCGCGTGCACCGAAGGATTTGCTACTAGATGCTTTGGGGAATAGTTTTCAGAAAGATAGCTAGCTGACGCGTCTGGCATTTTCCTGTCAAAGATGCTAGCTGCCATTGTTCTTATTTCATCTAAAATTCCAGTTTTAAATTTATGACAATTTGTATTATAGACTTTATCGCCATCTATAAAAGACCTATATACTCGCAAACCGCCTCAAATCATGGATGCCAAACACATCATGTTCGTTGATAAAAAGACGAGGTAGGACAAGTTGCGTGACTACAAATTTTACGTCACCGAGTGAGATAAAATAAATGCTCCTTGTGCCAAGCTTTTCCGAAAAAATGTTAGACCGACACGGCGACGCCCCCCTATAAAAAAAATCTGATTATCAGGAACTTGGACAATACATATTTTACTTTTGCAAAAAATATTTATCATTTTTCACGCGTTGTACGCACGCACATGTGTAGAATAAAAGTCTTAAGGTGGTTTTCTGACGCAACTTTTTGCCCCGTCGCCCAACTTTTGCCCGATGACCAACTACTGAATGAGTTCATGGCGAACTCGGTTACTACCGATCACACTCGATTCGTGTTTAGGGCGCGTTTGGTTTCCAGCCACAGTTTGCCAAGCCAAACTTTGGTAGCCATAAGTTATTTGGCTTGTGTTTGATTTTTGCCATACTTATAGTTTGTCACACTTCATTAATTATGTGGCCCACTTGTCATAGAGTTAATTTTTTTGCCAACTTTTGCCAAAGTTTGGCTTCCAATTTGTTAGCCACACTTTGTGCCTGCCATACTTTACCAAACTTTGGCTTGGCAAACTATGGCTAGGAACCAAACAGGCCCTTAATCTCTCGCCCTCTCCGCACAAAAATACGTCCATATTTAGCACTTTCCCTCTGCATGTGATTCTTAGATAAATCCTTCACGGCTGCGAAGAAGAGTGCTTGGCATCGGGCTCACAAAGGCACAAAGATTTGAAGATCACTGAGATCTCCACCAGATGGGCGCAGGGTCCGGGGATGCAAGGAATTGGAAAGTCTCGGTACAGCGTCGGCGGAGCTGAGTGGTGTCGCTGGTGTTTTTCTGTTTCTCGGCCGCCGCCCCAAGGCTTCCTCCACGCGAGCGCAGCCGCCCTCGGTCTTCTCCACCGCGCGAAGCCATTGTCCCCACCGGCCGGCCTCCAACACACGAGAGTCGCTGCCCCTGTACTGGCCTCCACTGCACGAGAGTAATGCCGAGGGTGTGCTAGATTTAAAATTTCTTAGATTTGAGCATTATTTGCAAAAATGATTAAAAAGCTATTATTTTTAAAAAATAACTTAATATTGACATACATAGAAAAATGTAAGGCTCAACCTCATGAGGTTAATAATTGAATTCTAGGGGCACACTTGTTAGGCCAGGTGTAATGTTATAGAAAAGGAATATATGCATGTCACATCTTTTACATAGCCGTCTAAATGTTGATAAAAATATGTTTTTATTACCGAGAATTTTGCAATGAGAAAATGCTGAAATAACCGTGGCAACGCACGGGCATTCAGCTAGTTAAATCATAGTATGTAAATACCAATGTCGTGGTGCGTCCGTGCTAGGGTTCAGTGCTGTGCTGGCTGTGCCCTTGGGCCGGCTACCCCTTCCTTTTGTTTTATTAAGATCTTTTCAGAAAAAATATTAAAGGAGGGGCTTTTGGCCTTCTGCTGACGATTAGTTCAAGAAAACATTTTGAGTGAAATTCCAAGATTGTCTTTGAATAAAAACTTCATGGCTTGCCTTCGGCCTTCTTATTTTAAGTGGGGTCTTATTTGGACATTCTAGGTGCAATGAATCTGTCTGCCCGTCCGATTAGATACAAATACATGTTTTGAAGAAAAGTATTTGGGATTGCCCGTTCCTGAAGGCAGATTGAAGAAAAGCAAATTTATTAAAACAAAAGGAAAATTTTAAAAGGAAAATTTTCGAAGCATGCTAGCGATTGGAGTGAGAAATATATGTCTTTGGGGGCAAAAGAAATTCTTATTAAGTCAATCCTTCAAGCTATTTCCACATATACAATGGGGGTTTTTAAATTTCCTTTGGGTATGGTCGATGACTTGGAACAAATCATCCACAATTTCTGGTGGGGTGATGAGCACAACAAACGGAAGATGCACTGGTTATCCTGGGACAATGTTAATAGGACAAAGTCTCAGGGAGGTATAGGTTTCCGTGATCTTAGAGTTTTTAATCAAGCTCTTCTAGCTGCCAGGCATGGCTCTTGCTTCACTATCCAGATAGCCTATGAGCTCGGTTGTTGAAGGCTCGGTATTATCCGTCGGGTAGTCTAATTGGTACAACTTTTATACAAAATCATTCTCAGACTTGGAAGGATATTGGTCACGGGTTAGATCTTCTAAAAAAGGAATTGTGTGGAGAATTGGAGATGGCTCCAAGGTTAAAATATTTAGGGACAACTGGTTGCCTTGGCCAGGGTCACTTAAAGTTGATGGAAAGCGTGGTTCCTCGAGAAGAAAGTGGGTTTCTGAGTTGATTAATCCTGCCACTAGAACATGGGATGAAGTGGTAGTGCGTGATTGTTGTTGGCCACATGATGCGAACACTATTCTGAATATCAAATTACCTGCTCGTGCTGCGGAAGACTTTGTGGCTTGGAGTGGAGAAAGGAATGGAATTTTTAGTGTGCGCTCAGCTTATCGGATCGGTACGCAGGACTCTTTGCAGCAGCTTAGCTCTGGCCAATCCAGCGCTGAAACCGGACGGGGATAGAAAAATATGACAACTGATTTGGAAGGCCACATTACCTCAGAAGATGCGTGTGTTTGCCTGGCGTGCTGCGATAGAATCCCTGAGAGTTTTTGAGGGTCTACACCGTAGAATTAACACTATAAATCCTACTTGTTCCATCTGTGGGCGCGAAGTGGAGGACACGCACCATGCTCTGGTCCGATGTACCCTTGCCAGAGCTCTTCGTGATGAACTTCGGAACCACTGGACTTTGCCGCCAGAGACAACCTTCTTGCAGGCTGGTTGTGATTGGCTATTCCATCTGTTAAGTAATTCAGTGGCTGATGTACGTGCAAGGATTATCTTCTTATTCTGTCGGGCATGGCATCACCGGAACAATGTCATCCATGGAGACGGAAAGGCGTCTATTACAGCATCCTTCCAATTTTTGGTGAACTATCAGTTGTCCTTTGCAGCGGTGTCTCTGGGAGGCGATGAGAAGCTTATGCAAGTCTCGTCCTGGAAGCCGCCAAGTGAGGGGGAAAATCAAAGAAAACGTTGACGCCGGGTGGGATGCCGTTTCAAAGCAAGGAGGTATAGGAATCGTCATTCGAGATCATAGCGGAAAGGTACTTTTGACAGAGTGGAAATGTATTCCCTGCTGTGGTAGCGCAGAGGAAGCGGAAATACTTGCATGTCTTGATGGGCTACGGCACCTGGTGCATCTCCGACATTGGCTGGCAATCTTGGAGTCGGATTGCTTGTGTGCTGTCAATTCATTTGCGTCTGATTCTGAAGAACAATCTCCGAGCTAGGCTCTCATTTTAGAAGCTAGAGAATTGCTCAAGGTCTTCTGCAATATTATTGTCTCGAAAGTGGAGCGCATGTGTAATGGTGTAGCACATGTGCTAGCACAGTTAGGTAAAGCTGGGTTTAATGGGTCTCTTAGCATTGATGCTCTGGACTGTGTGAGGGAGCTGATCTCAGTTGAAATGTTGTAATCATTCATGTAAACCCGTCGCAGCAAGTTTCTGACGTGCTCTTTTCCTTACCAGGGTACCTAAGAGGACTGAAAGATTTTTAATGAGGCGGCTTGCTTGCTTTTATATTGAATTAAAAAAATACAAATACATGTTATGTAGATGGTTTTTGGTTCAACAAATTATTACTTTACGTGACTCCCGTGTACCCATCTTTTCTCTTTCGTTGCAACACACAACATGTGTGCTAGTTATTTTAATAACTAGATCCTATATTTAAAGCTAGAAGTTTAAATCACAACCGTAAGATTTATCTAATAAATATGACACATATGTTTTGTACAACAGGTCACGTTGACTCCAACACGTAAAGCATATATGACCTAACACATCCAAGTCCTTTTTCTTAAGGGAGTGCCTAGATCTCAGGCGCCGAGAACTAGTTATGTCTAAATCGCTGATGTCATTCTAATATTTATGTTAATTCTCAGTTACAATCTAGTTGCAACTCCTAAGATTTGTACTAGTTCTCAGTTGCAACATAGTTGTAACTCATTAAATTTTCAGTTACACCCAAGTTGACTCATATGTAATTTCTATTTTACACGAATCACGAGGTAAATCAAACGATGAAAAAGACGACTGAGACTTAAAAAGTTTTCAGGCGGTTAAGAGCTAGCAAATGCGTTTTTTTAATTCCAGCACGTCACGAAGTCCTTATTATGTGTTGGAGTTTTATCATCATATAGGATTTTGGACGTGGCTTCTTCCTATCTCGGGTTCCCCGCCCCCTTCCTTGCTGCACATGGACGCCAGCCAGCTCGCTGCTCCACCCTACTAACAGCATCTCTAACAGCCCCCGACGGGCGCGCTAAATCCGCTTTGCAGCACACGCGTTCGGTTTACTGCACGGCGTTCGCTTTTCTCCTGCTCCGCTGAAAGCGTAAAAACAGGCATGCTAAAATAGAACCAAAATTTACCCTTTCACTAGGCATACTAAAATGCAGCGCGCGGCAGCTGCGCAAACAATATTTATAATAAACTATATGATCAGCAATATTAAATAAATCCAAATATATTCAACAATAATTTTTTTAGTTATTATTACAACATAAGAAAATAGTACATGAGCAATTCAACAAATACAATAATTGTTTACCAACAAGTACAACAAGTTTTTTATGACAACTAAGAAATGGTTTTTCAACAATACAACAAACAACAAATTAAAATGGCCACTATTGTTTTCTATTCCATTTCCACCACTCCTCAATGAGATCCTTTTGAAGCTCATCATGTACCTTATTGGACCGAATGGCATGATATGACGCAATGAGACGCGTCACCCTATGTTGTCTCCTATGCACTTGCATACGAACCCCCATCAAGTCAAAAAAGGAATAGTCCACATCTTTGCCACAATCATCTTCTATGATCATGTTATGCATGATGACCCAAGCGGTCATGATGTACCAAAGGCATACTTCGTACCAAAATCTAGCCGGTCCTTTCACAATAGCAAATTGGTTTTGCAAAATCCCAAATGCCCTCACCACATCTTTCCTAGCCGCCGCTTGTGCATATGAAATTGGGTTTTTTTACCTTTGGGTTTGTGAACCGGCTTCACAAAAGTTTGCCACCTTGGATAGATGACATCGGCAAGATAGTAGCCATAATTGTACTTGTGGCCATTTTCTCCAAACTATACTTGTGGCCCTTCACGAAATGCAATCTTGTTTCTAAGTGGTGACCGTTGAAGAACATTGATGTCATCGTATGACCCAGGCATTCCAGAAAATACATGCAAAATCCAAGTCTCCTAATCTGTCATGGCTTCAAGGATGATAGTGGAATCCTTCTTGTGGCCTTTGAATTGTCCATGACAAGCACGCCTTTGCCCAGGTCTCCACCTCTCGTTCGATGGCTCTTCACAGCGAGCTCGCCGACATCAAGAAGATGTACTCCTCTGTGACGACCTACTTTAACAAGATCAAGGTACTGGCGGACACGCTGACCTCTATTGGTCAGCCGCTTCGTGATGAGGAGTTCGCCGGCTTCATCATCAAGGGCCTCGACGCTGAGAAATACAATCTCGCGGAGACCGTCCACAATGCCAAGCCGCCGATGCCTCCTCATGAGCTCTACTCACGCCTCTTCTTCACAGAGCAGCGCGTTGAGGCTCGCCGCTCCTCCGCCACTATCACCGAGCAGCCGACGACCTACTGGGCCTCTCACGGCCAGCGCCCGCCGGCTCCCCCGTCCGCTGGCAAGGCCACCCCACCCCCTGCACCGACCTCGGGTGGGGGCCCCAACGCTAGGGTGTGCCAACTGTGTGGACGTGAAACACACGTCGCCTCCAAGTGCCACCGACGTTTTCAGAAAAGCTTCCTCGGCATCGACAATGACGGAAGGGACAAAGAGCGCAAGTTTGCCTTGGCCGACTTTGGCCCACTAGTCACCCCGGATGCCCACATCACCACCAAGGGCATGGACCCGCGCATCAAGAAGGGGTACACACCGTCCTACCCCATTGATCCAGCGTGGTACATGGACACCGGCGCCACAGATCACACGATGAACGATCTCAAGAAGCACACCTCCTACTAGCCCTACTACGGGAATGACAAGGTTCACACCGCCAATGGTGTAGGTATGCCCATCTCTCACATTGACCAAGCATCTCTTTTAACTAGTCATCCCTCTAGGCAGCTCCACCTTCGTAACATTTCGTGGGTACCCTCTGTTACTTGTAATCTCTTATCCATTCCTAAGCTCACCCATGATAATAATGTCCTATGTGAATTTCATCTTTTAGATATTTTTGTTAAGGACCGAGCAACCCGGGACGTTCTGTTTAGTGGTCGCTTGAGCCAAGGCTTGTACCGTTTGGAGGATCCATCTGCCTAACACGTCTTCAACGATGTTCGTGTGTTGCCATCACAGTGCCACTCTCGCCTTGGTCACCCTACCACCCCCATCGTTCGCCACATACTCCACCGCCATGAGCTGCCATTAGAGTCTAGCAATAAAGAGATGTTCATGTGTTCTGCATGTCAACAAGGCAAAAGTCATCAACTACCATTTGTTTCATCTACTAGAGAAGTCAAGAATCCTCTTGAACTTGTTTTTTCCGATGTGTGGGGTCCAACACAAACATCTGTCAGTGGTCACAACTACTATGTTAGTTTTATTGATGCCTATAGTCGATTTACATGGCTTTATCTTATTAAGCACAACTCTGATGTGTTTGATATATTCATTCAGTTTCAATTGCATGTTGAATGTCTACTCAAGCATAAAATCATTCATGTTCAGCCAGATTGGGTGGGGGGCGAATATCGCAACCTCAACACTTCCTTTAATAAGTTTGGGATCTCTCATCGTTTATCATGCCCACATACACATCAGCAAAATGGCGCTGTTGAGCGCAAACATCGCCATGTAGTTGAGACCGGCCTTAGACTTCGTGCTCATGCTTTTGTACCCTTTTGCTTTTGGAGTGATGCATTTGCCACTATATGTTTTCTTATCAACAAATTACCTACGCTTTTCCTGAATATGGAAACCCCTATAGAGCTTCTCTTGCATAAAACTCCTGACTATACCTTTCTCAAGGATTCGGGTGTGCCTGTTGGCCCCATCATCGTCCATATAATAATCGAAAATTTGTGTTTCAATCCAAAAAATGTGTGTTCTTGGGGTATAGTTCTCTCCATAAAGGCTACAAGTGCCTCCATGTGCCAACAAATCATGTCTACATATATCGTGATGTTGTCTTTGATGAGAACGTCTTCCCCTTTTTCGCCCGCCACAACCACCTAGCATAGCCCCATATATGCATTCATCTCTTATTATGCCTAGGAAATTTGAAGATGCTGCATATTCGCCCGTGTTGTTACCTAATCATGGTGCAGGAACTGGACGTGGTGCTCGCTTGGAACTCCTACCCGATGCACCACCTGCGTTGCATGTGGCGCACGACGATTGGTCGGTGCATGCACATGCACCACCTCCCTCCTTTGACCCAGGAACGCCCGCCCCTGCGCTTGGGCCGGCGTCAGCGACGGCCTCCCCGAGCGTCCCATGTCGCCGCCTCCTTGCCCAGACTCGCCTCCGTTGTCACCCGCGTCGCCCTCGTGGGCCTCCCTACCGCCCACCTCGCCTGGGTTGGCAGCGCCCAGCTCAGCACCCAACATGATGCCTAGGCCCTCGTCGACCGGCCATCCATCGCCCGACCCATCATCGTCGGAGTCCTCTAGGACGGCCTCGCCTGTTCCAGACGTCCCACCTACCCCTATGCTCGCGGCTCTGCGGCATCCGCACACACGCAGCCACAGTGGCATCGCTTGTGCCAAGGAGAGCACCACGGCTTAGTCACATACTTGGATGCTTGACTGACTCATGCTGTGGAAGATCTAACCGCTGAACCACACAGTTATCAAGCCGCTATGAGTATCCCACACTGGAGGGCTGCTATGGAACAAGAGTATCATGCACTTATGCAGAATGAGACTTGGACACTTGTTCCCCCTCCGCCTCGCGTCAACATCATTGATTCGAAGTGGATTTTCAAGGTAGAGAAACTTGCTGATGGTTCTATTGAGCGCTACAAAGCGTCTTGTGGGTAAGGTCTTTAAACAGCGCTATGGACTAGATTATGAGGGTACATTCAGCCTAGTTGTCAAGCCTACCACTATTCGTCTTCTCCTGTGTCTAGAAATTTTTCGCGGATGGTATCTCCGCTAGCTTGATGTGCAGAATGCTTTTATTCATGGGTTGCTTGAACAAGAGGTTTACATATGGCAGCCACCTGGATTTGTTAATCACACTCAGCCTCATCATCTCTGTCGTCTGACGAAGGATGTCTATGGACTGAAGCAGGTGCCTCATGCATGGCATGCTCGCCTGGCTTCAGCTCTACATGCACATGGCTTTGTTCCTTCGACGACTAACACTTCATTGTTCTTGTTTCAGCATCCGAGTGTGACCATGTACTTTCTTGTGTACATGGATGAAATTATCCTGGTCAACTCTTATCTAACGGTTGTCGATGCTCTTGTGATAGCGCTTGGCAGAGACTTTGCAGTAAGGATTTGGAACTGCTCCATTTCTTCCTGGGTATTGAGGTCACTCATCAGTCTTGTGGCATCTTAGCTCTCACCCAAAAGAAGTATTCTCTTGATCTCTTGCGCTGTGCCGGTATGCTCAAGTGCAAGACATCTCCTATGCCCATGTCCTCCACGAACAACCTTTCCGTTGTTGATGGTGCTCTTCTGTCTCCTGAGGATTGTTGGGGGGATGAACACAGGTAGGGTCAAGATAAGTAAGAAAGGAAGATGCCTTCATGTTCAGAGCCGGATCATGGTGTGATCCGGTAGAGCCAAGAAGAGGTCGGCCGAATAAGATCTGACATGTTCCGAGTCAGGTAATTAAGACCGGACTCGGCCGACATATGAGTTGTGTCGGCTTACCGCTATCATGTAATTTGAATACAGGCGAAGGTCAAGCAGAGTCACTCGAGGTGAGGCCGAGTCAAGGGAAGCTTGCTCAAGAAAGAGAGAGTGAGTCCCGAAGTCAACTTCAGCCACTGTCCCTCCTCAGGAATCTGCACAGTGCCAAGCGCTACAGACAAGAAGCAGACTGGTAGAGGAGCAGAAGAAGGTCACGGAGGTGACAGTCCTCAGGCCCGAGGCTCACATGTGGTGGACTCTTTGTCTTTGTCGTCGATAGGAGGGGGACATGGAAAGAAGCCCGCCGAGTTACCACTTTGGGACAAGCATATTCGTGGAATATGCTTGTCCACGTCAGCCCTAAGGGAACCAAGTCACTCCTTTATAAGGAGAGGCAGGGCAACCAGAAGGGGGGATCGATTGATTTTTCCTCTGTGCACTAGTTGTAGCTTTATTTTCCTCATGCTCATACAGCTCGAGGAGCAAGTGTAACTCCATTGGTGTTGAATAAAGATTGAGTTCTAGCATTCTGAGTGTAGAAACCACTACATCTTCCCTCCCTGGATCTCACTAGTATCCATTGGCCCCCAACTTAAGCCTACCCATGCATCTGCCGTGCCACCACCACGACAGTTGGCGCCCACCGTGGGGCCAGCAACGGTCCTAGCTGGAGTCAAGATCCAGACAGGAAACTTTATCAACACAGGAGAGCGCATCGTCTCTGGCCTAGTCCAGAGATTCGACGTCTGGGACTACGTCAGCGAAAATGCGGGAAGCTTCGGAGCAAGGCCGCCTCCGTGCAACGACATCTTCGTCAACTTGGGCGCTCACAAGATCTATGTCGGCATCGACACGTCCTGCGTTTACCCGCGCCGAGTCTTCCTCGCGGGAGATCCTCCCCTCAGTGCTGCCAGCGGTCAGCGTAGCACTCGCCCCACAGGAAGTGTTGAGGTGATGATGACGGCTCCAGCACCAGCAGCAGGAGCAGGAGCCGGACCAAGCAAGAACCTGGCGACAGCAGACCAAACAGTGGTTAAGCCGTCAGCCGCGAAGCCGGCAGCAGTAGATCCTCCAGCATCTAAAGCACCCGAAGTTCAAGAGGTAACTCCCAAGGCACCAAGGTTAAGATGGTCTCCTCTGGAAAGGACAGAGAATATCTTGCAAGGAGCCATAGATAACTTAATAACACCTGTAGCACCAATAGTTGACCCGACAAATGCACATGCAAAACTAGAAGAGACTAGGTTAAGGATATTAGAGGAAGCCAAGAAAGTATTTGCGCTACATGAGTCCTTTAATAGGATCTTGGGTGAGTACGCAAGGGCAAACAAACTAGATACTACTCCTACAAGAAAAGATGAACTGAGAATGAAAGGAAAGAATCTTCTTAGTGATATTAACAAAGAACACGAGTCTCAGCTGGGTGATTCGGCTGATCTGGGGTTGCCGAGGTATAGTACCCCGGAAAAAATCTCATGGTAGCGAATGCAGCAACCTCAGAGTTAGAGGGATTGACCGGGGAAGCCTGGCAAACGCAGCAAGAAAGAGTAAATGAACTGGTATGCATCGCGGACCAGCAAAATGAGGATATACTCAAATCTAACCCAGCAAAGACAGGGGCTTCACGTATGGTACATTCGGCCGAGGCTGCCCCCGCATTATCAGCGGTGGCAGCATCCTCGCCAGGAAATGGTGCACGGAAGGATAAAGCAGTGACCACGGGAAAAAGAAACAAACAAATTGTCCCGTATGACCCAACAATGGGCGGAAAAATTAACGAGAACAAAGGCAACAGAAGCCGAGGTAACAACGGTGAAAGAAACCTCGGCCATGGCAATAGAGAGCATGGGAATCTCGGAAGGGGAAACCACGAGAACACTAACCCGGCTGAAGGAAGAAGATACCTTCCGCAAGATCATCAGCCAAGGCATGAACCTCGGAAAGATCGAGAAGTAATACATGCTCCGCATAACCAAGCGCATGATAGATACAATGATGGTTACTCGAAAATGGAGAATGCCGGGTACGGTGGGCAAAACCACTATGGAGTGCAAGAAAGAGCTATGTACATAAACTTGCCGTCGAATGACGCAAGATTGACGCTGGATAAGCTATATCGGTCCGAGTTATTGGAAGAGCAAGGTCCGCCAGGTCCGGCGTGTTTTGGACCACAGATCATGGGAGAACCACCAGTCCCAAACTTGCAGCTGGCAAGAGGTACAAAAACATATAATGGAAGTACAAAGCCACAAGATTGGCTGGTTGACTATGCCATAGCAGTAAAAATAGCAGGAGGAAATTTGAGATGGGCTGTTAGATATGTGCCCTAGATGTTGGAAGGGTCGGCCAGGGTCTGGCTGAATAACTTACCGGCTGGCAGTATCAACCGCTGGTTGGAGTTTGAGGAAATGTTCGTCAGTAACTTCACCAGTACATACAAGAGGCCGAACATACCCTAATAGCTGGCCATGTGCAAGCAGAAACCGAACGAGACTGATAGAGAATTCTTAACTCGGTGGTGTAATCTCAGAAACTCATGTGAAGTGTGTTAGGGTGCATGTACGGAAGTGTGTTATCGCTTGTTTCGCGCAAGGGTGCATGTACGGAAGTGTGTTATGGCAAAGGTTGCAAAGAGATATGCCAACTATGTAGGTAGAGACTATCAAAATAGCAGATTCATATGCATTGGGAGATCCGACTCAGCTGAGCTAATGTCGGTAGAGCACCTTGAGCAGCATGACCATTACGATCGAGATGGTGCAGGTTCATCCCAGAGAAATGAGTACCGAGGTAGGAGAAGAGATGACATGATGGATTACAGATACAGTTCGAATCAGATTGCTGCAGTTGTGCAGGAACAGCCGGGTAATGGAAACAATCAGCGCCAGAAGAACGATCCTCAGCAATGGACACCGAGGAATGATGGGAAGAAACAGTGGACCCGGAACAGAAGAAACAATGGCAAGAGAGGCCAAAGTACACGTTTGAGTCAATGCTAGATCAGCTGTGTAAGTTTCACACGCCTAACACAGCCAAGCCAGCCAACCACACAACCCGCCAATGCGCCTGGATGAAAAGTGCAATGGGAAGCCCGGCAGCAATGCAAGCTCCACAATAGCAAACATATCACCAACAGTAGCCATAGCTTACGGGAGGAAATGCACAACAACTGATATTGCCTCCACCACCTCCGAGGTATGAAAATCAGGATCAGAGGGAAGCAGTTCACCAAGTGGTAAATTAGAACCAGGATGGTAGAGGAAACCCCGGAAATAATGGACGCAATGATTACAGGGAGCACCACCAGTCATATTGTGTGTTCACCACGGAGCAGCAGGACAGGCAAAGCGTACAACGCCGACACATGGAAGTAAATGTAGTTATGCCGGCAGTACCAAGGTATATGCCATGGTTAGATTAGGAGATAACCTAGAGCATCAGAGATCATCCTAAAATCATGCCGAACCCCGAGTCATATGCCTTAGTGCTGGAACCGACGTTTGCCAGGCCCAGTATCAATGTGAAATTTTCAAAGGTGCTGATACATAATGGAAGGAGCATCAATATTATGTATAAGGATAGAATGCATAAGCTCGGTATATCTCCGAATATGCTGCAGTCGACTAGGACAACCTTCCATGGAATAGTGCCGGGATTGTCCTCTGAACTTATTGGGAAGTTCCGAGTAGACGTACTATTCGTCACAAGGGAAAATTGCAGAGCCGAGAATTTGGAATTTGCGGTGGTGGATCTGGAAAGCTGTTATCATGCGTTACTCGGACGGTCGGCATTTGAAGGGAATATGCCCTAAGAGGCAATAATAAAGTGTTTATTATGTGTATTCCAAGTATATGATAGATGTTTATTTTACATGCTATAATTGTATTAATATGGAAACGTTAATACATGTGTGTTTAATAAACAAACAGAAAGTTCCTAGTTATGCCTCTCTCATAAACTAGCTCGTTGATTAACAAGATGATCAAGGTTTCCTGATCATGGACATTGGATGTTGTTAATAACGAGATCACAACATTAGTGTAATGATATGATGAACATTCATCCGAAGTATAGAATTGCGATCAAAGTCATTGGGTTTATATTGCTATAACAACTTACGAAGTGATCCTAATCCTTAGACCATGAGATCATGTCAATCACTAACATCGGAAGAGTTTCTTGATGACATCAGACGTCACACCATAACAGGGTGATTATAAAGATGGGTTCAGAACTAATAAAATGTTATGTTGAGGCCCGTGGATCGAGAGTGGAATTTTTTCATCCCGATGACGGATAGCTATACTCTGGGCCCTCTCAGTGATATCACATTGGTTAGCTTGCAAGCAAGTGATTTGATCACTAGAATGTTATATCATGGGAACAAGAAAAGTGTGCATGTCAGTAACGAGATCAAACTAGGTATGGAGATACCGATGATCAAATCTCAGACATGTAAAATATCTTGAAACAAAGGGATTAAGATACTAGTGTGAAAGGTTCCAACGATCACAAGAAAGTCATCATTGAATGTGTGGGAGTCTGTATGGGTCTCCAGATCCCGCTTCTGATTATTGATCTAAGAGGGGTCTCGATCATGTTCGCATTATTAACGAACCATAGGGTGACACAATTAAGATACACCGACATCCAATTGGAGCAAAAGTTTCATGCCGAAAAGAATAACAAGCGCAAGAATTTATTTCACTAGATACCGAAAACAGGTTTTCGGGTGAAATTGCAGAAAGTGTTTCGGATGGAATTCTAGCAACGGGTTATATGTGAATGTTTGTCATTAAAGTAATTGACAAAATTCTGAATAAATAAAGGAGTTTTATTTAATGAGAGTTTGTATTAAATTTGGTGGAAATTTAATAGCAATTTTGAGTGGAGGGAATTTAAAGGAATTTTGTGAGTGGATTGTCCATCCCCTTGGGGTCCCCTCCTCTCCTATAAAAGGGGGCAGCCCCATGCGCTGGCCACCCCCTTGGGGTCCCCTCCTATAAAAGGCACTCCTCTCCCTCTCTCTCACTCACACCTCCTCGTGAAGGATCTCTCTCCCCCTCTAGATTTTATCCCCATGGTCTCAGACTAGCGAGATACAAGTTCCCGGTGGCTATTCGACAAGAAAGAGTTGTGCTTCCGCTGCATCGCTGGAGCGAGGAGGCGGAGGTTGCTCGGTGCCTCGGACGTGTGTGCGAGCACGGATGCGCTTATGATTTGCGGCGTTAGGACTTCCTCTCGATCTTGAGATCGGCAAGAGATCGTCTACATCAACCACGAGTTTAACTCGTTAAGCTTTGTCGGTCTTCAATAGTATGTTCTCTATGGATATACATCCGCCCGTTGTTTGTATCTATTAGATAGATCTTGGTACATAGTTGTTCCCATCGTAGGAAATTTTTTTTTTCTATGATGCGAACCCTACATCATTTGCTAAGTTTATGGGCAGCTGTCACATTGTATATTTTAAAATGAAGATGCGAGGACCATAGGGGGTGATAACGATAGCATGAGACTACAGGAAATCAATGGAATGTGCTTCGGCCATATCAAATCTGGTCGAATATTTGGTAATTGCAAGGGAGAAAAGGAGAATTCAAGAGCTTTAGCTCAGTTGGCACAGCTTAAGATGCCGACACTTTCTAACCCGCATGGAAGTGTGTCCTTCCAGGCGACTAAGGAGACAAAGAAAATCCAGATTGATGATCATTTCCTAGAGCGCACCATTACGATTGGTGTCGGCCTGAACGATAAATAGCAAAGTGAGCTCACCAACTTCCTCCATGAGAATCGAGATATCTTTGCATGGTCCACACAAGATCTGCAAGGAGTACCGAGGGAGTTGGCTGAGCACTCTTTGCATGTAAGGCCAGGAGCAAGGCCGGTGAAGCAACCTCTCTGCCGCTTCGCCGAAGACAGGAGAAAAATAATAGGAGATGAGATAGCTCGGCTCCTTGCCGTCGGGTTTATCATGGAAGTACTTCATCTGGATTGGCTGTCTAACCCGGTGTTGGCAGAAAAGAAAAAGGATGACCTGAACGTAGTTGTCGTTTGGCGCATGTGCATCGATTACATGAACCTTAACAAGGCGTGTCCCAAAGATCCTTTTCCTTTACCTAGGATAGACCAGGTCATTCATTCAACCGCAGGTTGTGAACTATTATCATTTGTAGACGCATATTCTAGTTTTCACCAGATACCGTTAAACCCAGTTGATCAAATAAAAACTGCGTTTATTACCCCGTATGGGGCTTATTGCTATCGTAGCATGCCATTTGGCCTGCGCAATGCAGGAGCCACGTACCAAAGGTGCATGCAAAAATGTTTACATGATCAGATTGGAAAAAATGTCCAAGTGTATGTTGATGATGTGGTGATAAAAATCAAAGAGAGTCATACGCTCCTGGAACATATCCGGCAAACATTCACGGATATGAGAAAATTGCGAATGAAGCTTAACCCATAAAAATGTACCTTTGGTGTACCAGCCAAAAAATTACTCGGCTTGCTCATATCCAACCGAGGTATAGAGGAAAATCCGACTAAAATTCGTGCAGTAGAGAGGATGGAACGGCCGAGATGCCTCAACGATGTTCAGAAATTTACAGGATGCCTTGCATCCTTAAGTCGGGTCGTGAGTAGGTTAGGAGAAAAAGCATCGCCTTTGTATCAGTTAATGAAAAAAATCCGATAAGTTCACCTAGACACCTCAGGCTGATAGCGCTTTTCATTAGTTAAAAAAGATGCTGCTACAGTGCCTATCTTAGCTTCCCCATTGTCAAAAGAGCCTATGCTGCTCTATGTGGCAGCAACAAATAGATTTGTGAGTGCGGTGATAGTTGTGGAGCGTAATGAGGAAGGTAAGTCGGTACAAAGACCGGTATATTACCTAAGTGAGGTATTATCGGCTTCAAAGCAAAACTACCCTCACTACCAAAAGATGGCTTACGGGATATATGTCGGCAAAAAACTCGAACATTATTTCGAGGAACACCCCATAAAGGTGATCTGGGAAGCACCAATAGCCGAAATAATGAGCAACAAAGACACAAGTGGACGAATAGAAAAATGGGCAATTGAGTTATCCCCTTATGCCCCACAATTTGATAGACGAGATGCAATCAAATCTCAGGTAGTGGCCGACCTTTTTGTCGACTGGGCCGAGACACAATATGAACCCCCACTACCCGATCCGAACTATTGGACGATGCACTTTGATGGATCCAAATTAAGGAATGGGTTAGGAGCAGGAATAGTGTTAACCTCTCCAAAGAAGGATCAAATGAAATATGTGTTGCAGATACATTTCACTGCATCAAACAATGTAGCCGAATATGAGGCTCTTGTACATGGCCTAAAAATGGCAAAGGAGATCGGCATACATCAGATTCTCTGTTTCGGAGATTCGGACCTTGTAATCCAGCAAGTATCAGGAAATTGGGACGCATTGGACGCAAACATGGCCTTATATCGGTTCCATGTATAGAAAATCAGTGGTTATCTCGACGGATGTGAATTTCATCACGTACCTTGGGAGGAAAATGACGCTACGGATACCCTATCAAAACTCGGATCAACCAGGCAGTCAATTCCACCTGGCTTCGCTTTAGAACACCTGAGAAAGCCATCAGTCATACCCTCACCAGAATCCGAATCAATTCGCCTCTCATCGGATCAGAAATCAGAGTGTGTCCCAATGGAAATGGACAAGAGACATGAGCCGAATTACCCGACGATGGATTCAGCTAACTGAGAATATGATTGCGATAATTCAGAAGACAACGAGGTCCATAACAGAGTGACATACCAGAGTTACCCCGAAGAAGTAATGGAAATTGATAAAACAGTTACCCCGGAGAGGGACATACCAGAGTGGGCATTGCCCATATTTTTATTCCTCAAAAATGAGACCCTGCTGGATAACAAGGTCCTTGCTAGGCAGACAATAAGAAGGGTGAAGGCTTACACAATAAAAAAATAATGAGATTTATAAGAGAAGCGTGACAAATATGCTGCAACGATGTGTTGACCAAGCAAAAGGACAGGAGATCCTCTTGGACATACCTCAGGGAGAATGTGGGCACCATGCCTCATCCAGAGCCCTTGTGGCCAAAGCATTCCGACATGGGTTTTACTGGCCAAGTGTGCTAGTGGAAGCAAAAGAATTGGTTGCAAGGTGCAATGGCTTCCATAGATATGCCAGCAAAATACACATGCCTTCATCCGAATTAAAAACAATACCAATTACTTGTCCATTCTAAGTATGGTTCTTGGATATGGTAGGTCCATTTATGTCGGCTCGCGGCGACATTACTCACATTTTGGTCATGGTGGATAAATTCACAAAATGGATAGAGGTGAAGCCAATAAGAAAATGTGATGGGCCTACGGCGGTAAAATTTCTCAAAGATATCATTCTGAGATATGGTTACCCACATAGTATCATTACGGATAATGGCACAAATTTCGCTGAAGGAGCCTTTGCTCGATTCTGCCAGGAAAAGCACATAAGGCACAATGTTGCTTCAATGGCTCACCCGACATAAAATGGGCAAGTAGAAAGATCAAATGGACTAGTATTGTCCGAAATAAAACCTCGGCTGATAGAACCACTCCAGAGGTTGGCACGATGCTGGATCGAGGAACTCCCAGCAGTTTTATGGAGTTTAAGAACTACCCCAAATAGATCAATGGGGTACACCCCTTTATTTCTCGTATATGGGGCGGAAGCTATACTTCCAGCCGACATAGTGCATGACTCGCCAAGAGTCACCCAATATACAAGAGCCGAAGTAAACGAGATATCCCGGCAGGATGATGTGGATCTCCTAGAGGAAGCAAGAGAATTAGCATTGTCAATATCAGTTGTTTATCAGCAAGACCTCAGATGGTACCATAACAAGAAAGTAAACCCCAGAGTTTTCAAGGAAGGAGATCTAGTTCTTCGGCTGGTGCAACGCACGGCCGGAATGCACAAGCTATCGCCTCCATGGGAAGGACGATTCATCATGAGCAAAGTGTTGCATAACGATGCATATTACCTCATCGATGGTCAAGCGCCAGAGAGGAACAAGGCGGGTAAATCCAGAGACGAGTCAAAAATACCATGGAATGTAGCATTGCTTCGTCCATTTTACACTTAGAGGAAGTGTACTATATCCAGTATTATTATGTATCCGTTTATTATGTTAGGAATGAATGAATGAAACCTCGGCAACTAGAACAATTACTCGGGGACTTCCCCATGCTCGTTATTATTATAAGTATGTGTTTGATATGAATAATAACCTTGGAAACTCGAGCAATGACTCGGGGACTGCCCCATGTTCCTTATTATTATAAGTATGTGGTTGACACGAATGATAACCTCGGCAACTCGAGAAATGACTCGGGGACTACCCCATGTTCTTTATTATTACGATTATGTGTTTGATATGAATAATAACCTCGGCGACTCGAGAGGTAACTCGGTGACTACCCCATGTTGTCAAACACACAAAATTTTGATTCAAACCTACGAGCTAAAAGTTGGCAAACAAAAATACACATCGCGAACTCAGCCAGAATGATAACAAAGCAACGATTACCATAACATACAAAAGGTGACGAAATTATACACATGAAACAGTACCAAAAGAGGCAGATTGTCTTAAAAACAACATACGCCCGGCATACCGGGGACTTAGCAAAATAAGATTTTTTTAGCTCAGGCATTGATAGGTGCAGGGTCATCAACAGGAGGAGCAACAGTAGCGGAAGGATTCACCGAAATTGGTAATTCGGCTACGATCGAGGGTACCTCGGTTTGTGAAGAAGGAACAGTTTCGGGAACAAGAGTCTCTGAGGTTGCCCGAATCTCCGCAGAAGTTACCTCGGCATCAGCCGAAGTAGCCAGGGCATCTCGGATGTTGGTTGTTCGGCGTGAAGCTCCTCCTTGGGCTTGGGAAGCTTCAGTCCCCTTGGAGGAGTATCGATCTTCAGCGTTTCGTCCCGAACTACCGCTGGACTCATCAGAACTCCCTGAATTCTCGCCCGACTCATCTTCATCATCAAAATCCCCCTTGTCATTAGCAGCATCACATTCTCTTCGGCTTCCTCGGAGAGGAAACTCGGCCCCTCATTCCATTGATGCACATTTGCTTATTCAATGAGGTGATAGGCACGGGCTTGGCGATGAGCAACATAGTTTGGATTCTCGACCCAAGGAGAGCCGGTGCGCAAGTTCATCAAGATGTCGAGGGAGATATCCTCGTACCATGACAGAATAGTAGTAAGCACCATGTTAGCCCCGGCTCGCCCGACGGATTCTCACCAGAGATTGAGCTGAGTGCGAGAATGCATTAACTTTGCCACGAGTACTTCCACCTTGTCAATCTTCGGTTCATTCGTCCAGAGCACATGGAAGGCCCGAATTTTTGCTTTCACCTGATCTTTTCCCATAATTTTCATCTTCTCAATGGCAGCAGCGATAGCAACCAAGAAGTCTTCAATGGAATATTCTTGATCCGGGAGATTGGGGACACCTCGGCGGCCATGGGCAGCAATCATGGCTTTAGTACTCATGGGTATGGCTTCTGGAAAATGATCTGTAAATCAAAACATCAGTGAATCAAGAGAAACAACGAGCAAAGAATAACTCGGCCAGAGGCCACGAAGAAAAAACACAGGAAAATAAGTTTACGATGGATATATCACAACATCTTCTAGAGATCCATGGCCTAGTCAGCCCTCCTCTTCTCAAACCTATTCATCTACTCGGTCATCGCCTGATTTTTTTAGCTCGGACGCATCAAGGAGCTCCTTATCCTTCTGAAGCTGGAGGCTTAACCAACTCTTTTCCTCGAAAAACTCTTGATCAATTTTTTTCCATCTCGGACTTTTGCGAGGATTTCAAGGACTCAACCTTGGCACAGAGCCGAGCTATCTCGTCATCTTTCTCCTTGAGCTGCGACGAGTGAGTCCCTGCTTGCTCTAAAAAATGCAGCATCATATCAAGCATGGGTATGCACTCTTGATGCGATGCTGCAAATCTTTGTAATTTGGCTGAGTCGAAGATGGAGCACTATAAGATACTCGAAATTATTCTGGAAGAAAAATAGACGAGTATAGTGTGGGGGGGACTAACCTTCGAGGCTAGCAAACTTTTTCGTCAACCAAGTGTTTTGATTATTAATATTAGCTGAGTAAGGATACATCATAAATTAGTTGGGAAGCAAATATTTGTACAACAAAATTGAGTACAAAAGACCGAATAATTTACCTTTTTTCCTCAGAACAGGAACCATCTTGTCAAACTTGTCTTGAAGTTTTCTGTGCGAAAAGAGCAGCTTCTGGAATTCGGCCGTACGCCGATTATGGGCAACCTAAAATAACAACGAGTTATACATGGAAACCATAGAAAAGATCCGAATCAAGTAAACTTGACTCGGATCTAGGCGGCTAGATATTCAAAACTAAAACTAAAAGATCCGAATCAAGTAAAACTTGACTCTATTCTAGGCGACTGGATATTCAAAGCTAAAACTAAAATATCCGAATCAAGTAAAGCTTGACTCGGATCTAGGCAGCTGGATATTCAAAACTAAAGCTAAAAGATCCAAATCAAGTAGAACTTGACTCGGATCTAAGTGGCTGGATATTCAAAGCTAAAACTAAAGAAGATTTAAATCAAGAAAAACTTGACTCGGATATAGGAGGGCAAATACACTTTAATCCAAAAACATGCACAACAAAAATCACCCATTACGCAAGCAGGTAACTATATTTTAGGCAAGAGAAGCTTCCAAACGAATAACAAATTATTCGGTTGCAAGCTCGAGGACTAGTGGACATACAACATACTATGCAAAAGACAAAGTATAGATTGAGGCTCATACCTCGTTCATCTTGTCGCTTTCAAGAACAAGCAGCCATGTGAAAACGGCTTCTGATGTCGGAAAGCTGGAAGGACTGATTACTCGGGTTGCCCTCAATCTGATTAGCAGCATTCCAATTATTGGCACTGAAGACCCACAAGTATAGGGGGTGTATCATAGTACTTTCGATAAATAGGAGTGTCGATCCCAATGAGGGGCAGAAGGTACTAAACAGTGGTGTGGAGCAGGAAGTCCCCCTGTGAATACTTAGCGAACAGATTTTTAGTGATTTTTTAACAAGACAACAAAACAAGGAGCAAGTAACAGAAGTAACGAACAAACGGAGCAAGTGGCCCAATCCTTTCTTAGCAAAGTACAAGCGGTGTAAATACTTATAAGGACCAAATGTTCTCGAGGACACATGGGAATTCAGTCAAGTGCTTTCGCTTCAAATAGCTGAGTACTCTTCTCTGGTGTTTGTAAGTGTTGTGTGGGTGAACCTGTGCTAACATACCGCCCTTCCTAGGACTAATACATACTTGTGATTAAACCCCCTGCAAACATCCGTAACTACAGGAAAGTAATTAAGATATAAATCTAACCATAGCCTTAAACTCTGAGATCCTACACTCCCTTGTGCAAAGGTGTCCTAACGGGGGTTCAGGTTTCTGTCACTCTGACAACCCCGCGATTAGTAGCCAAATACACAATGCATTCTCCTAGGACCATAAATGGTGAAGTATCATGTAGTCGACGTTCACATGACACCACTAGAAAAATAGCACCACGACTTAAATACTAAACCATTGAATAATAACTCATCACAGATTCACTACTAACAACATGACTTCTCCCATGTACTCAAGAAATAAACGAACTACTCACAAGACATCATATGGATCAAGATCAAAGATGATATGGTAATGGATAACAATCTGAACATAAACAATAATCCAATGGTTCCACTCACAAGCATCAACTACAATAGTAATCAACACCGGGAAAGTTTCCCCTAAGAACTAAAGCAATATCCAACACAATTGTTACAACAGTATAGAGTGGTGGTGATGGTGCTGGTGGAGATGATGGTATGGATGATGATGATGATGATCCCGATGAAGCCTAGCTTGATGATGGTGTTGATGGCGATGGTCTCCCCTCTCCGGGAAGGAATTCCCCCGGCAGAAACCTGTCTGCTGGAGAGATCTTTCTCTCTCTGTGTTTTCCGCCCCCAGAGGCGGCGGAAAACTATATGTGGTCTCTCCCTGATGTTAGGGTTCCGTAAGGAAGATATAGGCGAAGGGGCGGAGTCGGAGGCTGGGCAGGTGGGCCACACCTGCCCTAGGCACGGGTTTAGGTGGGGCCACGCCTAGGGGGTGTGGGCCCCCTGAGGCCCATCTTCGTCCCTCCTTCTGGCTCCCTTCGTCTTCTGGTAAAATAATATGTTTCCATATTTTTCTGGTATTTTTCTTATCTTCGCGAAATTGCACCGAAACGCCTTCTTTTCCATCAGAATCCAGACTCCGACAGTCCATCCTCCAGGAATCATCCAACATGCATAAACAGATGAAAAACCATAAGTAATACCTCATAATAAGACAAGTATCAATGAATAGAGGTAAATTATGATATAGAATGGTGATACAAATTGGGCGTATATACAGTACTAGAAAAAGGGCTGTTCGTGGCGCACCTAAAAAGACCATCTGTGGCGCACTAGCCGTGCGCCACTAAGCGTACGCTACGGCTAACTCCTAGCCGTGGCGCACTTCCTAGTGCGCCACGGTTGTGTCGAGATAGGCGTAGCGCACCTGCTAGTGCGTCACGGCTATGTGGGCAGGTGCGCTACGCGTTAGATCTTCTGTGGCGCACGTCCCAGTGCGCCACTAAGCTGCTGAGGTGCGCTTTAGACGTAATACACCACAAAAGCTAGGTCATGTGCGCCACAGGTTTTTTTTTGTTTTTTTAATTTCAGAGCCAGATTATATACAATACTACAGGCAGATATACACACACAGATACAAGATATACAATTATATATAAAAATACACAATTTGAAAAACAAGATTGAAACAAATACATATAGATAAGTCTCATACATGAATACATAGTATAAGTTACATTGTTTCGATCAAGTTACAAAGTAGTTGGTGACATGCGAATACATGTGTCGATCGAACAAGTTAGAGCTCGGAAGCTCGCCTAGACATCTAAACTAGCTAGACACAAACGCGGGATAAACAACCAAAGAAGATAAGAATGATCACCGCCATGACGAAGGTGTAGGTCTTCATCCTGTTCCTTGTCCTAACTCCCACTAGATAGCGTGTATCTAGCTTCCTCCGCCATAGTGGTGTACCCTTTGTAGCTATTGCTGAACGGTGCACTGTCTCGGCGATCTTCCCAATCATCGTAGACTCCGGAAACCCGTCCCTTGTACACGACGTACCACGTCATCTATAAGTTGACAATAATAATTAACCGATGATTGAAAAAAACATATATAATTAAAGTCTCATATGAAGATACACTTATAGAAAGTACTCCTAAATCAAAAATACCAAACTCAAAAAGCATGCCTCATATATAACTAAGTTGTTCGACACAGGAATATGCTACGATAGAACTGTGAGCCAAGTAGGATGCACAAGACCTGGACTTGTGCATATCACAAGGCTCACAATCCCGTCGTAGCACATTCACATATATATTGTGCCAAGACATTTCAATCATCGGCATTATTCTCGAAAAAGACCAAAGTAAATCAAAAAGAATGCCTCATATATATACATAGGTCGTTGGACACATGAATATGCTACGATGGAACTGTAAGACAAGTAGGATGCACAACATCTAGACTTGTGCATAACACAAGGCTTACAGTCCCGTCGTAGCACATACACATATATATTGTGCCACGACATTTCAATCATCGGCATTATTCTTGAAAAAGACCAAAGTAACTCGAAAAGAATGCCTCATATATAACTAGCTAGGTCGTTGGACACAGGAATATGCTACGACGGAACGGTTAGCCAAGTAGGGTGCACAATTCCTGGACTTGTGCATATCACAAGGCTAACTATCCCTCAAGATACATTCTCTCTGCAACAAAGCAGCCTCGTTTCAGGAGAGCTACAATTATCGTCTATGGGGATCGAATTCGAGACCGAATAATGCAACACAGAAGTCCCTCAGCAAGTCATATGTCGCGCCACAAGCAAAGAAAGGCTCTGACAAGGTGCGAGCACCAATTGCAGGTAATGGAAGCAAGAAAAATATTAGGAGGAGAAGCAGGGGCATTAGGGCTTCGCAGCAGGGGTAATGGAAGCAAGAAAAAGATGGGGGAGACATCGCAGCAGCTTACCTGCGTCTGCGTGGAGCCGCGGTGGAGTACTTGGATCGGGCGGTGCGTGCCCGGCGGCGTGACGGCCTCCTCCTCCTCTTGGCGTGGCGAACTCCTCCTCCTAGCGTGGCTTGCTGCTCCTCCTCCTGGCGTGGCTCGATCGCTGCTCCTCCTCTTGACCTCCGGCGGTGGCGTGGCTCGATGCTCCTCCTCCTCCTGATCTCCGGCGGCGGCGGCGTGGCTCGCTGCTCCTCTTCCTAACCTCCGGCGGCAGCGGCAGCGCGTCGATGGGGATGGGTACGATGGGGATATGTGTCTGAGGAGATGGGGATCGATATGTGTCTAAGGAGATGGGGATCGAGGGCGACGGTTGACTAGTCGTATGCACTTAGGCATAGCGCACCCTGGCCAAGTGCGCTACGTTATCCGTAACGCACTTGGCTAGGGTGCGCTACACCTAAGTGCGTAGGACTAGTCAGATAAGAGGGTTGCCACCCCCATTGTTATCACTAGCACTGCCTTATCACAATGGTTCCGCCCGCTGCTCTATTCTAAACCTATGAGCACCCAGGTTCGAATCCTGGTGCCCACCTTTTCTTTTTATTTTTAAAATATTTTTAAATGTTCCAAAAAATGCCCAAAAGTGGTGATATATGCCATAAAAGTTTTGTTTTGTTTTTAAAATACTTTAAATATTCCAAAAATGCCCAAAGGTGATAATATATGTCATAAAAGTGGTACCAATATGATTCAAATATGTCATAATAATTTGTCCATGATACAAATATGTCATGATAATTTGTCCATTAATATTACAATCTTTTTCGACCACGCGTTTTACAATATTTTTTGAGCTAGCGTTTTACAATCTTTTTTCCCTTCTTTGTCGCGGTTGAATAATTTAGCCCCGGCACTTTAATGTTTCTTCTTTCGAACGGGCTACCTTTTTTGGGTAGAGTTGTCCTTTTTCTTCTTGTGATGTATGTTGCTGCATCGTAGTCGTCGTCATCTTCAATCTTTGGATCGCCGTACTGGTCGAAGTCTTGCTCGTTGGCGACTCCATCCATTCCGATGATGTTTCTTTTTCCTCTTCTCACGACAACATGGCTAGGATTTGTCGGGTCGGTAATGAAAAAACATTGGTCCACTTTGGTAGCCGCACCACGGTTCATTTTCGCGTACGCTTGCACCGCGCCTTGGATTTGGCTGCTTCGGGTATAACCATGGTTGTGAAATACCGGTCTTCTCTTTCGACGCTCTTTGCCCATCTGACACGGAACATCGTCACTTTTTCTCCACAGTAGTCGAGCTCCCAGATCTCCTCGATTCTTTCGTAGAATCTTTCCTTCACGTTGTCATCAGTGTAGAATTCCGACGTTACGCCTGAGTTCTGATAATCACACTTGTTATCCTTTTCCTCCGTGTAGAATGTGTAGCCGTTGATATCATACGCCTAATAGGTCACCAGGTTTTGCATCGGTTCCTGCGACAAGGTGAATATGATCTTTTCCGTGTCAGAAGAATGCGATTGCGGGGGATTATCAAGGAGCGTCTGCCTAAACCAACGCGTGAAATCTGAGTTGTGCTCTTTGATTATTTCTCCCTGCATCCTCTGTATGCCCCGGTCACTGTACTTCTTCTCGATTAACCTTTTGTGCTTCTGTACGCAAGGATCGACCAGTTCTAAATGCTGTAGCGCGACGAGGTTTGCTCGATCAAAGTCTGCGCGTCAAAAATCGAAGTCTGGAGGACGTCAAAAAACTTGCAGAGGCCAAATAACGTTTCACAGACGTGCATGTCCATTATCCCTCTTAGTGCGACCGGAAGTACCTGCGTCATTAGCACGGCACAGTCGTGAGACTTCATGCCACTGAACCTCTGCTTCGCCTCGTCTAGGTATCTTCTTATCTTGTCCGCGTAGCCGTAAGGAAATTTGACTCCTATAAGGCACTTGAAAAACTGTTTGATCTCATCCTAGCTTAGAGTGAAGCAAGAAGGAGGCGAATATTCGTCTTCTTGAACTTTTACCCTTCCGACGACCTTGTGTCGTCTCCGACTCATGATCATCGTCATCTTCACGATCATCGAGAAAAGGCCCTCCGTGAAGCTCCTTCCGATACCCCAAGCATATCAGTCGTGCCTTGCTTTCGGACCATCTTTCGTCCTATCTCGCATGTTGATTATGGTGGCTAAGACTCTCGCACATGTTTTCGTGATATGCATGATGTCGAGGCTATGAGGCGCTTGGAGAAACTTCCAGTATGGCAACTCCTAGAAAACAGACCTTGTTTTCCATACCTTCATCAGCGGCTTGTCTTGTTGCTGCCTCTTTCGCTTATTTCTAGGCTTAGGACAATCTTTCCAGTTTTTCAGCAACTCTTCCACTTCTTCGCTGCTCCTACGCTCTGGGATTCCTCGGGTCTCGGATGTGCCATCGAACATGTCTCCATGTTTTCTCCATGGATCATTCTTGCCGAGCCACCTCCGGTGCGCCATGAGCACGGTTTTCGATGACCCCTGATCTTTCTCTAGTTGGAGATAGCTTGTGTTATCCATGCACCTAACGCATGCGCAGAATCCTTGGATAACCTGCCCCGAGATATACCCGCAACCTGGATAGTCTTGCACCGTAGTGACCAACGCGGCTCTCATAGTGAAGTAATCTTGCGCGATAGCGTCGTAAGTATTGGCTCCAGATTCCCATAACGTGGCTAGCTCCTCTTTCAACAGCCCGAGATACAGATTAATGTCGGTACCAGGTTTTTTCGGCCCTTGAATTAGCATACTCATTGGTATGTACTTCTTCTTCATGCACAACCATGGAGGGAAGTTGTACATCCATACAAACACGGGCCAACTACCGTGCGTGCTGCTCTGGCTACCGAACGGATTGAGTCCATCGGTGCTCGCACCAAGCCTGATGTTCCTCGAATCTCCACCGAATTCCGGGAATTCGAGGTCCAATGCTTTCCATCGCTAGCATCCAAGGGCGTCCAGCTCATCCTTTTCGGGGTCATCATCATCATCTCCTGGCTTCTTCCTTTCTGCATGCCATCGCATGAGCTTCGCTTCCTTAGGGTCCGCGAAATAGCGCTGCAGACGAGGAGTGATAGGAAAGTACCATACCACTTTTCGAGGTGCTTTCTTCCCTTTCTTGTATCGACTCACGCCGCAAACCGGACACGTGGTTTTCTCCGTGTCCCTGCCCCGATAAATGATGCAATCGTTGATGCATACGTGATATCTAACGTGCGGTAGATCGAGAGGACAGACGATTTTCTTGGCATCCTCGATACTAGTTGGACATGTGTTCCCCTCCGGGAGACGATCGTGCCAGAATGCCATCATATCGTCGAAGCTTGCGTCGCTCAATTTGTTTTTTGCCTTCATCTCCATAGCCTTGAGTGTTACATTCAACCAGGTATCATCGGTCCTGCATCCTTCATACAATGGAGTAACCGCGTCTTTCTCAAGTTGCGCAAGCTTGGCTTTCTCTCTAGAGGCAGCCCTGGCGTTACTCGTCTGCTTGAGAAGCAGCTCTTGCACATAAGGGCCCCGCACCCAGCATGACATTGTTCCATCGTCGTCTCCTCCTCCGGCATCTAGATCATCATCATCCCGGTCTGCTTCCACACCTTCACCATCTCTAGGAGACTCTTCATCATCTCGCCTGTTCTCGCCGTGATGATGATCATTGTCATGTTGCCCACCTTCACCATCTTCGTCTTCATCATCGCTTATCCAACGAGTGTATCCATCCATGAAACCATGGCGGAGCAGGTGCGCCTACAGATTCCCGGAATCTGGGTCGATCACCCAGTTGAGTTTGCATCTTCTACACAGACATCTTATCTCCGTCTTGTTATTTCGTATCATGTCGGCCGTCGCACATTTCAAAAATCTAGCCACAATGTCTTCGCTCATTATGAGCACCATTTTTGTCTGCACGGTGTACACGGTACAATTAGAAGTCTATTAGAACCACATAATCAATGCATGCATGCAATGGTCGATAGAAAATTTCGGCATGACCTATCCTAAAATTAGGACCTTTGGGAAATGCCAAAGTCTTGACAAAATGGAAATGAATCAACATTTTGGCAAAACAAATGGCAACTTGTTCACATACAAACACAAGAGAGAGAGAGAGAGACCGATCCATACACACATGAACATATCATTATCCTCTCCATACACACATGCATGAGCATCATCGATACTCTCCATATACACACATATGACCATCGAACCTCTCATACACACATCATGAGCATCGATCATCTACATATGTATGAGCATATCATCGATATACACATGAACACATCCTTACATGGACAACTTACCGAGATGAGAGACCAATCGCGATAAAGATGGAAAGGAGAGGTGCGCGCGAGACCGGAGAAGGAGATGAGAGACCGGAGACCTTCCTCTATTACTTATGTAACATCCAAGGCAAGTTCTACATGCTAAAAATGGTGAATGGGTGGAGAAATTGAGGTGGGAAGGAGAAGATCCCGACTAGATCTAAGGAGGAAGAAGAAGGGGAAAGTGAAGTGTGGGGTGGTGGATGATCACACATGTGCACATAAAGTGGAGCTGCCAAAAAAATCGCCACATCCGTGGCGCACTAGGCCCCAGTGCGCAACAGGGATTAGTAACATCCGTGGCGCACATGCCATAGTGCGCCACGGATGTGTCTGGCCATTTTACAGAATAGAGGGGCATGCGCTTAGGCGTAGCGCACCCCCTCCATGTGCTCCACGGTTGACACTAGCAACCGTAGCGCACCTACCCTATGTGCGCTACGGATGTCTGGCGTGTGGCCAACAGGGCCCTGGCCCACACATATCTGTGGCGCACTATGGGCATGTGCACCACGGTTGTTCTAGTTACTAGTAGGCCACTGCCCATAGGTGAGCCACGCCTGTTTTAGCCGTGGAGCACTTCAACCATGTGAGCCACGGATGTGCTGATTACCTATAGCCATTTTCCTAGTAGTGTATCAAGCATGCTCCACTAATGATACGAGGCTATTCCCGCTCTCTGTGCGTGTCAAAACCTTACCCTTGGCCTCTCGCGCCTGCTGCGTGGCTACCTTGGCCGCCGGGCTCTTGTGAAGCACGAGTTGTGTGTCGGCGGCAAGGACATACCCAGACTTAGCCGTAGAGGCTCCCTTGCGAAGCATGTCCTCAACGCTCGGCTGAGAGGAACCAGGGTTTCCTTTGTGAGATGGCAAAGGCTTGGCAGCACCATCTTTCTTGATCTTGACAGAAACTTCAGTAACGGGCAAGGACTCAGGAAGATGAACCACACTCGGAGCAGTAACCTTCATGGCAGAAGGGGCAATGGCCTCCAAAGAAGCTGAGGTAGCGGGTAGAAACCAAAGTAACAAAACTTCGGTGGAGGAAGGTTCGGCGGGAGAAACTCCGTGGACCTTATAAGAAGCTGCCGGATCATTCGAGCGATCCGACACGACCATGTTAGCATCAGCACCAGGGGGAGCTTCGACCTCGCATTGCCGAGGCGGGCTATTATTCGGCAAGGGAGGATAACTGTCACAAGGAGGACTTAAAACTCGAACGTCTTCTGAATCTAATGGAGAAAGCGGCCGAGTAACATGAGATCTCATAGTCTGACCGCTGGGTTTGGCAGAAAGAGGAGCACTGCCAAAACAAAGATAGATAACAATTCAGAAATATAGAGAGAAATAAACAAGAAATACGAGTTAGAATATGAAAGGAAACTCACCCAGAAACTCTGGGCATGATTTTGCACTTCGGAACATGCTGGGAGGATTTCTTAATTCGCTTCTTGGGACCTGCATCCGAAGGATCATTCGAAGCAGCACGCTTCTTCGACGGAGTGGGAGCTTCGGAAGCGAGGGGTTCGACCTCGTGGACCTGGCCAACCGGATTAGCTGGGAAAGAAGGAGCCGGAAATGCATAAGAGATAGGCACCGCGGCAACTACCTCGAGAATTTGGACGTCGTCCGAATCACCTTCGTCAGCGATGGGACTGGTGCAGTAATTACTGTAGCATTGTCAGCGTACGTTGTAGCGATACAAAAAATGAGACAAAAGGTAATGATTGGTACACGTAGGATGAAGCTTACTGGAGAAGCTAAAAGGATACCTCAGACAAAAGAGAGCGACACGGAAAATGAGTCGCACCTCGGTAACAGAGGATGAGCAAAAGTGAGATAAAATGAAAGAAGCACCGACTCAATAAAAAGTCAGGGAGAAAAATAAAAGGAGTGGATATCTAGAAACTGATGTGGCCTGACCAAGATAATCGGAAGGACCGCACCAGCTTCGGGGACTAATGTTGGGGGGATGAACCCAGGTAGGGTCAAGATAAGTAAGAAAGGAAGAGGCCTTCATGTTCAGAGCCGGATCATGGCGTGATCCGGCCGAGTCAAGAAGAGGTCGGCCGAATAAGATCCGACCTATTCCGATTGGGGTAATTAAGACCGGACTCAGCCTACATATGAGTTATGTCGACTTACCGCTATCATGTAATTTGAATACAAGCGAAGGTCAAGTCGAGTCACTCGAGGTGAGGCCGAGTCAAGGGAAGCTTGCTCAAGAAGGAGAGAGTGAGTCCCGAAGTCAACTTTAGTCACTGTCCCTCCTCAGGAATCTGCATAGTGCCAAGCACTACAGACAAGAAGCAGACTGGCAGAGGAGCAGAAGAAGGTCACGGAGGTGACAGTCCTTAGGACCGAGGCTCACATGTGGTGGACTCTGTGTATTTTCTGTCGATAGGAGGGGGACATGGAAAGAAGCCCGCCGAGTTACCACTTTGGGACAAGCATATTCGTGGAATATGCTTGTCCACGTCAGCCCTAAGGGAACCAATAAGTCACTCCTTTATAAGGAGAGGCAGGGCAACCAAAAGGGGGGATCGATTGATTTTTCCTCTGGGCACTAGTTATAACTTTATTTTCCTCACGCTCATACAACTCGAGGAGCAAGTGTAGCTCCATTGGTGTTGAATAAAGATTGAGTTCTAGCATTCTGAGTGTAGAAACCACTACATCTTCCCTCCCTGGATCCCACTAGTATACATTGGCCCCCAACTTAAGCCTACCCATGTTATCTACCGTGCCACCACGACGACAAGGATGCGACTGAGTATCGTGGTATTGTTGGTGGCCTACAGTATCTGACGATCACGCGTCCTGATTGCTCATTTGCGGTTAACAAGGTTTTCTAGTATCTTCATGCGCCTAATGATGTGCACTGGTCTGCTATGAAACACATTCGCGTTATGTGCGTCTCACTGTCTCCTATGGTCTCCACATGTGCCCCAGGCCCTCCGGAGTTCTTCCTGCATTCTCAGATGCTGATTGGGTTGGGTGTCCAGACGACAGGCGATCTTCGGGAGGATATGATGTGTTATTGGGTCCTAATTTGATCGCCTGGAGTGCACGCAAGCAAGCTAGTGTTTCCCGTGGCAGCACATAAGCCGAGTACAAAGTGGTTTCCAATGTGACTGCCGAGCTTATATGGATTGAGTCTCTACTTCGAGAACCGGGAGTTTTCTAGCCACATCCTCCGGTTCTTTGGTGCGACAATATCGGTGCTACGTTTTTATCGTCAAACCCGGTATTCCATGCATGGACCGAACATATTGATATTGAATATCATTTTGTGAGGAAACGTGTTGCACAAAAGCTACTACAAATCAGGTTTATCTCTTCAAAAGATCAAGTTGCAAACGTCTTCACCAAGCCTCTACCTTCACCCATGTTCCAGATCTGTAGGCGCAATGTCAACCTTCTAGAGGCTTCAGGAGTGAGTTGAGATTGAGGGGGTGTGTTAGACTTTGTATAGTAGCCCAACTGTGTAATCCATACTGTATTGATATAGGACTTCTATTGTACTATTGTACACCATTATATATATATATATATGTGATAGGTCACTCCATACAGGGTTGAGCCAGTTCCCGCAAAATATTACGTTTTACAAATTCCCTCTTTTCGATGATGAACAACAACTGAAAATTATTTTTACCTAAAGCTGGACACGTGCAACGCACCTAAAGTGTAAATTTATAAGGGAATTAAGTGAGTCCACGCTGTGGTACTACACCACAGAGCTCGTTGTCATCGGATGCGCATATAGTTGTTGGATTAATAGAACATTAGGCATGACATTAACATCAACTGATTGCACTTAGAGCACCTAAATTGCATCTTAATAGAGGGATTAGGAGATGCACGTACGAATTGTGTTGACTTGATAGCCTGGGTGTTGCACGCGTGATTGGATTCGAGGTAGGCAATCTGGAGATCCTCCCAATCCCCTCTTACCTTGGATCTGGTCTTCCCGTTGCTTCAACACACCCTCTAGATCGGTCTAGGGTTGTAGGGGATTAAGGGAGCTGGATCAATCATTCGTGAAACTTAGTCTATTTTTAGTTTACACGAGTCCACCCTTTAATATGTGTTGATAACAACCGACCAAAACGACCTATTAGTTAGGGTGTCCCCGATTAGGACAATTCTATTACGATAAGAGGGGCACGAACGTTGGTTCAGGGGCCCTTGTCCTTAATGTTTTCTTTTCTTTTGACTCTGCCTTTTGTTTCTTAAACCTGACAGATCAACTAACATTCTCCTCCTTAAACATTAGCTTTAACTTCAATTTCCCGTTCTCCATAGGAATAATATAACAAAGTGAGGTGTTACACAATATCAAAATGTTATTGAACCTCAGCACTTATAGCATACTAGCCTATCTCGAAATAGATAACATCTAACATGACGGGGAGTGGTTCTTATAGTGTTCCTTTTATTCAATAATCATAAGGCTTTCTTGCAACCATGCAGGCAACATAAACACAAAAATGGGTGGTAAGCCATCGATAGACGGATCCGTAAAACATACAAATCATGTGGCTATGCTTAACATCAATAGTTTGATTCTGGAGTCTATTTTCACAACATGAAACATATTGTCAATGGTTTCGACAACGCCATTTCACTAGTTGTTACTCGCATAGAAAATTGCATGTTTGTAATGCAGTAAGTGATTTATAAATTCTGTCTACCACCTAAGCTTTGACATACAGCCTACCCAGTATCATCACATGTCACATGATAGTTTACATCAGTATTATTGCCATCAGTGTCATTTTGGAGCTTTTCCACGATAGAGCTCCATCATGCGAGGGTGAAGATGTAACATGACGTAGAAACTTTAATACCCACACACCTCGCAAACACAATGTCTAAATAACCTGCAAAATCGAGGTTACCAAACTTCTTTGGTGTGCATGTTAACTTTATTGTCTTGCATGTACCGCAAGACCTTGTGCGGCTTTTCTAGCGGTCATTTTGCTGGACTTATTGTAAATTTTCCAATATTTCTGATCATGAATATGGCGTGTTCATTCTTGAATAAACACATGCTGCTTCTGATAGCCGAAGCATAAGGAACAGATATTATATGATCAGTTTAAAATGGTTACTTGGACATCGAGATGTCCACCTTCATTTCCCTTAACTTTAGTAGCAGGTGTGATAAAGTACCGGTACACAATATCCTTCTTTTGTACTCTATCAACATATGACATCGTAATAAAACATCGTAACAAGCTACTCCCAGGTTGAACACGAGCTCCCAGGAGCATAGTCTACTGTCATGTGTCCCCTTTGCCATGGCAAAGGCCTATTTTCTAGCTAGGCCTTCTGGATTTTTTTGCCTAATTTGGTTTCATCCGTGCATTTTAGATTCACTATTTAATATAAAAGCTACACAAGCAGCACCATATCAACAATGTACATGAAAGTTGCATATAGAAACCAAAACAAATTCTATATAGCAACATATGTGGCATACAAGTTCCATATATCAACATAGAGTCCATACTCCATACATACAGTCTATACAAGTTCCATATAGGGAACCATACAAGTTCCAATACAAGTCCATACTCCATAGAAACATAGAGTCCACATTCAGGCCACAAATGCTGAAGATTTACATCCTTCATGTACATCCTACAAGTTTGAAAGCAAATACATGATATTCACAAGTCATATGATAAGTAAAGAACCAATGAATAGAAACCTATGTAGAGAGAGATTCTACAACTTCCAAATCACAAGTAAAGGAAGAATGTACTAAATTTTGACAAGTAAGAATGTTGTGTGTATCGAAACCTAGAGAAGTAAATGAATAATGTTCTAAATTTTGACAAGTAAAGAAACATAGAAATATGAACAAGACCCATGATGTTGAATTCTACAACTGGCTCAACTGAGAGTAAATTCAACACTATAGAAAAGTTATAAGATCAAGTTCTATAGACAAGATTATGTTTTGATCTATGGCAAAATTTACGCATGTGTGCTATATGGATCAAAGAAACCTAGAACTGTGTGAGTCACAAGTGTAGGAGAGATAACCCGCAGTCAGATCTTGCAGGCAACGTGCGGTTTATTGAACCTAGGACAACCCATCGCCGGAGGAGCCATCAGGCTCTCATCCTGATTTGCTAACCCACTGAGCTCCGCATTGTTGGATCTAGCTGATAGTTGTACCTACAACATGGAAAATTATAAGCCTTAATCTATAAAGAATAGACATAAATATGGAGAGATTGACACTTAGTATGCAAGACAACTTACACATGATAAGGAGGTTAAAGGAGGAGGATGAAAAACATGAAGAGTCACGCCACTTGGTTGACAACTATGTGCAGGTAAGATGAATGGAGTTAGGATTCGTCTTGGGTTCTATGAGCAAGAACTTACCGTGAAGTGGGCATCATAGGCTAACATCCTCCATGTCATCCACTCCATCGTTTTCTATGTCTGCATCAGCTGCTGCTGACTCATCTTTTCGTCCATTCGCCGAGCATTGGCCTCAGGCCCCTCTCTCCATCTCTTCTCTTTGGCCATCTCATCCAATGTTTTGTCATCGTAATGTCATGAATGTTGCAATGTAGAACATGTAATTAAGTATAGATAACCAAGTAAGAAGAACATACCCAGATCTAGTCGAGAGTTACAACCAAAAGCACTTGCAGGGTCTCTACTCGAAGCCGGGAGAACGTCGTGCCACGACGGACTTGGAACATAGTTGGAATGGTAGAAGGAGAGATAGGGTCATCACCAATCCATAAGTGGTCATTTTTCTTGCCTTGTACTACTAGAACAACAACCTCGGGGTCGAAGTCCGAGGTGAGTGAAGGGAATATGCCCGAGAGGCAATAATAAAGTGGTTATTATCGTATTCCTTGATTATGATAAATTTTTATTTTGCATGCTATAATTGAATTAATATGGAAACGTTAATACATGTGTGTTTAATAAACAAAAAGAAAGTTCCTAGTTATGATCTCTTATAAACTAGCTCGTTGATTAACAAGATGATCAAATGTTTCCTGATCATGGACATTTGATGTTGTTAATAACGAGGTCACAACATTGTTGGAATGATGTGATGAACATTCATCTGAAGTATAGCATTACGATCAATGTCATTGTGTTTATATTGCTATAACATCATACGAATTAATCTTAGCCTTTAGACCATGAGATCATGTCAATCACTAACACTGGAAGAGTATCTTGATAACATCAAACGTCACACCATAACAGGGTGATTATAAAGATGGGTTCCATGCTACGAAGGTGTTATATTGAGGCTCATGGATCAAGAGTAGAATTTGTACATCCCGATGACGGATAGATATACTTTGGTCCCTCTTGGTGATATCACTTTAGTTAGCTTGCAAGCAAGTGATTTGATCACTAGAATGTTATATCACGGGAATGAGAAAAGAGTACATGTCGGTAACAAGATTAAACTAGGTATGGAGATACCGATGATCAAATCTCGGACATGTAATATATCGCGAGACAAAGGGATTGAGTTACATGCGTATAAGGCTCACACGATCACAGAAGTCATCGTTGAATGTGTGGGAGTCAGTACAGATCTCCAGGTCCCACTGCTGATTATTGATCGGAGAGGGGTCTTGATCATGTCTACATTATTCGTGAACCATAAGGTGACACACTTGAGGGATACCGATACCATTTGAAACAAATGATATGCCAGAGAAAGAAAAATAAAGCGCAGGAATTTATTTCACTAGACACCAAAATTGTTTCGGTTGAAATTGTTGAAACTCGTTTTGCATGTGAAATTGAAATTTTATATGGGATTTTATGTGAATGTTTTCTAATTAGAGTAATTAAAAAATTCTAAATAAAATAAATAAAAGAGTTTTATTAAATGAGAGCGTGCATTAATTTTGGTGAAAAATTAATGCATGTGAGTGGAATTGTGAGTGCAGGTGTGTTTACGTGAGAGGAGATTGCACCACATGAATGAGGGAGAGGTGGGGGTACCCTCCATGGCCGGCGGCCATGCCCCCTTGGGCTGCCCCCTCCCCTATAAAAGGACTCCCTCCTCTCACTTCTCACTTACACCTCCTCGCGAAGGATCTCTCTCCCCCTTTAAAATTTCCCCATGGTCTCGGATCAGCGAGATACATGTTCCCGGTGGCTTTTTCTGGAAAGATTTGTTGCTTCCGCTGCTTCGCTGGAGCGAGGGCGCAGAGGTTGTCGGGGTATCCAGACGTGTGTGCGATCACGGATGCACCACTGCTTTGCGGTGCTGGACTTGATGGTGCTGGGCCGGATGGACCAGATGAACTTCATCATGATTTTGAGATCGGCAAGCATTTGAATACATCATCCACGAGTACAACCTCGTTAACGCTATTCGGTCTTCGACGGTATGTATTCTATGGATTTATATCCACCCGTTGCTTGTATCTAGTAGATAGATCTTGGTACTTAGTTGTTTCCTTCGTAGGAATTTTTTTGTTTTCTATGCTGTGAACCCTTTAGTGAGAGGGTTAGCTTTGGCGCCATGCACCTCCGCGAACTTTCCCCGGTACCCCGTATCGCGGAGACTGCTTCCTTCATTCACCCACATCGACCCCGTATCAGGATGTGACCCCTTCCTAGTACGCTTTTCTGTCCAAATCATTTTTTTGTATGCAGCTGGTGAGGGTGTGGTTGCAATGGCGGTGTGATCCCCCTTTCATCCCGGCTCGCCATCTCACACCATCGCCGTGTTTCTTCTTGAACTTGGTGCTTGTCCAATACGCTAGCATCACCGTGATGACTTCCTTGTTGGCTAGAGCTACGTATAGAGGAGGGACTTGCATACACAAAACACAGATATTAGTGAAACTATATGGCGGTTACCAAGTTGATGATCCGCAAACTAGATCCTTTCTATGTCTTGTCTCGTCTGAAATATTTTGGTAAGTCAAAACTCCTTTACCGATTCATATTTTTCATCGCCAAATTGATGTGATCTCTTTGATTTAGTGAACAAAGTGTATTTCTAATAAGCCAATAGAATACTGTATAATAATCATAGTTTAAAATATTGGGTTATTCCATTTAGCGGTGGCTTTTTTAGAGGATATGAAAGGCTATAGCCTAGCTATAGCAGGCTAGCGCATTTTCAAAAGCATAGCAAATTTCGGTCAAGTCTTGTGAAAAGAAGGGAAAAACTATTACTCAAACAAGATTCGAGCTACAACTAATGCAACTATTCGATGCAAATAAGTATTCAACCAATTAACTCACAAGTTTTATTAAATCAGACTGAACATAAATTCAGAAAAAAAAAGGAGAAAAGAAGAGAAATTCCCAGAGCAGATGTTTAGCTGCTAAATTGGAGACTAATTCAGGGAAAAATCGGCTATAGCACAGCGGGAGGATTCTCGAAAGGTCTATAGCGCAGCTCTTTAAAACTTTGATAATAATATTTTTCGTTTTTATGCCACGTGATGCAATAATTAGAAGATCCTACATTATAATTTTTTTGCAAAATTAAATCAAAGACGAAGATTATTCATTTGAACCCATTGTTTAGGGAAGATTCTCTTACGTCTAGATGGTAAATCATTTGAAAGGCTGTTGTCTCTCGTAAGATACAAGTGCATTTTAATCTGTAATATACAATGTCAAACCGCTCGTTAGCAAAGGGCACCATGGGTTTTGGTGGGGGCTTTATTACCCTTGTCTAATGGTCTACTGATGAATAATCATGAAATTGGATTGAAATCATTTCTTGAATTGGTCTTTTTCTCATCAGGAAATGTCCAAGATTATTATGCATCGGAAAAACTTTGTGCAGAGGCAGTGGATAAGATGCAAGCGGCGGTCTCTCGCATAGATGACCTGAAAAGCAAGATCTCCACTATCTATCAGGTTTCTACGGATCTTAACGGCAGTTATAAGAACGGTGGCATTAAGCCGGTCGCTGTTCGTATAGGCCTAGTGAACTGGAGCGAGGAGCATGATAGCAAGCTGGAGAAGCTCCAGGACTACAAATGGTACTGTGTCCAGCAGCTCATCAACCTACACAGCAGCAGCATCCTGGATCCAGCTAGAGCCAGAGTGCTGCTGCTCAAGTGCTTGAACACCATGATTGATGCAGAGCCGAAAATTCGGCAGTTCTACCCCAGGCCCAGAGGAGACATTCTGATCGATAGCCACAGTCTGGCCCTCATGATGCTACTCGACGGCTGCTTCATCCTACACCGCTTGCTGTTGGCTCACATGGAAGAAAACAAAGCTGGCAACAATGGCAATGGCTGCCAGCACCAGCTTTGCCGTAGTGACGACAACTCTACGGAGAATCTTTATGGGTCGCCCGAGGAGTGGAAGTTTGTGAAATGTGACCTACTGCTATTCGAGAATCAGATCCCTTTCTTCGTTCTCAGGATGCTGCATGATAATCTTGAGATCGGCGACAGCGAGCACAACCTCGTGAAGGGCAGCCTCCGGTTTTTCGGCTCCTGCTGTTCCAGCTGGATGCTGCGCAGTGATTGTTCAGATTTAGATATCGCATGCTGCGACCAAGTACATCACCTGCTGCACCTCTTGTACCTCTCCGTTGCCTTACCGCCCGCCGAGCCGAGTGACCCAGCTCAGGTTTCTGTGTCCATGGACACGCAGTGGATATCTTGCTCCAAGGCGCTGGAGGTAGCCGGGGTCCGGTTCTGCAAGAAGGAGAAGGCCAAGAGCTTCCTGGACATCAAGTTTGAGCACGGCGTGCTAGAGATCCCGCCACTGCTGCTGGATGATTTCAGCAAAGCCTTGTTCCTCAACCTGATCGCGTTCGAGAAGAGCCAACCTACACGGAGGCAGAGCCTGTGCATCTCCAACTACGCCGCCTTCATGGCTGACCTAATCAAGACGGCCGCCGACATGCAGATACTGCAATGGCATCTCATCCTGCTGAACAGTACGCTGGAGGACAGCAGCTTCTTCAACGGCACGTGCACAAGCATGTTCTTGCCTTCCAGCAACAACTACCTGCTCCCACTGATGGAAAAGTTGATGAAGCACAGGCGGCACATGTGGGACGCCGAGCTCATGCGCGGCTACTTCAGCAGGTTCGCCCTACCGGTGCTCGGTACCAGCGCGAGCTTGCTGGGGGCCGTCTTTGGTCTCTACAGCTACTACAATCCTCGGACATAAGCAACAGATATAAAAGGCGAGAGGAGGGTCGTCGTCGGTGAGATCCGTTTGGTCTGAATACATTTTTAATTTGCTGCTACAGAATAATAATTATGTATCCAGAGATGTTGAATTCTTTTGTGTAACGTAGCCTGCTGCATCTGATTCGAACTATTTTATGTGTGCCGTTCTTCAGCTGTACTACGCATCTTGCTAATACATTAACTATCAGCAGCTGTACTAGGCAACTGGACGCGGCGACACGCTGCGCCCGTGGTTCGAGCTGTCTTCGAGTGTTGTAAGATGTCTGGAGCAAAATCAAAGAGATTATTCCCTATTGATGTAGCCGAAACTAAGTAAAAGAATCCTAATCAGTTCATTGTTGCTACACATATATACTACCTCCATCTCAAGGCTTAAGTCTTATTTTTTTTTTGAAAAGTCAAACTATGTAAAGTTACCAAATTTGTAGAAAAATATATTAATATTTATAATATGAAATTCATATCCTCTGATACATTGTGAAACATATATTAACATGCTATATCATAGTTTTTGATAGTTTTTTTTGTCTTATACAAATAGTTATTGACCACTACCATCCTCAGAAATAAGCAAGAGATCATATACAAATAGAAGGAGGGTCCAAGAGATCATATGCAAACACACGCAAAATCGTGGAAAACACACGGCAAAAAATAACAAACGGCCAAATTTCGAGAAATGCCCATCCTTCACGAGGCCGTTATGATGGCTGTACTTTGCCGTACGTCCAGGGCCGGTCCTGAGATTTTAGAGCCCGGAGCAAAACTAAAATTTTGGGCCCTTTAGTTTAAATTTTTTAGGCATCGAGCGCAGGGCCTGGTTGTGGTCGAGACGTCGAGCGATACGACGATGCCTAGGAGTCATCGCGTGAGTCGAGGTCGAGCGATCCCTCAATCCCTAGCCTGAGAGTCGTCGATCGTCGAGGCTGGCAGGAGTCAGACGAGTGATCGATGCCTGGGATAGATCAATGCCTCATGCCTGGGAGCAATGCGTCTATCCTTCGGTTGGTCACCAGCCCATAAATTTTTTTATTTTTTTACAATATATATTAGGCTTATATATTTTTTGGGCCCCTAATTATTTTAGGCCCGGGGCGGCTGGGTCTCTAGTCCCCGTCAGGACCGGCCCTGCGTACGTCCGAGACAGACACTCGGCAATGTATTAAACCTTTGCCATGTGTTTTTTTTAGTCTTTGCCGAGTACACTCGATATGTCGATGGATATAATAGCCGCCAGATCGTATTTGTGTTGGATGGCTGAGATGGCTTTCCAGGCGAGTGGCCACGGATCAGTGACGTGGCATAGCCCTCACGTGAAGCACACGAAGTTTCCCGATCCGCTTTGCTAGGGCCCTCCACCAGCGACAAACACGCCCGAAGGCAAACGCAGGCCGCAGCAGTACACGCGCTTGCCATGCTCGGCCTCTGCAACGCTCCACCGGCCACCCTTGCACTGCTCCAACACGCCGGAGAAGCCTGCTGCTGGCCGCTGGCCGTCGACCTCGCTCCTATCCCTGCAGGCCTTCCACACCGTCGTCTCGCTCTTGCTCGTCTTCGCGGAGCGTGTTCTTCTCGATCCTATGATGCCGGCCGCCCTATCCCGCACCAACCTCTGTAGTCCCCTCTACGGGAACATTTTTCCTGTACGGGAACATTTTCCCCGTAGTGGAGTACTCGACCTTAAGGTCAGGTACACCGTTCAACTGCATCATCCATGTTTCTTGTAAAACGTTAAATGTTTTCAGTCTTTAAAGATACGAACATCTAATTCCTCTGTTATCTTACATCTGTATATAGAATAGATCTTGGCTATGTTATTTATGTTGCTAGGATTTTTTTTTCTGTTGCGGAATGCTTCACCGACCTGATCTGTTGGGCTGCAAGACAGCTCTATAAAAATCCCAAAGACCGGACTTACATGCAAAGAGATCGAAAATCAATATTACATGCAAGACAAGATGAAGAACTGACGTGACTAAGGAAAACTTTGCTACGGCCATCAGCGCCTATAAGTACTCAAAGGCATTCACCCGAGAAGGACACACCATACTCGCCGAAGTCTTATCCATTAGCCTTAGTCATAGCTTTAGATTCATATCTCTCATCGGGTATTATTATAAACCCTCCAAGATCATCTTGTAGACACATTGTACGTTTTTTGGAGATATTCTCTTGAGGCCGATAATAAAGATGTTTTATTGTGACATCTCATATGTTCATAATAGTTTTATACCATGCTATATAACTGTGTTAAGAGAAAACATTAATACACATGTGGTATTCAAACAACCAGGTCCCTAATAACCTCTTGTAGACTAGCTCATTGGTCAATCGATGATCGAGGTTTCCCGATCATCAACATTTATGTTCATTGACAATAGGATCATGTCATTGGATGAATGATATGATGGACAAACAACCAACCATAGTATTGCAATGAGATCAAGTCACAAAGTTCATTATTGCAATATCTAGTGGAAGAACGTAGTAACTCACTCCTTCGACCGTGAGATCATATTTAATCACTATCACCCGCGCTACATTGATTGCATCAACCGTCAAACTGTAACATGGTGATCATAAAGGTGTAATATTGGGTATTCCAAAAGTTTTTGGGCCCCCGTCCCTTCACCTTCAAGATGTGTGTGGCCCATGAGCCTAGGGCTAATGTCGGACAATTGGCAATCAGGGTACCCTGGCCAATCTACTGCTGGACCCCTGTAGCAAGGTGCTTAGTCTCAGGGTGACATCGTCAGCAAGCTTCAAGGGGTGTCTCACGTGAAGCACCTTTGTGAAACGGTTTCTTCCTCGAGCTCTCCTCAAGGAGAGAAGCCTCCCGCCGATGACCTGCATAGAGCACATCTGCACTGCCTAAGTCGTAGAGGTGGCGCGAGGTCACACGTATAAGGAAGGAATCAGCAATAATAGCTCTTTCCAGCGTAGCTGTCCCATCTTGCCTCTTCTCTGCAAGAGAGGCAGCTACTTCCTTCGCAAGGGAAAGGATTTCGCCTTCTCCAATCCAAGAGTGGCCGATATGACTGCAATCCAGGGGACCACCTACTCCTATGTCGGCACATGAAGAGCATGATGAAGGTCGACAGGGGCATCTTTGACTCACCTACCCACTTCCTTGTCTCCATGTGGGAACCCTTCCCGCCCAAGTGGCGGGAAGAGGACCGGGGAACCTATAAAATGAGGTGTGCGGCACCGTAGATAAGGAATTCTTCCACCTAAGGAAACCCTAGATTTCTCCTAGCAAGGAACCCTAGATATGATCGCATGATCAATACCTTTCATTGTCACCTTGCCAAGCGATACAATAAATCCAAACAAGCAGTAGTAGGGTTTTACACCGCACAGTGGCCTAGAACTTGGTAAACTCTCTGCGACTTCTTGCCTTCGTTTCTGATGTTCCTCGCCAAGCTCATCGAGGGGTCTTGGGGAGATCGTGTTCAGCCCCTTTTTTTGTTCGATTTCATCCTACTTCGCGAGATATCTTGTTGGGACAATCTTCGGCATTTTCATTTTCTTAAGATCCTTGATGTAACTTGTCGTTCCACTAATCGTGTTAACTGAAGCATCTTGCTCCTTTGGGGCCTACCATGTTTAAAATAAAATACCACCACTTTCAGAGAATGAAGTACTACGAAGAAATAGGGGCTCCAACAAGCCCCGGATTCATGAGGGGGCTAAACACGTTTTTAGATCACCCCGACGACGATGGCAGCAACGGAACTCGCACATGACAGAGATTTGACTCGGGTGGTTTTTTACCCAGGTCCGGGACCCTCGTGAGGAGGTAAAACCCCTACTCTTGTTTGGTTGTATTGCTCGTGGTGCTTCGTGAGGGTACATTGACTAGTGAAATCCTAAGGTTTAGATCGTGAGGATATGTCCCCTTCTAAGGTTGGGGTGTCTTCTCTTTTATAGTGGCACGGTGATGCATGTAGTTTGTTAACATGTTTATACACATATGTGCATCATATATAATGTTATATCCATGTTTTACATTGATTTTTGGGGATTTACTAATGACCCCCTTTTATTTTGGTTATAAACCTGTAGGGTAGAAAAATCCTGTTTTCATTTTTTTATGTTTCAGGACCTATACGAAGTCAAATGGACCTAAGCTTTTAGGTATGTCAATATTTATCCGCGAGAAGCATCTGGTGCACAAGAATCTCACCTGGAGGGCCAGGAGGCCCAAAAGATCCCAGGTGGCGCGCCCAGCCCAGGGGGCGCGCCACCTGCCCTCTTTCCTTCCTCGATCATTCGATCCCCTTGATTCTTTCGCCTACGGAGTTCTCCTAACCTAAAAACCCTTATATAAGGATCCCCCGAGGAGTCCTTGACACGGAGCACACCATAGATGAAAACACCACCAAACAGAGTCAGATCCAACGAAGATTGGAGGGGGAAACTCCGCCGGAGTCGCCTCCAAGGGGAGCTCCACCCTCTCCAACATCTGCAGCATCATCACCATGATGAAGAGGGAGTAGTACACCTCTGGAATATGGGTTTATTGAAGTAGCTTGTTCTATTTATCTCTTTTTCTTCATAGATCTAGTACCATAGGAGCTGCCTGTAACACTTTCGGATCGGCCCTATGCATGTTTTAGCGTTTCCTTCCAAACCCGCATGGAAACAATTTAAAGGTGCCCACCAAGAAATTTCATGCGGGTAGAAAACGAAGTAATACCATTACACATTAGTCCACGATGGAACCCACGAAACATATATATACAACAACGTCTCAATGAGTCAAGAATACAGATATACAATACAAAATCCAAATCATCTAAAAAATGATACAATATCCGAGTACGAACAAAAGAAAATGGGGCTAAGAGCCCTAAAGAATAACCAATGGTGTCCATAACCCTTCCTAGGCCTAGCCATAAGGGTAACCTGCTAACAACGTCGAACTCAAACCTTCTAAACAAAAGGGGTGCCGACAAAGGGCAAAGGAAAAAAGAGAGTGGTCAATACTGAAACCAGAACACAGCGCAACTTAGAATTCGGTGGTCCTCGCCTACATAGGTATGGTGGACTGAAGCGGCAGCGCAACAAGAACTAACAACCTATAGAGACTCGGTGCAACTATCAGCTATTAGAGAGAGATGAGAAACACCTATTTGGATCCAATATGATATTACCACCAAACATGCCCATCCTAGTATTTCCCCTCGAGATCAAACGAGGAAGTTAAACCGATGAAACTCACACGGTTGACAGTTTTATTCATTATTTCCATGGAGGTTATCCAACTTACTAGTCATATCAGATACGAGTCAAATTCTAACAGTAAACTTTAGTTATAGTAGTCTATGATCGAGATATTGTGCTCCAAGTCATCCATAACTACGGACACGGCTTTTTGAAAAGATTTAACCCTGCAGGGGTGCACCAAAGTTTCCACACACACTTCGACCCTTTTTTCCACATCAGTTAACGTACACCCATCGGTATGTCGGCGTGGCCTAGGACACGACACTTTCCCAGACCCAAAGCAAGTACATAGGGGCAACCCGAAAGAGCTACCCGTACGAAGTATAGCTAATCCTCCTCGTACAGATCCTGAGTTTGCGTGGACATGTTAGACGAGCAGAAACATCTCATACATGGCATAAGTACGATAGTAACGTATAACTCCCAGACTAGTTTGTGGCCCCCATAATAGTACTTTGAAATCAGATACTAAGCCGGTAGGGGTGCCCATACACCCCACATATGGTTAGGGTGCTCAGTCTCGGAACAGTTGTCAAGAACTCGGGTCCTAGGTGGACACAGGGGGGCGGGATAATAACCAGATCTCAACTATTACCCCTTTGTGCCTCTACATTAATTATATCTACTTTCAATATTAATTATCAAACTGTAATTAAAGTCATGATCATCTCCACCTTTAAGAATATGCCAATCCCAACAACGGTGGAACATCGACGACGCGAAATGACACCTGATCAAGCAACTACGACTTGAAGGCCAACTTTCTACCAAACAACAGGCAATAGGAGGTGTCCAAGGCAATATAGGTTGCAAGGGATATAACGGGTACGGAATACTAAAGAATCGCAACACAGATAGCAATAGATCAACATGAGGAAGTAAATACTATAAATGTAAAATATGTAGAAAGGGGAGAATGCTTGCTTGGGAAACACTGCCGAAGGTTCATCCGAAGATTAGGTCGACACTCGCATAAACTCATCGGCCTAATCCGTGAAGAAGAAATGCACTAAGAGAAACACCAGATGCACTATTTAATACTACGACAGAAGATCCGTCATTATGCATATATGATGTATGACATGGCAAAAGTACAATGCAATTAGGCAATATTAAGCGGAACCGGGGTCCCGACAATTATTCAGATGGTTCATGTTGTTTAGATACCCTGCAATTTAAATGTTATCTTAACAAGGCAAAATATATCACCGGTTCGGTACACAAATTTAAATGGAGTCAATATAAGACTAGATTAGCCAGCATATGGTATCCATATTTAATTATTAGGTAAGTAAACAAAATACCCGCAAACCCTATGATGAATGCGAGCATGAATAACGTAAATGAAACAACATATATGTTTATTACAAAAATATGGGTCGGATAAGGTTCACACATTGGGGTGAAGGTCTTGGGGCTCGGATAGGTCGAGGGATCAGTCTTTGGACTCCGAGAAGGAGAACTTGGTGTTCAGAGGGGTTCGACGGGGTTGGGGCTTTACGGTCTCTGACATCGGATCCAGGGTCGAAGAACTTGGCATTCGGCGTCTTTCGGTTCCATGTCGACGATCTTGTTGTTCGCGACGAAGTACTTGAGTTTTGTCTTCGAGTGGGGATGGCGGACTTGGTTCACCATCAGTGGCTGATGGCTGTGAAATATAGCCATCCACGTCCACATTTAAACTAGATATTATTCATATATTTGATGAAATGTTTCTATAAAACCTGCCACTAATTCCTAATGATCAAAGGGGTATGCAATTCTTTCTTACTATTTTTGCCTGCGCGGATAATGACGTATTATGATGGGAATCACTACATAAATGCCAAAGAGACGAGATTTCCAACACGTCAAAAAACCAGGAGCCATGAAGATATTACTGCAAGCTTAACGACCAACTATACGGGCCGCCGACGTATAGTTGCCGCCGTATAGTTTGCACCGACTTCATTAGGTCAAACAAAAAACTTTCGTGAAGGGACCCCTATATAAAGAGGCTTCGGCCGATGGGAAACAATGCTTCTTATTCGACTTCAACTCTCTCTTCCACCAGAAGCCGCCACACTGAAGGAATAGATCTAGATCTAAACCTCTAAACCCTTCTCCACCACCATATCCATCTTCCGCCACTTGTAATACTAGATCTCTTCTCCAATTGGCGACATTGTAAGACTATTTTCTATCAACCTTATGATCTCTATTACAATGTTTATGATTGTCGATTTCATCTCTATGTATGAGTAATTCTCCTTGGGCTAAGGGCTTCGGCCTAGCCATGTAGCTTTTGTGCATGTTATTTATCATAGATGGGATCATGTATTAGTTTGTATGACATGATGATTGTAGTACCCTCTCTTGCCTCAATCTAAGGACTTTTCAGGTACCCAAGACCCCGAGGATTGATCCAGGTAAAGGGAGTGTGAGTAACGACTAATCCAGGATAGGAATCCCAGTGATAGAAAGGGTAGTACGGCTATATGTGAGGAACTTACTTGGTATTAATGGTGACATCACTATATATAATTAGTTATCTTTCTTCTATGGACGAGACTAGTAGGTCATTGCTATATGCGGTTGCGGAGGCGATAACATTTATGGATGCAGTGCCCGCATATAATTATCTTGCTCTAACAAATACATGCATACTTTATTATTATCTATTATTCCCATCAGATGTTTTGCACAGCTACTGGTGAAAACCGAAGACCCTAGGCCCTCTCTCTCTACATCGTCAACAACACCAAGATCACAAAATCTTGTTCTGGTGAAAATGCAATAGGAATTATAAAACTCTCGAAAGTCCGTTTAAGTAATCTCACTTTGCTTTCTGCTTCCCAGGGATTCGATAAACCTAGGTCTACTAGGGAAAAGGAGATATACTACATCCGTAATCCGGATCGAAGGTATCAACCCTTTTTCTGGCGCCGTTGCCAGGGAAGCAATAGCTACTCGGACTAAAGGGGGCCTTTAGTCCCGATTCCGTAGTCTTGGTTTTTTAATATTAATAAATGTCTTGAGTGTTAGTCCCGGTTTGTGGCTGGACCGGGACTAAAGGGGGCCTTTAGTCCCGATTCCGTAGTCCCAGTTAGGAAACCGGGACTAGATAGTGTTGTCCACAGAGCTGGCCATAGTGTTGCCCCTTCTCTTCCACACTATCTTGAAGCTTGTAACTTCTCTGACTAGATCAATACGCCTAGGAGATAACTAATTTCACATATTAGGGAGTGCCTCTATGACCAACTTAAGGGAGATGCCGCAGGACTAGGCTCCTCCGGCATCTCCCTCAAGTTGGCTGTAGTGGTGTCTCTGCTCTCGCACACCATCTTGCAGCTTACAACTTGTCTAACTAGATCAATACGCCTGGGAGCTAACTAATTTCACATATTCGGAAATGCCTCTATGTCCATCTTAAGCGAGATGCCGGAGGACTAGACTTCTCCGGCATTTCACTCAAGTTGGTCATAGTGGTGTCCCTGCACTCGCAAACCATCTTGGAGATGCCCGGGGACTCACAAGGATGCCTATTTATAGTACAAGCAGCACGACATAGTGTCGACACTCACCTCTATCATTAGTGTTGTCATCCGGAACAAGGTACAAGCAGCACGACATAGTGTAGACACTCACGACATAATGTTGGCACTCACCCATATCATTACTGCTGCCTGCCCCAGCCTGCCGCAATTCCTTCAGTCCCGGTTGGTTTCTCCAACCGGGACAAAAGATAAACCTTTCCTTCCATGTTTTCCCTTAAGTCCGGGACTAAAGATATTTCCTGCCATGTTTTCGTCGCACGGAAAAGCCATTTCCATTCTCTGAGCGCAAAACACGAGTCGTTTTCTGAAGAAACCACCAAAATGTTGTTTCAGAATGCTACCATCCCATTTTTCTAAAATACTAGACCACTTTACATGGACGATCTCCCAACCAGGAGATCTCAAACCTTTCCGTCCTTCCCGGGTGAAAAAGCGAAATGTCTGCCGAATCGGTAGGAAGTGGGTCCGGTTTCAACTACATATACATGATCTAATGCCCGTGACTTTTTGAAAAAAATTAGACTCACAATATATTGTTTCTTCAGAGATCCAATGCAAGTTCTAACGAGGCTCGTCCCCTATCTTCATGCACGCCGTTTTGACCTTAGTTCGAAACGGTAAAAATTCGGAATGGACATAAGAAATTGAAAAACGGTCCGAACAATGTAAATCCTTTGTGTGGTGTCATATTATACATAGTTGCAAGAAAAAATACCAAACTTGGTATATTGATTATGTCTCGAACAAACCTTAACAAAATGACCTATCATATTCGAGGTTTCATGGGTTTCGGTCCAAACTACCGATGTTATGTGCAGAATCGCGGCATAGTTTGTGATACTGTGCCCATATTATGCATTCATGTGGACCTTGGTATGGAGAACAATGTTGCAGGAGGAAGTTTTCCTTTTCGTTGCACGGAAAAGGCATTTTGCAATTTCCGAGCGCAAACAACGAGTCGTTTTGTGAAGCAATCACCAAAATACTGTTTCAGAATGCTATCATCCCATTTTTCTAAAATGCTATCCCACCTTACATGGACGATCTGACAACCGGGAGATCTTAAACCTTTCCGTCCTCCTCAGATAAAGAAGACAAATGTCTGTCGAATCGATAGGAAGTGGGTCTGGTTTGAACTATATGTACATGATCTAACACCCGTTGTTTTTTTGGAAAAATCATTTTTACACTCACAATATGTTGTTTCTTCAGATATCCAATGCAAGTTCTAACGACGCTCGTCCCCTATCTTCATGCACGCTGTTTTGACTTTAGTTAGAAACGGGCATAAGAAATTCAAAAAACGGTCTGAACAATGTAAACCTTCGCGTGGTATCAAATTATGTGACATAGTTGCAAGAAAAAATATCAAACTTGTTATATTGGTTATGTCTCGAAAAAACCTTCACAAAATGACCTATTATGTTCGAGGTTTCATGGCTTTCGGTCCAAATTACCGATGTTATGTGCAGAATCGCGGCATAGTTTGTGATACCGTGCCCGTATTATGCATTCATGTGGACCTTGGGATGGAGAACAATGTTGCAGGAGGAAGTTTTCCTTTTCGTCACACGGAAAAGACATTTTTCATTTTTTGAGCACAAAAAACGGGTCGTTTTGTGAAGCAACTACCAAAATATTGTTTCAGAATGCTACCATCCAATTTTTATAAAATATTAGGCAACCTTAAATGGACGATCTCCCAATCGGGAGATCTCAAACCTTTCCATCCTCCCTTGATGAAAAATACAAATGTCCGCCGAATCGGTAGGAAGTGGGTCCGTTTTTAACACAGGTGCATGAGCTAACGCTCGTGATTTTTTGAAAAATCATTTTTAGACTTACAATATGTTTTTTCTTCAGAGATCCAATGCAAGTTCTAATTAGGATCGTCCCCTATCTTCATGCACGCCGTTTTGACCTTAGTTCTAAACGGGAAAATTCTTAACGAGCATAAGAAATTTAAAAACGGTCCGAACAATGTAAATCCTTCGTGTGGTGTCATATTATGCGATATAGTTGCAAGGAAAAATACCAAAGTTGGTATATTGATTATGTCTCGAACAAACCTTAACAAAATGACCTATCATGTTCGAGGTTTTATGGCTTTTGATCCAAATGACCAATGTTATGTGTAGAATCATGGCATAGTTTGTGATACTGTGCCCATACTATGCATTCATGTGGACCTTGGGATGGAGAACAATGTTGCAGGAGGAAGTTTTCCTTTTCGTCGCACGGAAAAGCCATTTTCCGAGCGTAAAAAGGATCGTTTTGTGAAGCAACCACCAAAATGCTGTTTCAGAATGCTACCATCCTATTTTTTGAAAATACTAGACAACCTTACATGGATGATCTCCCAACCGGGAGATTTCAAACCTTTCCGTCCTCCCTGGGTAAAAATACAAATGTCTACCGAATCGATAAGAAGTGTGTCCGGTTTGAACTATAGGTACATGATCTAACGCTCGTGATTTTTTGTAAAATTCAATTTTAGACTCATAATATGTTATTTCTTGAGAGATCCAATTCAAGTTCTAACGAGGCTCGTCCCCTATCTTCATGCACGCCATTTTGACCTTAGTTCGAAACGGGCATAAGAAATTCGAAATAGTTACATTAATTATTTTTTTAAAAATGGATTTGAATTATTTATTCAAATTCAAACACTTTTTATGTTTAAAGTTTTTGAAGATTCCAAAATAATATGCAAAAATATTACTTATTAACTCATTTTTTATTTAAGATGGTTAATAGTTTAAATAGTTACATTAATTATTTTAAAACCATAAAATGGTTTTGAATTAGTTATTCAAATTCAAACACTTTTTATGTTTAAAGTTTTTAATATTCGAAAATAATTTGCAAAAAAATTAGTTATTAAGTCATTTTTTATTTAAGATGGTTAATAGTTTAAATAGTTACATTAATTATTTTAAAAAATAGAAAATGGTTTTGAATTAGTTATTCAAATTAAAACACTTTTTATGTTTAAAGTTTTTTAAGATTCCAAAATAATATGCAAAAATATTAGTTAAGTCATTTATAATTTAAAATGGTTAATAGTTTAAATAGTTACATTATTTATTTTATAAAAAAAGAAAATGCTTTTGAATTAGTTATTCAAATTCAAACAATTTTTATGTTTAAAGTTTTTTAAGATTCCAAAATAATATGCAAAAAATATTAGTTAAGTCATTTTTTAATTAAAATGGTTAATAGTTTAAATAGTTACATTAATTATTTTAAAAAACAGAAAATGATTTTGAATTAACTATTCAAATTCAAACAATTTTTATGTTTAAAGAATTTTAAGATTCCAAATTATTTATCTTTTAAAAACCTTTACAAATTTAAACTCCTAAATAAAACATAAGGCGGGAACCTGGAGAGAAAATCTGAAAAACCTTTGAAAACTTTGAAAATAGGCCCCTGCGCGCCATTTCGAGCCCAGCCCGAAGTTGGCCTTTAGTCCCGGTAGGTGGCACCAACTGGGACGAAAGGTTGAGTATATGTTCCAGTTGGAGCCACCAACCAGGACGAAAGGCTGAGTATATGTCCAAAACTGTGGGTGAAAGGTTGAGTATATTTGCTCAAGAGATGTGACAAAAAACTCGTCGTTTTCGAGTTTTATGGTCTTTTTCATGAGCTATCGCCCATAGTGTTGGGGTTTAATGGGGATTTGTATGCCTAGTAAAACCTGATACATGTTTGAGAATTATGATAAAAAACTCGGCGTTTTCGTGTTTTATAGCCGTTTTCATGAGCTATTTCCCCCACTTTTTGTGTTCTAGGGCGATTTGCGCGTCCCGTAAGACACGATACATGTTTGAGAGTTATGATGAAAAACTCGATGTTTTTGCGTTTTATTGGCATTTTCATGAGTTATCTCCCACAGTTTTGGTGCTCCAGCGCGATTTTCACGGCCCATAACACCCGATATATGTTCGAGAGATATGACCAAAAACTCGTCGTTTTCAAGTTTTATGGACATTTTCATGAGCTTTCCCATAGTTTTAATATTCAAGGGAGATTTCACGACCCATACGACCTGATATAAGTTTGACAGATATGACCAAAAACTCGGTGTTTTCATGTTTTATGGATTTTTGCATGAGCTATTGCTCACAGTTTTGGGGTTATAGGGTGATTTGCACGACTCGTAACACCCGATACACGTTTGAGAGTTATGAGAAAAAACTCATCGTTTTAATTTTTATGGCCATTCTTATGAATTATTGCCCACAGTTTTGGGGTTCCGGGGAGATTTGCATGGCCCGTAAGAAATTATGCATGTTTGAGAGTTATGACCAAAAACTCAGCCTTTTCACATTTTATGGCCGTTTTTATGAGCTATTGCCCATAGTTTTGGTGTTCCAGGTCGATTGACACGGCCCATAAGACCCGATACATGTTTGTGAGGCATGACCAAAAACTCACTGTTTTCATGTTTTGTGGCGATTTTCATGAGCTATTGCCCATAGTTTTGGGATTCGAGGGCGATTTACACGACTTGTGACCACCCGATACATGTTTAAGAGTTATGACCAAAAACTCGGCGTGTTCATGTTTTATGGCCGTTTTCATGAGATATCTCCCACAGTTTTGGGGTTTAATTGGGTTTAATTGGGATTTGCATGGCCAGTTTAAATAGTTACATAACCGTGCATGTTCCTCTTCTTCCCCATCTCCTTTCCCTGCTAACTCAGATGACGCGTGCGCAGGAGCCTGAGGATTCCACGATGCCGACAGGCTGCAATGCTGACGAGGTTCGATCTCGTCAATGCCCATTGTTATGGACTTGGGTTTTGGAGAAGATGGGGATTCTGGAGATCGCGGAACGGTTAACTAATAAGCAACATAGGGACACGAGGTTTATCTAGGTTTAGGCCCCCGGAGGGAAAACCCTACTCTTACTTGCCTGCTCTTGATTACGGTGGAACCGAAGGTTGCAGGGGTGCGCAGATGCAATCTGGCATGAAGTGTGTATGAGGTGAGTTGAAGGATCCTCCTCGCCGTGCCCTCCTAGACTTTATATAGATAGGCAGGTCCCGGGCATAGGTCGAGTCGGTTACAGATTAGGGTTTGCCCCCTTCAAAAGTCTATCTATTCTACTCTTGTTCTCCAAGCATCTGAAGTCGTCATGGGCTTGGGCCACCTGAAAACTCCACGGGCCATGTATCTTGTCTTGGGACTTCCTTGGGATGGACCGTATATGCCAATGTTGTGTACCCGCGGGGTATAACCATGTCAGTAGCCCCTGGGTGTTTAGTCGAATCGTAGATTCGGCTAAGGACTCTTCGATCTTTCGGGTGCAGTTGGACCTGTTTGTAATAGAAAATGTTTAGTTCATAGGGATAGTTGATGCGTGTGCCCAGCTCTTCTGAAGGATCAGGGCCAATTAACTGTCATAGGGCAAAGCAACACGATCATCATCAAACTCGAGTCCTCGGACTAGAATTTGGAAAAAAATGCTGGTGTAATTCAATCCAGGATGTTGGGGTCTTATAGGAGTCGAACCCCGGTGATTTTCGAGTGATGTACCTAACGCGTCCGTCAGGATTTTCGTCGTGTCTGTTGACATGGTATTTTTCTAGCAGAGCGCAGTCACGTGCGTTACTAGGCCATCAGATGATATTTGTAGGTCTTTATCTTTGCGACACAGACACAACATCCGAAATTTTATCACCACAGAGGTGTTTCGGGTGGCCAAGGAGGATGTTTCTCAATTTGCGTTAGTTTGGGAAAAGTTGCTAGAAAAAATATCGTATTTTGATCCGAAGGATCGCAATCGAAGAATTCATAGGATGCGCGGCCATCGCTCCCTATGGGAGTAGCCCCCGAGTGTCTGTTCGAGTCATAGATTTGAGCAGAGACTTTAGTTCAGTTGATTGAGCTTCAGGTCCGCAAGACACAATTTTTCGGATGCTTGATTAGCCCTCCCTATGGGAGTATCCCCCGAGTCCGTAGTGGAGTCGTAGACTCAACGTAGGACTCGAAGATAATCGACGTTCTCTTAGAATTTCTCAGGTGCGCGTACAGCACTCCTGATAGGAGTAGCCCCTGAGTAGTTGTTCGAATCGTTGATTCGAATAAGTACTTGATTTTTTAGCCAAAGATTTCCAGCCGTTGCTAGCTCGCTTTTTGATGACGTCAGTGCTGACGATCTGTGACCTCAACCGTCTGTGGCGCCAGAGGGTGACATGATAGAACGAGCATGGGTCCCACTTCGTGACTTGGAGTTGATTAGTCATGCGCGACGTGGCGAGAATTACAGCGTCTCCTCGATTTCCGTGCAAAGTGGACGAGATGCGAGCGACGGTTCGCTTCTGTGTTGACACGTGTAGGGCTGGATTTTACTTACGCGTTAGGGCTTCTGGATGAACGGTTCGTGTTCGTCGTCCTCATCCTTATAACCGTGGGGAAAACAGTGATTCATTTTCACCCCTTTGCCATTTGCTTTCACCATTGCCTCCATGGGCAAGTCGAAGAAGACCTCCGTCGGAGCGGGCTCGAGCACCGCCGTCGGTGGCAAGAAAGTTGTCGGTACCTCGTGCATCATCGATGGCAACTTGAGGTGCACCGAGGCGCGCGCGACTGACCTGTGCAAGCTGCGTGATGCGGGATTGATCCTGCAGGACAAGGAGGCGACGAAGCTTCCAGGAGATGAGGTAATTCCCCGTCCAACCGTAGGGTTTCAGGTGCATTTTGTCGCGTTTGTTCTTCACGGCTTGTCGCTTCCTGTCCACGATTTTCTTCGTGGACTCCTCTTTTTCTATGGCATCCAATTTCACCATCTTTCGCCCAATTCTCTTGTCCACATCGCCTGTTTCATCACCTTTTTTGAGTGTTGGCTCGGTATCGAGCCACACTTTGGCCTCTTCTGGAACCTCTATTCCGTGAAGAGGCAGTCCGGCACCGGCGGAGTCTATCCGCTTGGCGGCTGCGTCATTTCCATCCGATCTTCTGTTCTCTTCTTTTCCTTTTCTAAGTCTGAGTCCTTACAATACTGGCGGAAGAAGTGGTTTTATATCCGTGACTCCACAGTGGACGGGCAAGACTTTGGACTTGTGCCCTTCGACTCCTCCCAGGAGATTGACCCGAAGCGTTCCTAGAAGAACCACATCTTGGAGGGCGAGGTGGAGGAGCTCTACCGTCGGGTGGAGGCGCTCCAGATGGATGCTGGCAAGGAGGTTAATGGTGTGGATATTGTACGCACCTTCCTCAAACGTCGGGTGCAGCCGCTCCAACCGAGGGCGCATTCGATGTTCCTTTACACTGGCCGCAACGACCCTACGAGGGTCTCATTCGAGGAGTTGTCCAGGGGCGACCTCGATAGAGTTCTTCGGCCGCTGCGGAAGTACAATTCCGAGGAGGACCTTCCGGGGAAGTCGTTGACGCCCCCCTTCAGTGCTTCAAAACCAATTCCTTGGGTGTAGATTTGCGACATGTGCGTTGGGCTTTTGTTCAAGTGCTTTTCCTTATGATTGTTTGTAATAATGTTTGATGTCGTCTGTGTGCAGGATCTCAAGGTGGCTGGCATGGTGCCCCCGCTACTCGAAAAGTTTTCGGTTGCGCCGGATAACGAGGTTGTGGACTCCGAGTCCGAGCTCCCGCCAGCGCAGTCGCCAACTCAGGAAGCCCCCGATCCGAGCGAGGGCGGACCCGAAAGAGCGCACGGAGTCAGAGCGAGTCTTCGGATGCTTTGATCCCACCAACAATTACGGGACCATCCTTCCTCGAGCGCCACGGCGAGGATGATGGCTCCTCTTCCACACCGTTCCCGGCTCTGCCCACACGGGCAGTGGCACCACAGCCGCTGACCAAGAAGAAGAAGAAGGAGAAGGCGTCGCCCATCTTCGATCTATCTGACATTGATTCGTAAGTATTTTCATCTGCTGCTTGAGTTAGTCATTGCTTTCCTTGGGTGACATAGACTGTTGTCTAATCAAAAAATTTCTTGCAGCCACTCCTCAGAGGGGTCTCCCAGCGAGATCACTCAGGAGGTTATAGGGTAATCAAAGCCTAGAGCTCCTCCATCTCAGATGGTGGCCGACTCTGAGGACGAGGTCCCGAACCCCTCCCCGTGAGAGGCTCGAGAAGTTGTCGCTTAGAAGACCACACGCGGACCTTCGGAGTCCCCGTCTGAGCACGTAAGTATCTTTCGTGTTTGTTGTGTGGGGGAGCCCTCGAGTCCTTTTTCCGAATGACCTGTTGGTCAATTTTTTGCTTCTTCGGGGCGTAGCCCCTGAGCCTTTGTGCTGATGCTTTTCTTGATTGTGTGTTTCTTTCTTTGCATGCAGTCCTTTGTGCGTGGCGCAAACCTTCTCATCCAGCAGCATTTGGTGCTAGAGGCCAGCATGCAGCAGCTTCGAGGTACTTATCTTTTCTGTTTTATTGCGCCTATCACATGAAAAATATCTGTGTTTCTCATGTGTGTTCTTTTGTTCTGCATATGAAAATAATGTTGCTCTTCGCCGGCTGGATGCTCTCGAAAAGAGCCTCCGTTGAGCGGCGAAAAAAGCCGCGATGCTGTGGAGGCGAAGGAGCGCCTGCAGAAGGAGTTGGCTGATGCCGCTAAGGCCAAGGAGCGTCTACAGCAGGAGGCCTCCGATCGCGAGAAGCAGCTTGCAACTATTGTGGCTGTGCGTGAGAAGGAGGTGGCCGATAGGCTAATGGCTGCGGTCAAGGCTTTCTCCCGTAAGTGTCTTGCGTGTAATTTGGTCTTTGCATTTTCGGCTGCTCCCTGTCACGTCCTTATTTGACTCCTGTTTTTTCTTCTTTGCCCCAGATGCTTCGGGCATCGCTTTTGATCGTGGTGTCTTGGAGCATGGGAGCGCTCTGGATGATGCTACCGCAGCGGTCGAAGATCGCTGAAGCACTGCTGCTGGCTCCCTTGCTAAGGCCAAGGAGGTACTCTGGCGCTTCGACAAGGAGATCGTTCCCAAGGGCGCTGCCCTTGAGGATGTCGACGCTCTGGTGGATGCGCTATCATAGGATGCCCCTGCGGCCTACAAGAGCAATAATAAGGTCATCGGCGCCTCCATGGGGTTGGCCATGGCCATGGCATGTGGAGCGGAGCTGGATCTTCCGCACGTCACCTCCCAGATGCCAACAGCTCCAGACGGCTCAGAGGTAGCCTTCGCTCTCTTCGCCTCTCGTTGTAAGCGTTATGGTCCGAAGCTTATCGACCTGCTGGAGGACTATGTGGCGAAGCAGCAGGGAGAGGCCAAGAGCAGGCAATCTGGCTCTGAGGCCACCCCGGATGCGGGTGCCTAAGTCTAAATGTTGTAGCTAGGATAGCTTATCTCTTCTTTTGTTGTAAACTTTTGTTGACGAACAGTTTCACCTTGTGACACGCAGTGGATTTTTTATGTATATAAATTATATGTCGAGCTATTGCCAGAGAAGTATGTGTTGTTCATATCCTTACTTGCTTGTATCTAGGGACCTTCGAGTGAGATTCCCGTGGATACTTCGGCTGTCTCTGAGCCGTGATCGTCTTTGGATGACGTGTCACAGCTTGTTTTTCTTCGTGACCGTGTTTGTAGCTTGGAGAAGGACATCCTTGGCGTTCGAGGCCACGCGAACATGTGGAAGTCGAAAGCTGAGCGGGCTATCGCCAGGGAAGAGTTTCTGATGGGGGAGTTGCGGCAGTTGAACGAGCAGCTACAATGTGAGTTTTCTTGAGCTGCTGCTCGTTTTCGGATGCGCCTTGTTTGCGAGTCCTTTTAATATGTTCTTGGTGTAGGTGTCAATCTCGTTCCGAGGGAAGAGAAAGAGCGCGTTGCAGTTCGGATGAATTGCCTGACCCAGCAAGATTTAGAGGCTGGTGGATTGTTCTGGATGGACCGTGATCGCGCCGTTGTCCTTGCGATGGTGCAGGATCGTGTTCATCAGGTGTCGCGGGTGCTGAAGCAGGCGGGGACTTCACTGGCGTCTATCTTCTTCGGCATGTTCCCCCTAGATGAGGCACCTCCCACCCTTTGGTGTCTTCTATCAAAGTTTCGGGATGTAAGTCACGTTAGGGAGTTGATGCGACACCAACTGGTTGCTGGGGTAAAGGCTGCTTTTTCGCTCATTCGGCTTCATCGTCCTGATGTTGATCTTGCGGCAGTAGTGCATGGGCCGCCCCTTCGACCAGATGGTAGCCTTTGGGATATGCGCCCGCATTATGTGGATGTGACACGGTATGCCGAAGAGATCGTGGATCTCTTTGAGCATCGGGCGTGCATGATTCTTCAGAATAGATAGGCCCTGTAAAGAAATAGATTCATGTAAAACTTTTATATATTTGAGTGGGCTTGTTATGCCCTTTTTATAAAGTTTGTTTGTGTGAGCACGTGGTGCTTTTGTTTATGTGCATGTCCTTTTCGTTAGCCTGACATGGTCATCTACTCATGTTGCATGCGTTATTCTCAGTCGGCGAAGTCGTGAGGTGAGGCGTAGCCCCCGAGCGTGTTATAGCCGAACGAAATGCGAGGTAAAAGAAAATTTGGACAAGGAACTTAGATTTTATTCATATCGTAACGAGGAGATACATTTGTTCGGCTGAGTAGCCTTGGTTTAATAGCCTTATTAAAAGTAAAGAGGTAGCTAGGGGTAGAAGCGTCGCAGCTGTGCAACGTTCCAGGGATTGGAGTATTCGACTCCTGATGCGACGTCCATGAGACGATAGGCTCCGCCTAGGTTGACTTCGGTGATGATGTAGTGTCCTTCGCAGGGTGACTCGAGATTTTTCGGCTGCTCTTGCTTGAGTCGCGGGACGAGGTCTCCTTTGACGAAGGACCTTGGGCGTAGCCGTCGGCTGTGGTAGTTGCGCAGGCTCTGCTGGTATACGGCTGAGCGAGATGCAACGATATCACGTTATTCGTCGAGTGTGTCGACGGGGTCTTCGAGTGCGGTCGATGATTCGACTTCGCTGTAGGCAACGACCCATGGGGCCTTGTGGCGTACCTCTGCAGGTAACACAGCTTCGGCTCTGTGCACCATGAATAAAGGCGTGAAGACTGTTGCGCTATTAGGCGTTGAACGCAAGCTCCATAGGACGGAGGATAGCTCCTCGGCCCAGGCTCCCGCCAGCCTTTCGAGTGGGCACAGTAGGCGTTTCTTTATGTTGTTGCCTATGAGGCCGTTGGCCTTTTCGACCTGTCCATTGGTCTGTGGGTGCGCCACGGAGGCGTATGATATGTTTATTCTGAGGCCTTCGTAGAATTCCTGGAATTCCTTCGAGATCAAGTCCGAGCTGTTATCCGTGATGATGCTATGTGGCACTCCAAACCGGAAAACAATGGACTCGAAGAATTTGACGGCAGTTTTTCTGCTCTGGTTGATGACGGGCATCGCCTCTATCCACTTGGTGAACTTGTCGACTGTGACCAATAGGTAGACGTGGCCTTCTTTCGAGGACTTGGGCAGTTTTGCCGATCATGTCAAGGCCCCATTGGGCGAAGGGCTAGGCCAACGGTATGGGCCTTAGCTCGGACCCGGGTGCGTGTGGCTTGTCCGCGTACCTCTGGCAGGCATTTCACCTGGTGACGATGTCCTTGGCATCGTTCATGGCTGTTGGACAGTAGAATCCAGCTCGCAGAGCTTTGGCGACTAAAGCGCGGCTGCCTGCGTGATGACCGCAGATGCCCTCGTGGATGTCTTGGAGGATGGTTTATCCATCCCCGATGGTGACGCACCTTTTGAGTACACCCGAAATGCAGCGCTTGTACAGCTCGCCATTAATTATGGTGAAGGCCTTAGACCGGCAAGATATGCGCCGGGCATCTGTCGGGTCATCAGGCAGTTCTCTGTTTATCAGGTACCGAAGGTACGGCTACGTCCAGGTCTCTTCGACTGCCATGACCTGCATCAGGCTGACCAGCTCGACCTCGGTGTCAAGCTTTTCGGGTCCTTCTCGTCCTTCGGGTGGCACAGCCCCCGAGTGTTCTGCTTCTTCGAGTGATCCCTTGGGGAATTTCCTTTTGATGGAAGGTACGCAGATTTGTTCGTTGAACACGCTTGGTGGCACCCTTGAGCAGGTCGAGCCGATATTGGCGAGTCTATCGGCTTCTTCGATGTTTTCCCTTCCAATGTGTCAAAGCTCGCAGCCGTCAAAGTCTCCTTCGAGTGAGTTGTTGTGCGGGCGGTACGCAATCATGTTGGCGCTGTGAGCATTGCACTCGTTCATCGTCTGCTGGACGACGAGGTTCGAGTTACCGTAGATGACTAGGGGCATTGCGCCGCAGATATTGGCCATCCTCATGCCATGGATGAGGGCCTCGTATTCGGCCTTGTTGTTGGAGGCACGAAATTTCATCCGAAGGACGTATTTCATCTTATCACCTTGGGGGGACGTCAGTATGATGCTGGCCCCCACTCTGGCCTCGCGCTTCGAGCCGTCTCAGTGCATTGGCCATGATTGCCTCATGTCCGGAGTGTCCGGCAGCTGGAGCTCCATCCAGTGAACGAGGAAGTCAGGGAGGACCTGAGATTTGATGGCCTTGCGCTGCTCATAGACTATGTCTAGAGGGGATAGCTCGATGCCCCACAGGGCTACGCGTCCCGTGGCTTCGGGGTTGTTCAGGACGTTGTACAATGGCGCCTCGTTGACCACCATTATCTGGTGCTCCTGGAACTAGTGGCTCAGTCGACGAGCCGTCATGAATACATTGTAGGCGAGCTTCTGGTAGTGAGGGTACCTCTGCTTTGTTGGGGTCAATACCTGCTGAGGTAGTAGATGGGGCATTGGACCCCGTGGGTTTTGCCGTCTTCGGGCCGTTCGACCACTAGTACGGTGCTTACCACCTGATGCGTGGCAACGATGTATAGTAGCAGGGGCTCGCGCTCCTTTCGCGTGACCAAAACGGGCGAGGTGGAGAGCGGCTGCTTGAGATCTTCGAATGCGTCGTCTTCTTCGGGTGTCCACTCGAACTTGTCAGATTTGCGTAGAAGTTGGTAGAAAGGCAGGGCCTTCTCACCCATGCGACTGATGAATCTGCTTAGCGTCGCGATATGTCCGGCTAGTTTTTGGACTCCCTTGAGGTTCTTCGACTTCTCCATGGTCGGTATGCCCCTGATTTTCTTTGGGTTCGCCTCGATCCCTCGCTGGGAGATGAAGTAGCCAAGTAATTGGCCAGATGGGACGCCGAAGGCGCACTTTTCTATGTTCAGCTTGATCTTATAGTGATCAAGGTTGTCGAACGTCGCACGGAGATCGTCGATTAGCATCTTTGCTTCCCTGGTCTTGATTACTATGACTTCGACATGGACTTGGACGTTGCGACCGGTATGGTTTTTCAGGCACGCCTGCATGCACCTCCGGTACGTAGCACCTGTGTTCTTTAGCCCAAAGGGCATGGTGTTGTAGCAGAACACTTCGAACCGCGTGATGAACGCTGTTTTCTTCTGATCTACGACCTTCAGTCGAATCTGGTTGTATCCTGAGTAGGCGTCGAGGAAGGAGAATTTCTCGCATCCTGCAGTCGAATAGATGATCTGGTCGATCCGTGGTAGAGGGAAGTGATCCTTGGGACAGTATTTGTTGAGCGACGTGAAGTCTACGCACATCTGCAGGATGTCCGTGTCCTTTTTGGGGACCAGCACAATGTTGGCCAGCCACTCGCTCTCCCTGATTTCTCGGATGAAGTTGGCATCGAGTAGTCTGTTGAATTCGATCCCAATGGCTTCGGCTCTTGGCTCGGATAATCGTCGGATGGATTGTTTGAATATTTTCGCATCCGGAAACACATTGAGTGCGTGCTCGGAGAATTCTCTGGGAACTCCTGGCATGTCCGTAGGACACTAGGAGAATATTTCCCAGCGCTCACGGAGGAATTCGACGAGCATGCTTTCCTATGTGGTGCTGAGGTCCTTGGCTATCAGCGCCATTTTGGTGGCGTCCGTTGGGTGGACCTGCACCTTTTTCGTGTTGACTGTGGAGTCGAATGGCATGTCGGGTGCGTTTTGTCTGGAGACTGGGGGTGCCCCATTGTCTATGATCTCTCGAAGCCTCGTGAGCTCCTCTTGCATACCGAACGACTATGAGATTCTGTTAAAGTCTCTATCGTAGTGGTCGGATCGAGTGAAGCTGCCTTGGACGGTAATGACGCCCCTGGGTCCTGGCATCTTGAGTAGCAGGTACTCATAGTGCGGTTCTTCCAGGAATCTTGCGAATGCCATGCATCCGAGGATGGCGTGGTACTGTGATGGAAAGTCCACCACTTCGAACTCCAGCCGCTCGCACCTGAAGTTTTCAGGCTTGCCGAAGATGACGTCGAGCCATATTTTTCCCAGGGTATATATGCCCTTCCCTAGGACTATGCCGTGGAACGTCATGTCGGATTTTTCCAGGCTGCGCAGCAGGATCCGCATTGCTGCCGTCGTCCATGAAGACGTGTCTCATCTCGAACCCTCTGATCTGCGCCTCGAGCACCAGGGCAGGATGACCTGGGTGAGGGATCTGGTGGGGGTGGTCCAAACGACTGAATGTGATGCAGGACTCCAAGCCACTGAGGTACTCAGGGATGGCAGGCGGAGCGGTCACGGCCAGGCTGACTTGGTGGGTGATCTTCTTTTGCACCCTGTTTGTTATGCACCCCAATGGGTGGTGGTGGAGGAGCTCCATGGGCAATATCACCTGGTGTGGGCGCGGTTCCGAACCCAGGGTTTATGATCTGGCGTCTCATCTGGGTGAGGCCCTCGCTGAGCTTCTGGAACTCACGCTAGTCCTTCAGCATGTGGTTGGCTTTCTTTTTGCCATCCTGCTTGTCGATGTAGAAGTGGATGGTGCAAGGACCCGATAACTTGTCGTATGCCGAGGGCTCATCGTCGCGGCTGCGACGTTGCCACGTCTGTGTGGGCCGTCCTCCATCGCGGAAGTTGCCACCGCGGTAGCCGTCCGCGATCATGTCGACTCCGTCGCGATCGTCGTAGCCGCGTGATCTTTGCTTGCTGCGGCGTTCTCGCCTGCGGCCGTAGTCGTCCTCGTCATCCAAATGTGTTTGGTGGAGTAAATCTTCGCCATCCGCCCATCGTTTGGCGATGTCCATGAGGTGGTAGAGCGTTTTCGGCTTGATGCTCCCGAGCTCTTCCTTGAAGTCCGGGCGTTTGACATCGTCCTTGAAGGCATCGATTGTTCTCTCCTCGGAGATGTGTGCGGTGGAGTTCTTGATGTTGGACCACCGCAAGATGTATGAGCGGATGGATTCGCCCGTTCTTTGGGTGCAGGCCTGCAGCTCCTCGATCGAGGCTAGCCTCTTGCTGGTGCCCTTAAAGTTTCGTATGAAATTGTACGCCAGTTCCTCCCAGCTTCGTATGGAGCATGATGATAGGCTGTTGAGCCAAATCCAAGCAGGGTCTGTCAGCTGCAGCTGAAGGCATTGCAGGGCGGTGTGATGTCTACACACTTCTATTCTTGTAGACAGTTGTTGGAACTCCAAGTGTAGAGGTTTGTAGAACAGCAACAAGTTTCCCTTAAGTGGATTACCCAAGGTTAACCGAACTCAGGGAGGAAGTGTTCAAAGGTATTCCCTCTCAAGCAACCCTGCAATCAAGATACAAGAAGTCTCTTGTGTCCCCAACACACCCAATACACTTGTCAGGTGTATATGTGCACTAGTTCGGCGAAGAGATAGTGAAATACAAGTGGTAATGGTGCCAGAAAATAGCTTCTGACTTGTTGTTGACATGGGGTAACGTGTGTGAGTGCCAGAGAATAGTTGATGGTGTGGAGGACTAAAGCAATCAAACATGCAACAGATCTAGTAGCAAACGGTGTTTCAATGTTTAGAAACATGGCCTAGGGATCATACTTTCACTAGTAAACACTCTCTCATATAAATATCCTCTCTTCATGATACTACTCTTAACTACACTCCGGTAGAACACTCTAATCCATGGTAGGGCTATAACAGCACTCCTCAAAGTCTGCCTACCCCATCTAGATAACCCCACACTATCACCTTGAGAGCTAGACGGTTTCCAACAAACACCACAATTTCATAGAGACATCCAACTCCAAATATAACTCATAACAAATATATATATAATCTATCTTAAGTGCCACACACAGCGTGCACGTTGTCACTTTCACACACGTGGGGAAAAGCGTAGATTTATTAAAGCACAAGGAGTATTTATGTAGACTCAAGCCTAAGTGGCACCACGGCGTGCACGCTGTCACTTTCACACACATGGGGAGAGCATGAATCTAATGAAGCACTTGAGTAACAAGGTAGATCTACTTGATTACAAAGCTCATGACCACAATATCATGCATCGAGAGAGAGATGAACACATAGCTACCGGTAGAGCCCTTAGCATCGAGGAAGAACTACTCCCTCCTCATCATGGGAATCAGCAACGGTGATGGAGATGGTGGTGGAGATTGATGGAGATGGCTCCGGGGGCACTTCCCCGTCCCGACAGGGTGCCGGAACAGAGACTTTCTGTCCCCTGAATCTCCCCTTCGGTGGCGGCGGCGCTGCGGAACTTTTTCTGGAAGTATGATTGACGACTTAGGGTTTTCTCATCGGGGGCTTCTTATAGGCGAAGAAGCAAGGCTGGGAGGCGGCCGGAGGGCCCACACCCTACCCAGGCGCGAGGCAGGGCCCACCCGCTCCTAGGGGGTGTGGTGGACCTGGTTCGCCTCTCCGTCTCCCCTCTGGACTTCGTGTCGCCCACGGTAAAATATTGACTTTGGCTTTTGTCCCGTCCAATTCCGAGAATATTGATTTTCTGCCTTTCTGGAACCAAAAACAGAAGAAAACAGGCAACTGGCACTGTGGCAACTTGTTAATGGGTTAGTTCCAAAAAAGGTATAAAAATACCTCAAAGTGTAGACAAAGCAAAGCAAAGTAGATACTAAACAAGAATGGAACATAAAAAATTATAGATATGTTTTCGACTTGTCAAGCATCCCCAAGCTTAACTCCTGCTCGTCCCCGATTAGGTAAGTGATAAAAAGAATAATTTTTGAGGTGACATGCACCATCAAAACCAAGATCAAACCATTTGCAAGCATTGAAAGTTGGGATCAAAGAACTCTAAACATGAGCATGAAAGATGGAGTTCTAACAATAAGACATAGTAACTATGCATGCAACATGAAAGGCTACAAACAAATATCATGAACAACATGAATTGAAAAACGTTTGTTTGTTTCACATACAGAAAACATAGCATAGTAGCATTCAGCTTCTCCCTCATGGAGTAGCAAATAGATGCATAGGACACCTTCAAAGTTCATAAGAGTGACTAGATACAAATAGCACAAGAACAAGCAATATCACAATATTTATCAATCAATAAGTTTTGGGACACTACACATAGAACTAAGAATGGCAACTATGCTCTCCTAATGGTCTCTAAAGGTAGAAGGTGGAGACTCAATAGTAGTGGAAGAAAGGCCTTTCATAAAAGGAAGCAGGGATTTCAAGTTTCAAAAAGAGCTTCCAAAAATTATGGTACTTGTTAGCTTTCATCCCTCATTGCCCCTATCATAAGCATCTTGAAGTGATTAAGGTTAAAGTGAACAAAGTATGGAGTATATTCTTGACAAAGTATAAGTTGGCAATCTCATGTCCCTTGAATACGAGGGCCACACCTCGTGCTACTCAAATTCAGTCACCTGTAAGTTCTTGTCATTGTAAATACATGCGTATCACAGAGAACCGCCAACGGGGTACCCCTTGCACATGGTACAGGAGATATCCCATAACCAAAATGACAAGGCAAGCGGACAATGAGCATCTCAACAATCTTTTTGTTTACTATATGTATAGCTTTTTGTTGAGGATGCTTCATAGATATCTCACTATGGTGACGCTGCAAGTTTCCACCATGATTAGGCATGGCTTAGGCTAGCGGCCCAGGCGTTTCTCTAACACAAAATACAAACTCCATGGACTTACAAGTTCCCTCTTTATTTCACACCGGTGACATCCATAGACAAAAGAACATGATATCAACTGAGTACAAAGTGCAAGTGCAATGTTGAAAACGTTCCCCAAGACAGCATGGTTCTGCTAATTCCAACATATAAGTGCAAGCATACACAACATAGACGACACAATGGTTCAAGTTTATTAGGGGAAAAGAATATAAAGTGTGCCATCAAGTTTGTGAGATCTTTAATCATTAAGTTTTCACATAACAAAATACGTTTTAAATGGAAGATAGATGAAAACAAGAATATAAATGGAATGGTGTAACACACCATTCATAGGAATTTATAGTGGACACTATGGAATAACTTCGTTTCTTGGGAGTTTGAAGCATGAGTAGAGCTTACTCATACAAGTGGGTGCTATAAAAAGACTGGGAGCGACCAACTAAGAGAGCAATAATGGCCATAATCATGCAGAGCAATAAAGCATTACTAATCAAAGCATAGAGTGGTACTACAATTCAAGGACTAAATGATCATAAATGCTCATGCTGACTGGTTAGGGTCATAACATGGTGTGAGAATGTGCCAAGTCAACCCAAACAAAGCATCAAAGGAGAATACCATAATATTATGCTTTTGTATGCTAAAACAACGCATGATTCTTTCAAGGAATATTAAGCAATCCTAATTGTTTGGAACAATTCATGCTACAGCAATAATCACTAAGCATAAGGTCAAAACAACATCTAGCATGACAAGATAATGTCTAGGCCATAGTCAAATCAAGCTCACTTTTGTACCAGTATAAGCATGAAACTTTCTACTCTTTTTTTCCAACACCAATCAACTTATTTGAAACAACTCACAAAGATAATAATCAATAAAAACAGTGAGCATGTATCACAAATCCACAAATAAGAACTAAAAAGTTCTAAGCAAAAATCCCAAGAAAACTAAGGCTAAACACAGTGTTAGCAAAAGAGAACACTCACAAGACAATAAGAATGTAAACTAGAGTGTTCTAGGCAATGAAAACAGAGTGTGCCTCTCTCCACAAGACGTGTGTTGTGATCCAACCAACTTACTCAAGCAAACTAAGCAAACAAAAACCAAAAACTAAAACTAAGACACTCCAAGAACAACACAACTGTGCATGAAACAATAAAAACAAAGTGTCTAGAAATACCTGAGCTTTTTATTGATGAAGAAGGGGATGCCTTGGGCATCCCCAAGCTTTGACGCTTGTACCTCTTGAATATTTCTTGGGGTGACACCAGGGTGGCATCCCCAAGCTTGATCTTTTGTCCATTCTTCATCTCATTACATCATTCTCTCTCCTCACCTGAAATTTTTCCTTCATACAAAACTTCACACAATCTCCATTAGCAACATTAGTGTATTCAAAAGATATTAGACCTTAGGCAAAGCTTTGGAACATCAAAACTTTTCACTAAAAACACAAGCTACTGAAGCAACTTCCTTTAAAAAGCTCAATTCCCCAAAAGAGAACTCAAAAAGAAATTGATAAGAAGCAAATACAAATAATGGCAGAAATCTGTCAAAACAGACCAGCAGGTAGAAACCAATTTTTTCGAAGACCTTCTGTTGCTCAAATCAAAAAGTGTTGAAATAAATAAAGTTATCTAACATACTGGGGGATTTATTAGTAAACTTTCAACTCAATCCGACTTATAGAGACTCCTCACGAATTTTTATGGTGGAGGACAGAAATCTGTTTTGGGACAACAACTCTCCAAATCTTACTTCCCTCTCATTAGAGGTCATTCTTGGCACAAAAAGCAAATAAAAAGGATAAGGAGAGGTAATTACTGAATTAATAACTTCCAAGACTCAAGAAAACTCTTGAGTTATACTTTTCTTGATCGCCTTTAAGTTAGGCTTGATAGTTTAATAAGATGCTCACATAAGAAATATGAATTGAAGTAAAAGAGAGCATCAAGAAGCAAATTCAAAACACATTTAAGTCTATCCTACTTCCTATGCATAGGAATCTTGTAAATAAACAAGTCATGAAATCACAAAGCAATAAGCATAGGAAAGCAAAATAAGTGCAACTTCAAAATTTTCAATATAAAGAGGGGAAACTTAATATTTCTGAGATGCATAAAACCATGTTTCCCTCCCTCATAATAACTTTCAGTAGCATCATGCATAAAATTAACAATATATCTATCACATAAAACATTCATATCATGAGCCACATGGATAAAATGATTATTACTCTCCACATAAGCATAGTCATGCTTATTAATTGTAATGGGAGAAAATTCAACAAAATAGCTATCATTGTTATTCCCATCACCATAATCATCAAATATAGGAGGCATATTGTAATCATAATAAATTTTCTCCTCAATAGTAGGTGGACTGAAAATATCATATTCATCATTGTAATCATCATAAATTGGAGGTTTGGTATCATCATAAGCAATAGAATAGCTATCTTCCCAAATGTGTTCATTTGTAAACATATCATCAATGGAAGGAACATGGATAGCACTAATAGAACAACAACTATTAATATCGTCATTTTCAGAATTAGTACCAAAGAGATTTTCAATATCAAAAGTGGTGTTCTTTTCCCAATCATGATCACTACTATAGGTAACATGCATAGGAACATCATCTAGTTCAGACTCATCAGCAAAAACTATGATAGGAGCAACATGCTTAGAGGGAGATACCGTTTCCTCTCTCCTTTTACTCCTCCTCTTGTTCTTCTTCTCCTCTTTAGGAGGGAGAGGCTTGAAAGGAAGCTTCTCCACATACCCTGGTTTATTGTTAGAGACAATAGAAGAAACTTTGGAGGATTCCTCCTTTTCATTAATAAGAACAAAACTCATACAGTCCTGTCATATTTTGGTAAAATATCATCTTTTATATGATTTTGTATGTAAGTATTCGCATGGAAATTATCAACACAATAAATATGACACCCATGCATGACGCAATTCATACCAAAAGCACTCATGTCTACCAAAGAAGTTTTTCTTGATAACTCTTCACACCCCAAAAACAATGTAAGTTCATCATGTTGATTATCAGTGATCATGTTATCACAATACAAACTTGCAGTACCCATTGGATTAGAAAGGTCATTAGTATGGCCTGAGCATTGAAAATTGAAATGACCCACTTCATCGCAGAGTTCACAAATAAAAGGATAGAGGGCACGATTTTTTTACCAAGATCATTTAGATCCTTATACCACGTTCTGGTTTTTTCATTCCAGTGTGTGATACAATATTCTTCTTCTTTTTGATTCTTCTCACAAGGTCTATGCATACCAAAAAAAATTAACATGCTTATAAGAAATAGTACTTTCAGAAGTTTGAGCATGTTTATTGCATGCAAGTGTCTTTAAAAGGTTCATGATACAAGTCCCATTTTTTCTTTAGGAGCATTAATATGGGAAGCAAAGGCTCTATAATATTTAACAAGAATTTGAGGATCAATACCATATCTAGCACTAAGCTCTTGAAAATTAGCAGTTTCAGTGAAAGACTTAATGCAATCATACTCATAGTTTATACCTAGTTTTTTTACCTTTGTCGTTATCCCAACCTTCGGTATTGCTTAGAATTGTTTCAAGAATATCCCACTTAGCCTTGACCTCCTTACTTGTGAAGGATCCCTCCAAACAGGTATCCAGATAGTCCTTGTAATGTCCTGAAAGCCTTGCATAAATTTTTTTGATAACAACATTACTCGGGAGCTCATGAATGGGACATTTGAGCATTAGTGACTTCAATCTCTCCCAAGCTTGGGAAATACTTTCTCCCTCATGAGGATGGAAATTATAAATATAATTCCTGATGGGGGAATACCAATCGGGGTATACCCACGAAGCGGATTCGCCAGCTGGATCGAGCCGACTGAAGCCAAGCCCAAAGCGGGTCGACTCGCCCAATACGGCGACTGGTGTATGCTGCACCCAGGCGACTGGCGCCGACTAGAGGCCCAAGACGGCGACTTGTATACAAAACCCACCAACATACTTGTAAACCCTAACTGGCTGCATATATAAAGCCACCAGGGGCACCCCCACGGGGTAGGCTCTCCCACATTACATTAGATCTAGTCTCCCTCCGCCTATGGCGGCTCCCTTGTAAACCAATCTATGATCATATACTGTATTGATAGCAGGACATAGCGATCCTCCACCGAGGGGACGTGAACCTGGGTACATCGTGTGCCAATCTCACTCCCGGATTCTCCTACATCGCCTTGCTCCCTCTACGTAAGCAACCCCCAGTAGCATCTGCCGTGCAATACCACGACAGTTGGCGCTCACCGTGGGCAAGCGACGCTTGGAGGGTGATAATCCGGGCGGGATCCCTCGCCATCAACAGGATCATCCGCATCAGCGCACTGGATTTCTTCATTGACATCATGCGACAGACATGTCGATCTGGAAACTCACATGCGCCTGAGGATGGGCGTACACCAATCGGTCCTATACATCTAGTTTTTAATTTAATCTATGTTATTTCTTGATTATTTTATTTAGATTTAACCTTTGCTTGCAAATTCTTGTATGCATGGCCCGGAAAGTGGACGAGTGATTCTCTGGCGAGTGGCGATCGTGCTACTACGTACACCAAACCACTTGGTCGCTGTTTCCTAGAGCAGGTGGACACGTCACTGCCGCGGGCGGCCTTGGCGACCGGCTTGGAATCAGAGAGCCTTGTTTACGCTGCGGCAGATCTGATGAGTCTATCCTTGTCCAGTTATTAATTACTCCGCTATTTAATAGGGCCGTCTCCAGAAATTTGAGGCCCCGGTGCAGAATGCAAATGGGGCCCTAAACTTTGAAAAATTCAGACATCAATAATAAATAACTAGAACTTCATTACATAACTCTAATATGTGATTTTTCGCAGAATATATGAAAATATATTTCGCTCAATATGATCAGACGAAATATGTGTTTTTTCGCCCAATTCAAACTTTAGTTATGCTGAAGAAATAAATTGACCTCATGTTCTATTGAAAAACCGGCTTCTATTTGGGGAAGACATAAATATTCTTGCATTATAACAAAAAAAAATACTGAAGTCAAATTTAAAGACTGTAAAACGCGTCAAGAAAAATTAACTAGAGAGAATCCTGCAAACCTTGATCAGCCTTCAAGTTCAAGGCTGAAACGAGATTGACTGATCATCTGATTGAGTTGGGCGCAACAAACAGCCAAACTTGCACTTGGACGATAGATAGGGCGACAGGCAACCGGTACGGCGGGCGTGTGGCGTACTGTTTGTGCTGCCGTTGACGGCGAGTCGAAGACACGGCGTTACTCTCGCGATCTGGGACAGGCGTCTAACGATATCGAGCACTTGATCGGGGCTGTTTTCCTAACGCAGATCGCTCCAGTCTTGTTTGAATGAAACGATGGTGCTGACGCTCGCCCAAACGACAAACTGGTAGACTCTCAACCACGGGACTGCACCAAATATTTATTTCCTGTATGAGCCGTTGCTGGGATTTGGGGCCCCTAACTTTTGGGGACCCTGTGCGGTGCCCAGTTCACACCGGGTCCTGGACGGGGCTGCTGCTTGGCTAAGAAGGTCATATGCTAGAGCTCCATGTGGTCCTATGCCATCCCAACATACCCAATATCTTGAGCCCTTTTGTCGAGGAGGTGGATGAGAGCCACCATAAGATCCTCGGGATTGAACCCACAGGCGCCCATGAGGCCATGACAATATTATAAAAGTCGGGTGCATATTGACTGGCTTCACAAGTACAAACTCATTACTTATATGTGGTATCTAGAGGCGGTTTACCCCTAAAATAGAAACAATTGGTCGTGTTCAGCGACCTCAGGCGGTCGTTATTTTGTGATCGTCTGTAACAGCTGTGTCAAACGGTTAGAAATTAACACCATCTCTAGAAATACTTCCTTCTCAGTCGGTCGATAAAACAAAACGCCTCTAAAGAAAACATGAGGCAAAGGTAAATAGTGGTCGTCTCCCTAGAATTTTGAACCACGTCCGTTTATAAAAAGGGACCACCTTCAGGCGTGCCCTGAGGCGGACCGTTATACCGCTCGTCTCGAAAACTGGCAACTAGGACGGTTAAATTATGATCTCCTCGAACATATATCTGACTAGAGGCGGTTTCAATTATAAACCATTTAAGGTATCCTTTGTTATTGATTATATATTGATCAAGGCTTCATGCTGGTGACATGCCTTGGAGATTCACTAACCAGTTTGCCGGTGTTATTTTTAAGGTCGTTTTAATCTTGTCCGCTTTTATTTTTATACAAATCTATTTTCCATGCAAACAATATATATCATGCAATCAATTCTCACATACATATTAGTAACATATACAATAATTCTCATAGTAATAACTACTTCATGCATTTAAAAAACTTGTACATGGATATTATAACCGAGATTAGGATAACAATGGCATCAAAGGCATATGTAGACACATTTCCTTTCAAATAGCACACTTTTTAATCTTATTCATCTTCAACCTAGTTGTTTGCCTACTTTCTTATTTCTTGATGTTGTGTGCATTGATGATATTGACCAACACCAACTCTATTTGCACCTTCTCTTCCACAACCCTTTCCATTTTATTATTGATGGTTTCCATTGCTTGCTCCATCATTCGGATTATCTCATGAGCTAGTCTTAGCTTCTCTTCGTCTTCCTCAATACTTCATTGGTCTTCCTCAATTCTTCATTTGTTTTTCTCTTCTCCTCCCTTGTAAAGTCTAATTCTTCTAGGACAATGATTTTTTGTCTAGACAACATTGAAACTGGGCACATCCATCAATAATACCGTAGTCATAGGCTGACTTCTAGCAAAATTTTAACAAAATTGAATTGGGAAAATCTCAACACATGCATCCAAAATTTCAAAACAAATAGATTAAGAGATGAAATCTAGAAGCTTAGTACCTCATCTGACGACGAGGAGGAGTTATCCAGGCCGATGAGGATCTCGTTGTCGTCCATTATCCTAACCATCACGGCACGTATGCAGGCGGCGGAGATCTGAGGCGCGAAAATGATTTGACGTTGATATGTTGAAAACGTATCTATAATTTTTGATGCTCCATGCTTGTTTAGTATCTACTTTGCTTTGCTTTGTCTTTCTTTGAGATGTTTTTATATATTTTATGGAATTAACCTATTAACAAGTTGTCACAGTGTCAGTTGCCTGTTTTCTTCTGTTTTTGATTGCAGAAAGGCAGAAAATCAATATTCTCGGAATTGGACAGGACAAAAGCCAAAGTTATTATTTTTCCCAGAGCAACACGGTACCACAAAAAAAGCCGGAGGGGGGCTAGACCCCCCTCGGTGCGGGCCCACCCTAGGCCGCGCCTGGGACGGGTGTAGGCTGTAACACCCTCGGAATCGGCCCTATGCAAGTCTCAGCGATTCACGCCAAACCCGCATAGAAACGATTCAAAGGTGCCCCAGCACTTATGCAAGGGTGGAAAACGAAGTAATATCATTACACAATAGTCCACGATGGAACCCACAGAACATATATATACAACAACGACTCCAAGAGTCAAGAATACAGATATACAGTACAAAGATCCAAATCACCTTAAAATCGATACAGCGTCCGAGTACAGACAAGATGCAAATTGAGCTAAGAGCCCTGAAGAATAACCAATGGCGTCCATAACCCTGCCCAGGCCAAGCCGGAAGGGTAACCCTGCTAACGACGTCGATCTCAAACCTGCTTAAACAAAAGGGGTGCCGACAAAGGGCAAAGGAAAAAGAGAGAGCGGTCAGTACTGAGGCCAGTACACGGCGAGACTAGAATTCGGCGGTCCTCGCCTACATAGGTATGATGGACTGAAGCGGCAGCGCAGCATGCACTTAACAACCTATAGAGACTCGATATAACTGTCGGCTATCAGAGAGGGATAATAAAGACCTATTCAGAACCAACCTGGTACTACCACCAAACATACCCATCCTGGTATTTCCCCCTCGAGACCAGACGAGGAGGTCAACCGAGGAACTCACACAATTGGCAGTTTAATTTATTCAGTTATCGTTGCAGCAATTACTAGTCAGGTATAGATAGTCATCCTGATGTAATAAGCAGTGGGCACTTTTAGCTAACCATTTCGTTGTAGTTGCGACACTTACTAGTCAGATACAATTAGCATGAGATATCCCAAACCCAGTAGTTGTTGGTACTTTTATTTAGCCATTCCGTTGTAGTGAAGCTGATTACTAGCCATATCGGATACAAGTCAAATTATAACAGTAAACTTTAGTTATAGTTGTCTATGATCGAGAACTGTGCTCCAAGTTGTCCATAACCGCGGACACGGCTTCTCAAAAAGATTTAACCCTGCAGGGGTGCACCAAAGTTTCCACACGCACCTACACCCTTGTTGTCAGATCAGGTAGGTACAAGATCACAAAACATACACCCAACGGCATGTCGACGGGGTTTCGGACACGACGTTTCCTGCACCAAAGCAAGCACGGGCCACCTACTAAGCTACCCGTGAGTCGGGCGGTCTCGAGACGGACCTGTGGTTTGTGTCGACGGTCAGAACGATCGGGAACCCGAAGTGTGGTGGCTTGTCGATACAAAAAACGTATCACGGGGTTCCTAACAAGCGCTCCACGCAATCGTAAATAAAGCAGTAAAGCATGGCATAAGTACAGGATAGTAATAAAGCCCCAAAATACTTTGTGGCCCCCAGTACAGTACTTGAAATCAGGTACTAAATCGATGGGGTGCCCACACACCCCACCTGTGGTTAGCGCGCTCGATCTAGGAACAAGTCTCAAGAACTCAGGGTCCTACGGGACACCAGTGAGCGGTTAAAATACAAATATTGTCTATTACCCACCGGTGCCTCTGCATTTACCTACTTTCAATTTTAGTTATTAAACAATAATTAAAGCCATGATCATCTCCAACATAAAGCATATGGCAGCCTTCCAACAGTGTAATCGGACGACACGCAACAGCACTTAAGCAAGCGACTACGACGCGCAAGTCCAACTATCTACCAAACAACAGGTAATAGGATGTGTCCAAGGCAATATAAGGCTGCAAGGGATATCACGGACACGAAAACTAGAGCATCGCAACACAGATAGCAATAGATCAACAGGAGGGAATAAAGACTATAAAAATAAGATAGGTAGAAAGGGGGAGAATGCTCGCCTGAAAACATTGCCGAAGGTTCATCCGAAGATCGGGGCGAAGCTCACATCAACTCATCGATCTTATCCGCGAAGAAGCAAAACACTAGAAGAAACATCGGATGCACTAACTACGACAGAAGATCGGGCATGATGCATGTATGATGTATGACATGGCAAAGGTGCGGTGCAATTAGGCAAGATTAAGCGGAACCGGGGTCCCGACGATTAAATAGAAGGTTCATGTTGTTTAGGTACCCGCCATTTAAATGTTGTCTTAACAAGGCAAAATATGTCACCGGTTCAATGCACAAATTTAAATGGGACCAATATTGGACTAGATTCGCCCGCATATGGTCTCTATATTTAGTTATGAGGTGAATCGGCATAATGCCCCCAAACCACATAATGCATGCAAGTATGACCAATTTAATATGCAACAATTTATATAGATTACATTTATAAAAAAATAGAGGTCTCGGATAGGGGTCACACATATTAGGGGTCGAAGATCTTGGTTCCAATGGTTCGAGGGATCGGTCTTCGGATCAGGGCGACGAGGCTTCGGGTCCGGGAAGAAGATCTTGTGCCCATGTCGGGTGATCTTGGGGTTCTGTCTTCAGTTCCATGATGGCTAGGGTCGGCACCGGTAGTCTTTAGACTGATGGTTTCATTCGTCGGGAGGTGTCCTGGATCCAAGCGAGAGGCGACTAGAAACACGCCGGGTGGACCTCTGGTCTTCTTACCAACTTGATACCCTTGCCTGAAGGATTTGTGGCACCTAGTGAAAGACAAGAAGGTACACACAGGACTAGCTCAAAAACAACATAGGCTAATGCCTGCACGAACGCGTGCGAGCAAAAGGAATCGGGGCCGGGCTCCTGTGCTGGCAGCGGCTACCGGGGAAAGGTGCTTGGAGGGCGACGGGGACGAGCGGTCGGGCTCGATGCAGCGACGCGGGGAAGGATAGAGGAGGGTACGGGCCTGGGTCAGACGAGCGGTGGCCGGCAGAGGCGAGGCAGCAGGCGACGAGGGGATCGGCGCCGAGCGGTGGGCGCAGCCAGGCGAGTTCGGGATGGAGGAAGGCCAGGACGACGAAGGCGGCGAGAGGGCACCAGAGATGGAGAAGGCGACCGGCGGCGCTCGACGACGCGCGTGGACTGGTGGCCGAGGCGGGGTCGCAAGGATGGAGACGCGAGCGTCGGGGAAGGGCGACGACCTGGCGCAGATGCGAGGAGGACGTGGCGGCGGCCACGGCGCTGAGCGACTTTTCAGGGGCGGCGAGCTCGACATGCTCGCACGGTCGCGGCCAGGGACGAGCAGAGGCGATGGTGGCGGCCGAAGCCGGGCCGAGGTGCGAGGTGCGTGGCGGTATGCTCGGGAAGAAGACGCGCGGTAGCGACGACCGAAAAAGGGAGACGCGCGAGGTGAGCGGCCGCCGGGCGGCGACGGATTGGAGGGAGAGACGTCGAGGAGGGGGTGGCTGGCGGTTCGGTCGCGTGTGGGGTGGGCCAGGAGCGGGGCCGGGGTGGGTGCGTTGTGTGCACTGTGTGGTGGTGGCATGGGTCGGTGTCGCGTGGTGTTGTGTGCATTTGTGTACAGGGAGGGTGGCGGAGGCTGGAGTGAGTTGGAGGGTTTGGTTAGGTGGGGTGCTAGGGTTAGGGTTTGGGGTAGGTTTTGGGGTTGTAGGTGGTCTGGATAGCCGGGCCTTTGGGCCTGGCGGGCTGGACTGCCTCCCCCAACAAAATATATTTATTATTTATTATTTTTATTTATTTTAAACAAAACATTTGTAAAAGGTTTTTAGACAAATAAAAGATCCGGACAGATCTAGGGTTTGGCTTTGAACAAAGAGGAGAACATCCAGAAAATAAAATAGGCTTTTAGAAAATAGTTTTAGGCAAACAGATGCATACTGAAGCCATGATGATGCACATAATAAAAACAACAACGATTTTCAAGTGGTGGTTTTACCCGGGGTGCTACATGGGCCCCCTGGCCACCTCCTCGGCCTCCTCCTTCGCCTATAAGAAGCTTCGGACGCAAAAACCCTAAAACATATGGCGGAAATCCATGAAAACCTCCACAGCGCCGCCGCCACCGAAGGGGAGATTCGGGGGATAGAAAGTCTCTGTTCCGGCACCCTGCCGGGATGGGAAAGTGCCCCCGAAGCCATCTCCATCGATCTCCACCACCATCTCCATCACCGTTGATGATTCCCATGATGAGGAGGGAGTAGTTCTTCCTCAGGGCCAAGGGCTCTACCGGTAGCTATGTGTTCATATCTCTCTCTATGCATGATCTTGTGGTCATGAACTTTGTAATCAAGTAGATCTACCTTGCTACTCAAGTGCTTCATTAGATCTCTGCTCTCCCCATGTGTGTGAAAGTGACAGCGTGCATGCCATGGTGGCACTTAGGCTTGAGTCTATATAAATACTCTTTGTGCTTTAATAGATCTATGCTTTTCCCCACGTGTGTGAAAGTGACAGCGTGCATACCATGTGTGGCACTTTGGCTAGATTAAATATTTGATATGAGTTATATTTGGAGTTGGATGTCTCTATGAAATTGTGGTGTTTGTTAGAACCATCTAGCGTTCAAGGTGACAGTGTGGGGTTATCTAGATTGGAGAAGGCAGACTTTGAGGTGTGCTGCTATAGCCCTACCATGGATTAGAGTGTCCAACCGGAGAGTAGTTAAGAATAGTATCATGAAGAGGGGTTATTTATATGAGAGAGTGTTCACTAGTGAAAGTATGATCCCTAGGCCTTGTTTCTAAACATTGAAACACCGTTTGCATCTAGATCTGTTGCATGTTTGCTTGCTTTAGTCTTTACCCCACGTCAACAATAAGTCAAAAGCTCTTTTCTGGCACCGTTACCACTTGTATTTCACTATCACTTCGCCGAATTAGTGCACCTATATTGGGTGTGTTGGGGACACAAGAGACTTCTTGTATCTTGATTGCAGGGTTGCTTGAGAGGGAATACCTTTGACCACTTCCTCCCTGAGTTCGATAAACCTTGGGTAATACACTTAAGAGAAACTTGCTAATGTTCTACAAACCTCTGCACTTGGAGGCCCAACAACTGTCTACAAGAATAAAAGTGCGTAGACATCAAGCTTTTTTCTGGCGCCGTTGCCGGGGAGGTAAGGTAAAAGGTACCCACATCCTCTGGTGTGAGTGCTCGAAGTTATTTCCTTTAGATTCTGCAATTTTGTCTTTTTGTTTCTTGTTTTCACTAGTTAGGCTTAATGGAAAACAACAACAAAAATTAGAGAGCTTTATAGTATGTATTTTGAGTTAGGATATGAAGTGTTTGAAGAGAAAATTAAAATCTATGGAGCTTTATTTGCATGCTAATAGCAATGTTATTAGTATGAATTCTTTGGACACCATTATTGCTAATGCTATGGAAAATTCTAAGCTTGGGGAAGCTATTTTTGATAAAAATGATCTTTTTAGTTCCCTAGCTTTGGAAGATAGTTATTCTATTGCTTATGATGATACCAAACCTCCAATTTATGATGATTACAATGATGAGTATGATATTTTCAGTCCACCTACTATTGAGGAGAAAATTTATTGTGATTACAATATGCCTCCTATATTTGATGATTATGGTGATGAGAATAAGAATGATAGCTATTTTGTTGAATTTGCTCCCACCATGATTAATAAGAATGACTATGCTTATGTGGAGAGTAATAATTATTTTATGCATGTGGCTCATGGTAAGAATGCTTTATGTGATAGTTATATTGTTAATTTTATTCATGATGCTACTGAATGTTATTATGAGAGAGGGAAACATGGTTTTATGTATTGATACGTCCAAAACATATCAACTTTCTCGAACACTTTGCTATTGTTTCTTCTCTAAACTTGTGTGATTTGGATACAACTAACACGGACTGACACTATTTTCAGCAGAATTACCGTGGTGTCTTGTTTTTGTGCAGAAAGTCAACTATTAGGAAAAATTCCGGAAAATAAACTATTTTTCACCAGAAGATCCACGGAGCCAGAAGGGGAGACAGAGAGGGGGCCTGGGGGTCCAGACCCACTGTAGCACCCCGGATAAATCCACTACTAGAAAATTGTGTGTTAAATAATACTTGTGCATCATCATGACATCAGCATGCATCTAATTGACTAAAACTATTTTGTTAAAAGACCAACTTTGTTTTCTATATTAATATCCGCCCCTCTTTGTTCAAACCAAAACCGTCGGTCCAGCCGGATCTTTTATTAATCTAAAACTATTTACAAAAGTTTATTTTTAAAACAAAAGAAATAACAAAACTATTTTTTTGGGGGAAGCAGTCCAGCCGGCCGGCCCAAAGTCCCAACCTGCCAGACCACCTACTACCCAAACCAAAACCTAGACTACCCTGCCCCTGAAAACCTAACCCTAATCCTTCCTCTCACCCCACCCTGCCGCCGCCACCCCTTGGCTCCACACGCACACACCTGACCCACACCCGGTACAGCAACCGTCCACCCACCTCTCACCCTGGCCCCACCCCGGCCCCACCCCGGCCCGCTACCGACAACCATCGATGCAACCCACCCCGCTCCTCTCGCATCCCCGCCGCCAGGATCCCCCACCTCGCCTCTTGATGCCGTCCTTCAGGCTCTCTTGTTGCCGCCCTTCAGGCGCTCTCGCTGCCGCCCGATGGCGCCTCTTCCCCTCCCGCGGACGGTTGTCGAGCCACCCTCGCCATCCCGAGCCTGGCCGTCGCCATCCTGAGTCTGTCCGTCGCCCTGCTCGCTGGGGCCCCGTGCGCGGCCAACCTCGCCGTCGTGTGGCCCGTACCCCCATCCGCTGCCCATCGACAGCGCTGTCATGGGCCTCGTCCTTGTCGCCCCGTGGCCTCCGTCTATCTTCCTGAGCCGCCCGAGCCCCATGCCCCGAGCTCCTTCCTCCCTGTCGCCTCCAGGAGCGCCCGTGGCCACCCCAAGTTCTGCGCGCCACTGCCTCTGTTCCAGACGACGTCGGGTCCTGCCCTCTCGTGCATCTTCCGGTCGTGCATCTGCGAGCCAGGCACGTCTCTGCCTGTCCCAAGGGAGCCCCTCCTCTGTTTTCAGATGCCATATCATCTGCCTTGTTGTTGTCCTGTTTTCAGATGCTAGTAGTTCATGTTGAGTTTAAGTGAAGGTGCTCCTGTTAGCGTGATGCCGCCCTTGTGCGATGTGAAATGCAAGACTGTTGCCGGAAGATCTCCGATGCCAAGATCAATGACCACTAAGGACGCCGACAAGGAATCAAATTTTCCCCGTCAACAAGACCATCTCGATGACGATGTTTTTGAAGAATGTACATGGCGTACCCCGAGGACCCTGACTCCGTTTCCAAGTTTGCCACCGGTGAATAAGGACAAAACCTCAAGGACTTCGACACGGAGCACCAAGAACGCCTCACAGGTTTTTAAGCCTGTTTCGGCGTCCGGAGACTGACCTCGTCGAACCCCAAGATCACCGACACCAATTTGTGACCCTAAGCCCCTATTTTTATAAATGATATATCTTGTTGCATATAAATTGTCATGCTTGCATCGTATCATGTGGTTTGGGGACATTATGTCGATTCACCTAAAGTAAATATGGAGGCCAAATGCGGGCGAATCTAGCCTAATATGGGTCCCATTTAAAATTTTATAGCGAAGCGGTGATATATTTTGCCATGTTAAGAAAACATTTAAATTCTGGGGTATCTAAATAACATGAACCATCTAACTAATTGTCGGGGCCCCGGTTCCGCTTAATACTGCCTAGTTGCATCGCACCTTTGCCATGTCATACATCATACATGCATCATGATCGATCTTTTGCAGTAGTATTAAATAGTGCATCTGGTGTTCTTCTAGTGCTTTGCTTCTTCACGGATTAGGCCGATGAGTTGATGCGAGTGTCGACCCGATCTTCGGATGAAACTTCGGCAATGTTTTTCAGGCGAGCAGTCTTTCCCTTTCTACCTATCTTACTTTTATAGTCTTTATTTCCTCCTATTGATCTATTGCTATCTGTATTGCGATGCTCTAGTTTCCGTACCCGAGATATTCCTTGCAGCCATTATATTGCCTTGGACACCTCCTATTACCTGTTGTTTGGTAGATAGTCGGCCTTGCGAGTCATAGTGCTTGCTCAGGTGCTGCTTTGCTTCGTCGATGTTCCACTGATGTTGGGGGTGACCATATGCTTAATGGTCGAGATGATAATGGATTTAATTACCGTTTAATAACTAAAATTGAAAGTAGGTAAATAATGCAGATGCACCAGTGGGTAATAGACAATATTTGGTTTTAATCACTCCGGTGTCGTAGGACCCGAGTTCTTGACACTGTTAGATCGGCGCTAACCATAGGTGGGGTGTGTGGGCACCCCCATCGATTAGTACCTTATTTCAAAGTACTGTACCGGGGGCCACAAAGTAGTTTGGGGCTTTATTACTATCCCGTACTTATGCCATGTTTTACTGCTTTATTAACGATTGTGCGTGGAGCGCCTGTACTGTTTTGAAAAACAATGTGGAATGTTTTCGCGGTATCGACAAGCCCAGTCACACTTTCGGGTTCCCAATCATTTACAGCCATTGTCACAAACCTCTGGGTCCGTCTCGGAGACCGGACGACTTCGATACGGGTAGCTTAGTGGGGTGGCCCCCATGTGCTTGCTTTGGGTCTGGGAAACGTCGTGTCCGAAACCCCGTCGACATACCGTTGGGTGTATGTTTTGTGATCTTGTACCTACCTGATCTGACAACAAGGGTGTAGGTGCATGTGGAAACTTTGGTGCACCCCTGCAGGGTTAAATCTTTTCGAGAAGTCGTGTCCACGGTTATGGATGACTTGGAGCACAGTTCTCGATCATAGACAACTATAACTAAAGTTTACTGTTATAATTTGACTTGTATCCGATATGACTAGTAATCAGCTTCACTACAACGGAATGGCTAAATAAAAGTACCAACAACTGCTGGGTTTTGGGATGCCTCATGCTATATGTATCTGACTAGTAAGTACTACAACTACAACGGAATGCTTAACTAAAAGTGTCCACTTCTTATTATATCAGGATGACTATCTATACCTGACTAGTAATTGCTGCAACGATAACCAAATAAGTAAAACTGCCAACTGTGTGAGTTTCCCCGACTTGACTTCCTCGTTTGGTCTCGAGGGGGAAATACCAGGATGGGTATGTTTGGTGGTAGTATTAGCTTGGTTCCGAATAGGTATTTCTTATCCCTATCTGATAGCCTCCAGTTGTATTGAGTCTCTATAGGTTGTTTAGTGCATGATGCGCTGCCACTTCAGTCCACCATACCTATGTAGGCGAGAACCGCTGAATTCTAGTCTCGTGTAATCGGCCTCGATCGACGCTCTCTTTTCCTTCGCCTTTGTCGGCACCTTTGTTAAGCAGGTTTTGAGATCGACGTCGTTAGCAGGGTTACCCTTCCGGCTTGGCCTGGGCAGGGTTATGGACGCCATTGGTTATTCTTCAGGGCTCTTAGCTCAATTTGAATCTTGTCCGTACTCGGATGCTGTATCATTTTACAGGTGATTCGGATCTTTGTATTGTATATCTATATTCTTGACTCATGGAGTCGTGTTGTATATATATGTTCTGTGGGTTCCATCGTGGACTAATGTGTAATGATATTACTTCGTTTTCCACCCGCACACAAGTGCCTGGTGGGCACCTTTGAATCGTTTATATGCGGGTTTTGGCGGGAATCGCTAAAACTTGCATAGGGTCGATTCTGAGGGTGTTACACCACCAGTGCGGGCACACACGACCCGCGCTTTGGAGAAATGAACCGCAGTAGCTCCTCGGCCTCCCTCTGTGCCTATAAGTTGCGTTTCGACCTAAAAAATGAGGGGGGTTCGATAGTTTTCTAGAAAGAGTTCCGCTTTGCTGCCGCCACCAGAACCAAGATTCGGATCCAGAAACTCCGTTCTGGCACCCTGCCGAGACGGGGAATTTGGAGAGGATCATCGCCATCGTCATCACCAACGCATCTCCATCAACCACCAATGTTTCCCTCATCCATGAGTGAGTAATCCCTCGTTGTAGGCTTGGGGATGGTAGGAATTGGATGAGTTCTATCATGTAATCGAATAAGATCTGTTAGGGCATAGTGCATAGTATCTCTATTAGTGCTATTTGACTTTGTTGCAACTTGTTGTGCTTAATGCTTGTCACTAGGGACCGAGTGCCATGATCTCAGATCTGAACTTATTATTGAATCATTATGATAGTATTGTTTGTGATCTTATATGCAAGTTGTGTACACATATCATTGTCCGGATCCAAAGGCCCCAAAGTGACAATAATTGGGACAACCGGAGGGGATGGCTGTGGTGTGAGGATCACATGTGTTCACTGAGTGTTAATGCTTTGCTTCGGTGCTCTATTAAAAGGATCACCTTAATTGTCAGTAGTTCCCTAGATGCCATGCCGACACGGGCTGGCTGGACAGAAGATGTTGTGCAAGTTCTCATTGCGAGCACGTATGACTATATTTGGAGCACATGCCTAGGATTGTTTAGTACTTGGGTGCTTATTATTATTTATCTGCAATGCCCTAGATCTTGAAGTTACATGTTTAGACTCGTCCATGCAACGTCCGTCTATCCATCTGTATGCCTACCGCACTCGAATCCTACTGTTACTGTTACTATTGCTCATGTTTCACTATCGTTGTTGCTGTTGCTGTTGCTTTGCTGTTACTACTACAAACTGTTGCTACTGATAAACTTCTTTGAGCAAGAACTATTTCCAGGTGCAGGTGAACTGACAACTCAGTTGTTAAGGCTTGCAAGTATTCGTTGGCTCCCCTTGTGTCGAATCAATAAATTAGGTAATACTACCCGCGAAGACTATTGTGATCCCCTATACTTGTGGGTTATCAAGACTATTTTCTGGCGCCGTTGCCGGGGATCATAACTTTATTTGTAAGTTCACTTGGATCTATTATTGTTCACTTCTACTCCTTTCATCATGAGGAAGTCTTGTGATGGAAAGTTCCCTATTTTACCATCCACTACAAGAAGAGGTACAGTCCTAAACACCTATGTTGCTCTTGATTCACCGTATGTTATAAGTAAGCTTGTCACGCCACCACCACCTACTCATGCTACACACACTACTACTACTGCTGAATCTGAAACTGCTTTTGATGCTCATGATGTTACTTCTACTATGCTTGATGCGAGTGGTTCATTAGGTCCTTTTCTAGATGCTACTATGGCTAGTCTAGGAAATACCGAAACTCCTAGTAAACCCACTGTTACACCTGTTAGCTCACCTGAGGCTAGTGAGAGTTATGATATTAATGATGGTTACATTGAGTTCACTAATGATTTTGTTGAAGAGTGCCGAAACACACATGGTACTAGTGCTATGAAGAGTCTCCTTGCTAGACATACTATTATGGCTAAGTTGTCCTCTCATCCTAAGTTTCCACTTCTCCCATAGATATTAAAGATGAAGATTATGATTTCTCTCTTGATTTATCTTATTTAGATATTGTTGAGAAAGAACCTTTTTGTGGGACTGAAAATAAGAGTGTTGTGGCTCATATGAATGAGCTTTCTACTATGAGTGCTTTATTCTCTGATGATTTTAAGATGCGCAAGTACTTTGTTGCTAAGATCTTCCCTTTTTCACTAAAAGGAGAAGCTAGGGCTTGGTTTAATAGATTACCTCATGGTTCCATTGATAGCCCTGATTGCTTGATTGCTTCTTTCTTCCATAAATATTTTCCGCTAAGCATGCTGCTTTGTAGAGACTTTTTGATTTTAAACAGGGAGAAGAAGAGAAGTTGCATGAGTCATGGAAAAGATTCTGTGCCTTGATTCATGCACATCCTGGATGTCCATTACCTAAGAATGAGCTTCTTGATATTTATTATAATGGACTAACTGATAATTCTAGGACCTACCTAGATAGCTTTGTTGATTGTGTTTTCAGGAAAAGTACTCCTACAGATGCTGAAGAATTAATGACCAAGATAAGCAAGAATTATGATGATTGGACTTCAACTGAGCTAAATACACCTGAGCCTATGATGACTCCTTGATGGCGCCAGAGAACTTGGTTCTTGATGTGGAGTCTTGTTGGGAACCCCAAGAGCAAGGTGTGAAGAGTACAGCAGCAAGTCTTCCTTCAGTTGAGATAGAGGTTATCGAACCAGTAGGAGGAAGGAAACGTCACACAGGTGTTGCAAGCAACGCGGAGACCTGCACAACACAATCTCAAGACTTTGCCCCAACAAATCAGTGAGGTTTTCAAGCTCACCGGTTTTCTGTAACAAAGGATTAAACGTATGGTGTGGAAGGTAATGGTTTGCAGCAAGTAAACAAGTAACAGTGGAAGATGTATCAATGGTAAATATTGGACCAGGGTCCATAGTTCACTAGAGGTTCTCTCCTTAGATAAACAACATGGCATGAAGGGTAAACAAATTATAGCGGGGAAATTGACAGGAACTGAGCAAAGCATAACAATGCAATTACTAGCCAGAAAGATCCTATGAAGTTGATTGGGAAATACAACAATATACATAGACCGTAATCCAACTGCATCTATGACTAGAATTCCACCTTCAGGTTATCATCCGAACCCCCTCCAGTATTAAGTTCCAAGCAACAGACAACTGCTTTAAGCAATGTGTGTAAGGTAAACAGTCCACATGTTCCATGAACAAGAGACCGTTGTTTTCTCCCTAGTAGTAACAGCACATCTACAACCGAAGAGATTTCTGTCACTTCCCTTGTAAACTAGAGGCATGAATCACTATCGAGCATAAATACTCCCTCTTGGAGTCACTAGCAACTACTTGGACAAGATAACCACTAGCAACAGAGAGCATGCAAGATCACAAACAACACAGACATGATAGAATCATAAAGATAGGACCATTAATCAAACCAACATAATAATCTCAATATCCATCGGATCCCCGCAAACACAGCATGCATGATTACAAATAGATTAGATCTTGATCATGAACGGAGCTCACAAGATTATACATGAAAGCACAAAGGAGGAGATACAACCATCTAGCTACTACATGAACCCATAGTCCAAGGTGGAACTACTCACAAATCATCTGGAGAAGGCCTCGGGATGATCTCCTCCCGGCGGTGTGAAGAGCTTGCACCCGATCTAGGGACGATGGTGGAAGCGGCTACAGACGGTTTTGTGGATTTCTGATCGGGTGCCGAGATTTTCTGCATCGGAGGCTTCTTATAGGCGAAGGGGTAAGTCCAGGAGGTGATCAGGGTCGCCAAACCCTAGCCAGGCGCGGGCCCACCTGCCCCCACGCCTGGGGTGGGTCTGTCCCCCCTGGCCAGCCCCTCCGGTTCTCCTTTGGACTTCTTGTTCCCCACGAAAAGTTATTGAATTTTTCCTTCGTCCCGTCCAATTCCGAGAATATTTCTTTACTAACTTTTCTGAAACCAAAAACAGCAGAAAACAGGCATCTGGCACTGTTGCAACTTGTTAGTAGGTTAGTACCAGAAAACATGTAAAAAGCACCTCAAAGTGTACACAAGTAAAGAAAAGTAGATACTAAACAAGCATGAAGCATCAAAAATTATAGATACGTTTCCAACGTATCAGCCTATTACTCCTGAACCGGTTGTTCCTGAACTAGTTCCAACACCAACACCAAAGAATAGAGGAGTTATTGCATTAAATGATGAAGTGATGAAAGAAGCTAAGAAGTGTCTAAAAGAGAAAGGTATTAGAGCTGAAGATGTGAAGAATCTACCTCCTATAGAAGAATTATGTAAGCCAATTCCCCACTCATCTACTATTGAGGTACACTCTCTCCAACACTTTGATGAAGGTGATATTCCTTATGGTAAGCCTCCTGATCAACGCTTAGAGGAACTTGACATTTTTATTGTTAAACAAGGTCACTTTAATAAACAAGTTCAGAATCATTTATTGGAAAACTCTAGGGCTATCCATGAGTTGAAAGATATTGTGGAAAGAACTTCTAATGATATTAAAATGCTTTGTAAACACTTTCAAATGGTTCAAACTCAACTTTATCAACTTGCTAAGGTGCAAAAGGATATGCCAGTTAATGCTTCAGGAGATAAACATGCTTATGGAATTAGAACTAGGAGTGGTATAGCTACTCAAGATCCTTTATATCCTGAAGGACACCCTAAAAGATTAGAGAAGGATTCTCAAAAAGGTGAGGATAGTGGTAGTCCTCATAAGATGTAACACCCTCAGAATCGGCCCTATGCAAGTTTCAGCGAAATTCGCCAAACCCGCATAGAAACGATTCGAAGGTGCCCACCAGGCACTTTCGTGCGGGTGGAAAAACAAAGTAATAACATTACACAACAGTCCTCGATGGGACCTGAGCAGATATATATACAGCGACTCAAAGAGTCAAGAATACGAATATCGGTACAAAGATCCAAATCACCTTGAAGAGGGAGCGTCCGACTACGGACAAGATGCAAATGGGGCTAAGAGCCACGAAGAATAACCAATGGCGTCCATAACCCTGCCGAGCCAAGGAAGGGTAACCACGCTAGCGTCGATCTCAAAACACCTTAAACAAAAGGGTGCCGACAAAGGGCAAAGGAAAAGAAGGAGCGTCGATCTTGAGGCGATTGCAGCGAGGCTAGAATTGGCGGTCCTCGCCTACATAGGTATGGTGGACTGAAGCGGCAGCATGCACTAAATAACCTATAGAGACTCAATACATCTGGCGGATATCAGAGAGGGATAAGAATGACCTAACCGGATCCAACCTGAAGCTATCACCAAACAAACCCATCCTGGTGTTTCCCCCTCGAGACCAAACGAGGAAGTCAACCGAGGTACTCACACAGTTGGCGGTTTATTTATTCGATTATAGTTGCGGCACTTTACTAGTCGAGTTTAGATAATCGTCACGATAAAGTAAGCGATGGGCATTTTAGTTCATCATTCCGTTATAGTGGCAACACTTACTAGTCGATCTGATTATCATGAGATAACCCCATAACCCAGCAGTTGTTGGTACTTTTACTTAGCCATTCCGTTGTAGTGAAGCTGATTACTAGCCATATCGGATACAAGTCAATTTAAAACAGTAAACTTTAGTTATAGTTGTCCATGATCAAACCGTGTGCTCCAAGTCGTCCATAACGCGGACACGGCCTCTCGAAAAGATTAAACCTGCGAGGGTGCACCAAAGTATCCACAGCACTTGACCCTTTTGCGGATCGGTTAACATACACCCATCGGTATGTCGGCGGGGCCTAAGTCACGGCGTTCCTGCACAAAGCAAGCAATCGGGGCCACCCACTAAGTACACCATAGCGAAGTCGGCCGGTCTCGAGACGGACTCGGGTTTGCGACAATGGTCAGAACGGCAATGAGTCCCCAATCGGGGCTGTCGATCAAAAACATTCCGCTTCAAAAAGTACACGTGCTCGTCGCACAATCGTAAATAAAGCGTAAAGCATGGCATAAATGCAGGATAGTAATAAAGCCCCAAACTACTTGTGGCCCCCAGTACAATACTTTGAAATCAGGTAATTATCAATGGGGGCCCATATCTCCCCACCTGTGGTTAGCGCGCTCGATCTCGGAACAGGTGTCAAGAACTCGGGTCCTACGGGACACAAGTGGGCGGTCGGAAACCAAATCTTACCTATCACCCACCGATGCCTCTGCTTAGTTCAATTTTAGTTGTTAAACAGGAATTAAGGTGAACAATAATTAAACCATGATCATCTCCCACGTCAACATGCGGCATTTCCTCCAACAAAGGTGGTACTTGACGACAAGCAAAACACTTGAGCAAGCGACTACGACACGCGGGTCCAACTATCTACCAAACAACAGGTAATAGGATGTGTCCAAGGCTATATATGGCTGCAAGGGATATCACGGGTACGAAATCTAGAGCATCGCAACACAGATAGCAGTAGATCAACAGGAGGGAATAAATACTATAAAAGTAAGATAGGTAGAAAGGGGGGAGATGCTCGCCTGAAAACATTGCCGAAAGGTTCATCCGAAGATCGGGGCGAAGCTCACATCAACTCATCGGCCTTATCCGCGAAGAAGCAAAACACTAGAAGAAACACCGGATGCAATATTTATTACATGGCAGAAGATCGGCATGATGCATGGCATGGCAAAAGTGCGATGCAATTAGGTCATATTAAGCGGCACCGGGGTCCCGACAATTATTTAGATGGTTCAAGTTATTTAGAAACCCCGCAATTTAAATGTTGTTTAACAAGGCAGAATTGTATCATCGGTTCGCTACTCAAACTTAAATGAGGCCAATATAAGGCTTGATTTGCCCGCATATGGGCCCCATATTTCATTATTAGGTGAATCGGCATAAGGCCCCCAAACCACAGATATGCATGCGAGATGAATGGTTAAATATGCAACAAGTTGTTATTATGTTATGAAATAGGGTTTCTCGGAAAGGGGTGCACACATTTAGGGTTCGGCGAACTTGGGGTTCCGGGGGTTCGGGGTCGGTCTCAGGGTCCGACGGAACGTTCTCGGCTCCGGGGTCTCGGTGTCCGGGGTGACGCACTCGGCGTCCTCGAGGGAGTCCTTGTCGCACATGTGTCCTTCGGGTTCTATGTCGATGATCTTGGGTTCCGGTTGTCGGGTCGGTATTGGCGTTCGGGTGAAGCACTTGGCGTCCTCGAGGGGGGGTACTTGCAGTATCCGGGCAGAAGGTCTTGCGGTTTCCCGTGTCTGCGGTTCCATGAAGGCGGGCTTGTCGTCCGTGATGGCGACTCGATGTCCCGAGAAGGTCTTGGCGTTCCTGTTTTCGGGAAGGAGATCTTGACGCGCCGGGGTTCGGCGGTAGAGCTTGCCATCGGGTCCGAGGTGGAGAGCATGTGGTTCCGTGATGACGAGCTTCAGTTCCGCTAAAAGACCTTTGTCCCGACTTCGTGTCGATGAAGAACTTGTATGGCACGGTTGCTCGTTTCCGACACGCATCGAAGATCTTAGCGTCATTGTGCACACACGCGAGGCTCTAACGGTGACTGGGCTGCGCCCGCAGGCGGGTCGCGAAGTGGAAGCGGGCGGGCGGGCGTCGCTGGAAGGTGGGGCCCGCCTGCAGTGGGTCCTGTGGGCAGACCATAGGCGGCGCAGGCTGGTGGCGGTTGGGGCCGGAGAGGGCGGGGTGGAGGAGAGGGCAGCGGGCGTTGAAGCGGCGATGGCAGGCGGTGGTTGCGCCGGCGAGCCGAGGTCGGTGGCCCAGGCGGGTTGGCGGCAGCGAGGGAGGCCAGAGTCGAGGATCTGGGCGAGCAGGGTGGGCTGAGGGACCGGGCAGCTCGGTGAGCTTGCCGAGCGGCGCTTAGTGGCCAGGCGGCGTCGAGACGGCAGGTCTGGCCGGGCTGCCGGCAGCCGGCGGTCGGGAAAGCGGGCAGGAGCGCGCTGGCCGGAGGTGGAGGAGAGGGACGGAGGTGGCTCTGGCGGGGAGGCTCGAGGCGGACGGCGGCCTCTGTGAGGCGGGACGGCTTGTGGCAAGGAAGGCTGAGGCGGCGCATGAGTCGGGAGATGCTGTGTGGGGTAGGCTAGAGGCGCGGGGGAAGAGAGCATGCGGGGCCGGTGGCGAGGGGTGCGCGACGCATGTGTGAAGCGCCGTGAGGAGAGCCGGAGGGCGGTGGGGCTGGGGTTCTGAGGTGGGCGTCTGTGAGGAAGAAGGCAGGGGGGGAGGAGGCTGGCGTGGGGGCACAGGTGGCCTGAGGGGGTGCTTTCAGTGGGGAGGCAGAATGTGGCAGCGGGGCAGTGGCGGGAAAAGAGGGTTAGGCGCGTGCATGCGTGTGCGTGTAGTGTGTCTGGCGTGTGTGTTAGGTGGGGGGTGAGAGAGAGAGGGGGGGGGGTGACATGGCAGGGTGTGGTTGGTTGAGGGAGTTGGGGAGGTGAGGTGGCGCATGGGGATAGGTGGGGGTGAGGTGGAGGCTGGGTTGGGGTAGACTAGTTGGTGCACTTAGGATTTAGAAGGGCAGGTGTAAGGTGGACCGATTTAGCTTTTCTGGGGCGGTCGTTCGGGTCGGGCTGGCCCGTTCGACTGCCCCTACCGAAATAAATTAAATATTTTATTTATTTCAAACAAAGTTTTTGCAAACCGATATCGGGCAAACCAAAATATTCCGGGGTCCCGGTTTTGAGGTTTGAATAAAAAAAAAGGGCATTTAGAAAACAACACGGGTTTTGCAAACATGGTTTTGGCAAACAATGCATGATGATGACGATGCAATGCACAAATTCCACGCGATTTTCTAGTAGTGGTTTTGCGGGATGCCACAATTCGACACCACTAACAATGGATCTCGCCCTCGAGATCCGCCTCATAATCTTAGGAAGGAAGGTCGGCGATCTGCGTCTTCTCGCTTCGTGTAGATCCTCGCGACACCACTAACAAGAGGTCGTTGTTCCTGTTCGTCAAGAGAACACTCCGGATAAACAACGGACGAAGTTAAAGGTAAGGCCACCTCTAACTTTCATGGAAGGAGTAAAATTGCATCGATCCACCATTCAATGTACACAAGCGAATGATAAGAGTAGTGGTATGGTCGCGACTCCATCCCGCACTCAAAGCATTACTATGTACACGAATAGACAGATTATGCAGCCAACCCTCAAGATTCAGACTGAAGATCTCGACAAGCGAGGTTCGGAACAACGGAGTGATGCAGACTCTGCATCGGATCTGGCATAGATGATGTTGTCGCGTCAGAAAACACCGGAAGGCACAAACAAAGAACAAGAGAAGTCCACCAGACGGGGGATTCCTCGGATAGCATGAAGACCCGTTGTAGCCACACCGTTATCAAAGGAGGAAGCGAAACCCTAAAGGTACGACGGAAACCCAACCACGAGAATTCCTGGACTCGAAGAAAGAGAAGAGAGCGGATTCAAAACACGTGGAGATAAGAGGAGAATAGCCGAGGGGTAAGGAGTAAAATCAGACCTAATCAGAACTATCCAACCGATTTTCAAAAATAGTTTTGACACTCTACTTGAGTTAGCTAGGTCATCCTCAGCTGGACTTGTGGTATCATAGCTGCGAGCTCGATACCACTCAGTAACACCCTCGAGAATCGGCCCTATGCAAGTTTCAGTAAATTCGCCAAACCGCATAGAAACGATTGAAGGTGCCACCAGCACTTTCGTGCGGGTGGAAAACAAAGTAATAACATTACACAACAGTCCTCGATGGGACCCACGAGCAGATATATATACAACAATGACTCAAAGAGTCAAGAATACAGATATCTGTACAAAGATCCAAATCACCTTGAAAGAGGGAGCGTCCGACTACGGACAAGATGCAAATGGGGCTAAGAGCCACGAAGAATAACCAATGGCGTCCATAACCCTGCCTGAGCCAAGCGGAAGGGTAACCACTTAACGGCGTCGATCTCAAAACCTGCTTAAACAAAGGGGTGCCGACAAAGGGCAAAGGAAAAAGAAGGAGCGTCGATCGAGGCGATTACAGCGAGGCTAGAATTGGCGGTCCTCGCCTACATAGGTATGGTGGATCAAGCGGCGGCGGCATGCACTAAATAACCTATAGAGACTCGATACATCCGGCGGATATCGAGAGAGGATAAGAATGACCTAACCGGATCCAACTGAAGCTATCACCAAACAAACCCATCCCGGTGTTTCCTCGAGACCAAACGAGGAAGTCAACCGAGGTACTCACACGGTTGGCGCTTTTATTTATTCGATTATAGTTGCGGCACTTTACTAGTCGGTTTAGATAATCGTCTGATAAAGTAGCGATGGGCATTTTAGTTCATCATTCCGTTATAGTGGCAACACTTACTAGTCGAATCTGATTATCATGAGATAACCCCATAACCCGCAGTTGTTGGTACTTTTACTTAGCCATTCCGTTGTAGTGAAGCTGATTACTAGTCATATCGGATACAAGTCAATTTAAAACAAGAAACTTTAGTTATAGTTGTCTATGATCAAGCACTTTGTGCTCCAAGTCGTCCATAACCGGACACGGCTTCGAAAAGATTAAACCTGCAGGGTGCACCAAAGTATCCACAGCACTTGACCCTTTTGCGGATCGGTTAACATACACCCATCGGTATGTCGTGGGCCTAAGTCACGACGTTCCTGCACAAAGCAAGCAATCGGGGCCACCCACTAAGTACACCCGCAACGAAGTCGGCCGGTCTCCGAGACGGACTCAGGGTTTGCGACAATGGCTGTAAACGACAGCAGGTCCCCAATCGGGGACTGTCGATACAGCGAAAACATTCCGCTTCCAAAACAGTACACGTGCTATCTGTCGCACAATCGTAAATAAAGCAGTAAAGCATGGCATAAGTACAGGATAGTAATAAAGCCCCAAACTACTTGTGGCCCCCAGTACAATACTTTGAAATCAGGTAATTATCAATGGGGGGCCCATATCTCCCCACCTGTGGTTAGCGCGCTCGATCTCGGAACAGGTGTCAAGAACTCGGGTCCTACGGGACACAAGTGGTGATCGAAACCAAATCTTACCTATCACCCACCGATGCCTCCGCTTAGTTCAATTTTAGTTGTTAAACGGAATTAAGGTGAACAATAATTAAACCATGATCATCTCCCACGCCAACATGCGGCATTTCCTCCAACAAAGGTGGTACTTGACAAGCAAAACACTTGAGCAAGCGACTACGACACGCTGGTCCAACTATCTACCAAACAATGGTAATAGGATGTGTCCAAGGCTATATATGGCTGCAAGGGATATCACGGTGAAAATCTAGAGCATCGCAACACGGATAGCGAGAGATCAGGGAGGGAATAAATACTATAAAAGTAAGATAGGTAGAAAGGGGGGAGATGCTCGCCTGAAAACATTGCCGAAAGGTTCATCCGAAGATCGGGGCGAAGCTCACATCAACTCATCGGCCTTATCCGCGAAGAAGCAAAACACTAGAAGAAACACCGGATGCAATATTTATTACATGGCAGAAGATCGGCATGATGCATGGCATGGAAAAAGTGCGATGCAATTAGGTCATATTAAGCGGCACCAGGGTCCCGACAATTATTTAGATGGTTCAAGTTATTTAGAAACCCCGCAATTTAAATGTTGTTTAACAAGGCAGAATTGTATCATCGGTTCGCTACTCAAACTTAAATGAGGCCAATATAAGGCTTGATTTGCCCGCATATGGGCCCCATATTTCATTATTAGGTGAATCGGCATAAGGCCCCCAAACCACAGATATGCATGCGAGATGAATGGTTAAATATGCAACAAGTTGTTATTATGTTATGAAATAGGGTTTCTCGGAAAGGGGTGCACACATTTAGGGTTCGGCGAACTTGGGGTTCCGGGGGTTCGGGGTCGGTCTCAGGGTCCGACGGAACGTTCTCGGCTCCGGGGTCTCGGTGTCCGGGGTGACGCACTCGGCGTCCTCGAGGGAGTCCTTGTCGCACATGTGTCCTTCGGGTTCTATGTCGATGATCTTGGGTTCCGGGTGTCGGGTCGGTCTTGGCGTTCGGGTGAAGCACTTGGCGTCCTCGAGGGGGGTACTTGCAGTCTCCGGGCAGAAGGTCTTGCGGTTTCCCGTGTCTGCGGTTCCATGAAGGCGGGCTTGTCGTCCGTGATGGCGACTCGATGTCCCGAGAAGGTCTTGGCGTTCCTGTTTTCGGGAAGGAGATCTTGACGCGCCGGGGTTCGGCGGTAGAGCTTGCCATCGGGTCCGAGGTGGAGAGCATGTGGTTCCGTGATGACGAGCTTCAGGTTCCGTTGTAAAAGACCTTTGTCCCGACTTCGTGTCGATGAAGAACTTGTAACGGCACCGGTTGCTCGTTTCCGTCGACACGCATCGAATATCTTAGCGTCATTGTGCACACACGCGAGGCTACAACGGTGACTGGGGCTGCGCGCACGGGTCGGCCCAGGCGTCTGGCGGGTGGAGCAGCGGGGGCGGGCGAGCGGCGTCGGGGGAAGGTGGGCCCGCCTGCAGGTGGGTCGAGGCGTACCATGGGCGCGGGGCAGGGTGGCGGTTGGGGCGAGAGCGGAGGCGGGGCGGCCTGGAGGAGGGCGGGTGGGCGGTTGACGATGGAGGCAGCCGGCCGTGGTGGCGAGGTGGTTGGCGCGGCAGCGAGCCAGTGTGAGGTTGACGTAGCCGGCTCGAGGTGGCGAGGCAGCGGAGGCGCCGGGTCGAGATCCTGGGCGGCCAGTGGCTGAGGCCGGAGGAGGCGCGTTCGGCGAGCTCGGCGCTAAGCGGCTTAGGTGGAGAGCGCGCCTGGGCGCCGAGGCAAATCTGGCGGGCAGGCCAGCGCAGCAGGCGAGTCGGGCAGCGTGGCGCTGGGTGAGCGCGCTGGCCGAGGCGGAGAAGGCGGAGGTGGCTCGTGGCGGGAGAAGCTCAGGGCAGTGGCGGGCTCGCGGCGGAGGCGAGACGGCTGGTGCGTGGAAGGCAGGCGGAGCTAGGCGGCTGAGTCTTGAGGGGAATCTGGCGGGAGGTAGGCTAGGAGGGAAGAGAGCATCTGGGGCCGGTGGCGGGCTGAGTCGATGTGTGTAGCGTCAAGGGGAGAGCCGGAGGAGCGGCGGCCTGGGGGTCTTGAGGCTGGGCGTCTTGTGAGGAAGAAGAGCTATGGGAGGAGGCTGGTGCGTGGGGCACAGGTGGGTCATGAGGGCCAGTGGCTCGATCTGGGGAGGCGGTGCTTGTGGGCGGGCCGGGCGGGCCAGTGGCGAGGAAAAAGAGGGTTGGGGGGCGCGTGCATGCAGCGTGTGCGTGGTGTAGTGTGTGCTGGCGTGTGTTAGGTGGGGCTGGGGGTGAGAGAGAGGGTGAGGGGTGACATGGCAGGGTGTGGTTGGTTGAGGGAGTTGGGGAGGTGAGGTGGCGCATGGGGATAGGTGGGGGTGAGGTGGAGGCTGGGTTGGGGTAGACTAGTTGGTGCACTTAGGATTTAGAAGGGCAGGTGTAAGGTGGACCGATTTAGCTTTTCTGGGGCGGTCGTTCGGGTCGGGCTGGCCCGTTCGACTGCCCCTACCGAAATAAATTAAATATTTTATTTATTTCAAACAAAGTTTTTGCAAACCGATATCAGGAACAAAATATTCCGGGTCGGTTTTGAGGTTTGAATAAAAAAAAGGGCATTTAGAAAACAACACGGGTTTTGCAAACATGGTTTTGGCAAACAATGCATGATGATGACGATGCAATGCACAAATTCCACGCGATTTTCTAGTAGTGGTTTTGCGGGATGCCACATAAGAGAAAGAAAAATAAACATAAGATAGTTGAGGAACCACTTGAACATGCTGTAGATCCTAATAGTATATCTGTCTTTGATGCTGAAACTGAGAGTGGTAATAATAATGAATCTCCTGATAAGGAGGAAGGTGAGGAAGAACCTGAGAAACACACTAAGAACACTAGGTACACAAAGGAAGATTTTATTGCTAATAAACATGGTAAAGAGAGAGAACCTTGGGTGCAAAAAACTATGCCTTTTCCAGGTAAGAAACACAAGTCAAAGGAGGAAGAACACTACAACAAGTTTTGTGAGTGGATGAAACCTTTATTCTTGCAAATTCCTTTGACTGATGCTATTAAGTTGCCTCCTTATTCAAAGTATATGAAGGATATTGTCTCTAATAAAAGGAAGATTCCTAATGAGGAGATTTCTACTCTACTTGCTAATTATTCCTTCAATGGTAAGGTTCCAAAGAAACTTGGTGATCCAGGTATACCAACTATTCCTTGCTCCATTAAGAATAATTATGTTAGAACTACTTTATGTGATTTGGGAGCTGGAGTTAGTGTTATGCCTTTTTCTCTTTACAAAAGACTCCAGCTAGAAAATTTGATACCAACTGATATTTCTTTGCAAATGGCTGATAAGTCAACTACTATTTCTGTTGGTATATGTGAGGATGTTCCTGTTCAAGTTGCTCATAATTGCATGGTTCTAACTGATTTTGTTGTGCTTGAAATGTCTGAAGATGATAATATGTCTATTATTCTTGGGAGACCTTTTCTTAATCTGCAGTCTTGTCATCAATTGCAATCAAGGAAAAGTAACATTCAATATTAATGACAAAGAGAACACTGTCTATTTCCCCAAGAAGGTTGTTAAGAGCTATTGCCTGAATTCCATTGAAAATATTGAGGGCATCAAGGTTGGAGAAATATATTGTCCCATTCCACAAGAAAATTTTGAAACTATTATGATTGGGACCATTATTATCAAGTATGAGGTAACATAATCACCTTGTGGAATGCAAAGTTTTGTTTCATATAATATTTTTTTCGTAACAAGACTTGATCAACCTTGTTAACAAAAGGATTTTTTTATGAACAAAATAATGTCTCCACTTTGGTTATACTTGCTTTATTTCTACTTTTCTCCTTCCTAGTCATTGCTTTAGCTTTAGTTTTGCTAGTTGTTTACCTGTTTGAGTTTCTTAGAGCTCCTGTAGTTTGGCTTTTGGTTTGCTTTTGCTTCTTCTAAAAAAACTGTTTCTGCGAGAAAATCAATTTTCATACCCTGAAAATTGGCCAAAAATAAAGTTTCCCGACAAATCCCAGAAAATTCAAAATAAATTTGTCCTCGAAAAAAGGGGCAGAGTGGCACCTGAGATGACCCAAGGGGGCACCCCAGGCCACCATACCCCTGGTAGGCGCGGCCTAGCAGGTGGCGACACCTGGGGTTTGGCCCACCTGGGCCCCTCCAGGTTGCCTCCTCAAAGCCACCTTCTTTCTCTCTCCCTAAAAACATCGGAAAACTTGCTCAATCTCGAGTTCTTGCTGTTCTTGCTCGTGATTTTCGATCTCCTTGCTCAGCCCCTCTTTGCTGGTGATTTTTGGAGAGATTGTTCATTGGTATGTGCCTCCTCCACTTGTCCAATTAGATTTGTGATTTGTAGATTGTATCTTAAGTATTTTGCTGCTATAGGTGATAGGTTGTTTGAGCTTGCATGCTTGTTATTTGCTTAGAAACTTTGTTTTGATGCATGTGTAGTCCTCTAGCAGGTTCCTATAGTAGTTGCTCATCATTTATCCACTTAGAAATCACTTGGTTTGATGGTTGTTTAAAAATTTCAGAATAGGGAAGTCATGGACCACCACACCTTTGGTGACATTTTTGAGAGTGATACACCTAGAACGGCAAGGCTTCCAAGGTCATCTACCAGTACTAGACCCTCATACAATGAGGATCTCATCACTCCGCGATTTGCTGACGAGGGAGATGAAGGGGATGCGCACCCCTCCACCTTTCCTTGTCAAACTTTCTTGCGAGCTGCTGGGATTCTTAATGATTTCATGACTTTGGTGCAGAGAGCTGGACTAACAAGTTACATGCAGGATGATAGTGCACAATATGCTTTGCTTACTAAAACATTTGTGGAGAGTTTCTCCTTTACCAATAGTATGTTCAATCCTTCTGTATCTTTCAGAATTTTTGGCAGGGCTCACTCTATGACATTGAAGAAATTTTACAAGGCCCTTGGACTTGGTACAACTGGGTCATCGAAGAAGATTCAAGATCTACCCGCTGATTTGTTAGAGCTTTACCGAGGAATAACAAATGATGATGACCGTAGAGCTCAGCGAGGGAAGATAAAGAACATTCAACTTCTAGCCATCGGGTATTTTGCCAACTATCTTGCCACCAGTGTTCTTGATATGGAGAACACTAGTAATATTTCCAACTATCGATTGGCCTTCTTAGCTGCTGCGCTCAATAGTGAGGACAAGTATAATCTTGGTTCTCTCATTGCTCGTCGTCTAGCTGCTAAGGGATCCATTTATGGGGGGATTATTGCTACTCGTGTTGCTACTGTCTTGGACATTGTTGTTGATCCTCATGATACAGTTTTGGCTCCTCAGAGGCTTGATCTTTCTTCCATGAAGGCGCACCACTTTTTCACCACTAGTTCTACTCTTGATAACCTAGTTTATAGAATGTTGTTTATTGACGGGGAAGAGAGATAGATACCTCTACCCCAAGCCAATTTGATCAGTATTTCTCAGGGACCTTGGTCACGCTCGAAGGCGGAGATGGATGACGAGTTGCGCTCTATGAATTTCCATGGGCACTATCAGGAGGAAGCACCATCATACGACCCTCCTGCGTACACAGGGGAGGCCTCGAGCTCGTACCAGGACGAGGGAGCTTCCTCGACATACTACGGAGGTGCATCTACTTGGGAACCATGGGATTGAGCCCCACTTAGGCCAAAAGCCTAAGCTTGGGGGAGGTACACCGACGTCACACTCATATATATATATATCATGTTCGGTCGGTTCTTTGTATATCCATTGTTTCGCTTTATTTTTGGCTTTTTGTTGCTTCTTTCTCAAAAACACAAAAATACCGAAAATATTTTCGTTGTTTCTCTTGGTTTGTTTATTTGCTTTGGTGTGCCTTAAAAGAAAAATCCAAAAAGATTTTGCTTTGTTTGGTTTGCTTTGTTTTTGTTTGGTTTTTCTTTGTTTTCTTGTTTCTAAAAAAATCGAAAACACCAAAAATATTTGTTGTTCTTCTTTGGTTTTGTGAGTTCTTTGTAGGGTTCAGCCGTCCTCAGTGGATTTTGGTTTCATGTTAATTATTCAAGTCACACAAGTGAAGGGCAATAATGAAGATTAAGACAACTCGAGGTGTGGTAAGAGGCTGGTAACTAACTCTATTTGTTTCATTTTTGTACATATGCTCATCATTGTGAGCATGCTTAGCTTGTTTGTGTAAGGTGTATGTCATTATGGATGCTTAGTAGTTCTTGCTTGTCTATGATTAGCTCCAGCTTGCTAATAGTTTGTAGCATGTCATATGAATGTTTGCTTGCATTGTTTTGTTCATACTTTGGTATGACATGGTGGTATCCTCCTCTGACTGTTCATGTGAATCGATTTGGCACATGCTCACGCATGCATATGACTAATCTATATTCAGTAAGCCTCGATGATTTATTTTGCCTCAGAGTTCTTGTATCACTTTCATGCCATAATTAGTCATGTTTTTTTGCAAGCATGATTATGACAGTTGTTGCTCTCTCGTTTGTCGCTCCCTCTCTATTGCTAGCCTTCACTTGCACTGAGTATGTGCTCTACTTGTGCTTCCAACTCCCCAAAACCAATATTGCCAGTTGTGTCCACCATACCTACCTATTAGCATCATTTGCTATTTCAGTGCATATTCTATATGCCGTGTTTTCTTCCAAAATAAAATGTTTGTCTATTTTAAGAAAGTTAGTTAGTAAAGCTCTCACGAACTTGATGGCACACTTTATTCCTTGCGCTTAATAATTCTGAACCATTGTGACTAGTCCATGAAAGTTATATGCTTGCTAATTATATACTGGGAGTCAGTAGAACCGTGCTGTCACGGGGAACGCTTTCAACACTTGTTGGATATCCTATCCAGTTCATACCTTGCTCTTTTGTTTACGGATGTCGATGATGTGAAATAAAATGGGAGGTTGTGAGTTCATGGAGTTTATACATTGTGTTAGAGAAACGCCTGGGCCGCTATCCTAAGCCATGCTTAATCATGGTGGAAACTTGCAGCATCACTATAATGATCATCTATGAAGCATCCTCAATAAAAATCTATGCATATGGTAAATAAAAAGATTGCTGAGATGCTCATTGTCTGCTTGCCTTGTCATTTTGGTTATGGGAAAGCTCCTATACCATGTGCAAGGGGTACCCCGTTGGCGGTTCTCGATGATATGCATGTATTTACAATGACAAGAACTTTCAGGTGACTAAAGTTGAGTAGCATGCGGAGCGACCCTCGTACTCAAGGGACTTGGGATTTCTAGTCTGTGGTCTGTCAAACATATGATTCAGAGTGGACCTCACTTTCACCTTAACCACATGAAGATGCCTATGATAGGGGCAATGAGAGCTCAAAGCTAATGAGTACCTTCCTTTCAGCATTGGGAAGCTTTTCAAACCTTCACAAAACTGTTTTCACAACTTTGTTGAGTCACCACTTATTCTATGAGCACCTTCTTGAGAGTATAATTGTCATATTTGTGTTTGTTCCAAAACTTGGTTAATTATGTCATGACTTTGATGCTTGTATCGATATCTTTATCTCTAGTCTTCATGTGAACTTCAGAGGTGCCTCAACATTTATATTCTGCTCTTCAAACAAAGGCAAGCGAGATACCACTCTATCATACCTTATTATGAGCATTGCAATGTTGCTTATGTTTATGTTTCATGCTACTTATTATTATTGAGTTGGTTTATCTTCATAGATTGCAATGACTATTGAGTAGACATAGTTGCATACTTCTTATTATGAATTGTCTAAGCATCTACTCCTATGCTGAGAATATTTACATCATACGAAGCAAAGTGTTTGTGAAAGTTCTTTTATCGCACTTAGATTTCAACTGAATTGCTTGAGGACAAGCAATAAGCTAAGCTTGGGGGAGTTGATACGTCCAAAACGTATCTACTTTCTCGAACACTTTGCTATTGTTTATTCTCTAAACTTGTGTGATTGGATACAACTAACACGGACTAACGCTGTTTTCAGCAGAATTACCTTGGTGTCTTGTTTTTGTGCAGAAAATCAACTATCACGAAAAATCCCGGAAAATATGCCAAAACTATTTTTCACCAGACGATCCACGCGAAGGGGAGAGAGAGGGGCACAGGGGCAGACCACCCAGTGCGGGCCCACGACCCGCGCACGGAGGGGTGAGGTCACCCCAGGCAGCTCCTCGGCCTCCCTCTGCGCCTATAAGTTGCCTTTCGACCTAAAAACCGAGGGGGGTTCGATAGTTTTCTAGAAAGAGTTCTCCTCCGCCGCCGCCACCAGAAACCAAGATTCGGATCCAGAAACTCCGTTTTGGCACCCTACCGGGACGGGGAATTTGGAGAGGATCATCGCCATCGTCATCACCAATGCATCTTCATCAACCACCGATGTTTCCCTCATCCATGAGTGAGTAATCCCCCGCTGTAGGCTTGGGGATGGTAGGGACTGGATGAGTTCTATCATGTAATCGAATAAGATATGTTAGGGCATAGTGCCTAGTATCTCTATTAGTGCTATTTGACTTTGTTGCAACTTGTTGTGCTTAATGCTTGTCACTAGGGCCTGAGTTCCATGATCTCAGATCTAAACTTATTATTGAATCATTATGATAGTATTGTTTGTGATCTTATCTACAAGTTGTGTACACATATCATTGTCCGGATCCAAAGGCCCGAAAGTGACAATAATTGGGACAATCGGAGGGGATGGTCGTGGTGTGAGGATCACATGTGTTCACGGAGTGTTAATGCTTTGCTTCGGTGCTCTATTAAAAGGACCACCTTAATTGCCAGTAGTTCCCTAGAGGCCCCGCTGCCACGGGCTGGCTGGACATAAGATGTTCTGCAAGTTCTCATTGCGAGCACGTATGACTATATTTGGAGCACATGCCTAGGATTGTTTAGTACTTGGGTGCTTATTATTATTTATCTGCAATGCCCTAGATCTTGAAGTTACATGTTTAGACTCGTCCATGCAACGCCCGTCTATCCATCTATATGCCTACCGCACTCGAATCCTACTGTTACTGTTACTATTGCTCATGTTTCACTGTCGATGTTGTTGTTGCTGGTTCTTTGATGTTGCTACTACAAACTGTTGCTACTGATAAACTTCTGTGAGCAAGAACTATTTCTAGGTGCAGCTGAACTGACAACTCAGTTGTTAAGGCTTGCAAGTATTCTTTGGCTCTCCTTGTGTCGAATCAATAAATTGGGTAATACTACCCGCGAAGACTGTTGCGATCCCCTATACTTGTGGGTCATCATTTATCTCAAAAATATTAAGTTTCCCCTCTTTATGTTGAAAATCTTGAAGTTGCACTTGTTTTGCTTTCCTATGCTTGTTGCTTTGTGCTTCCATGACTTTTTTCTTTACAAGATTCCTATGCATAGTAAGTGGGTTAGACTTAATTTTTTTTTGAATTTGCTTCTTGATGCTCTCTTTTGCTTCAATTCATATTTCTTATGTGGGCATCTTCTCAAACTATCAAGCCTAACTTAAAGGTGTTAAAGAAAAGTACTTGTTGGGAGATAACCCAAGAGTTTTCTTGAGTCTTGGAAGTTATTACTTCAGTAATGACCTCTCCTTATCCTTTTAGTTTGCTTTTTGTACCAAGAATGACCTCTAATAAGAGGGAAGTAAGATTTGGGGAGTTGTTGTCCCGAAATAGATTCCTGTCCTCCACCATAAAAATTTGTGAGGCATCTCTGTAACTCGGATTGATCTCAAAACTTACGAATAAATCCCCCAGTATGTTAGATAACTTTCGTCAGTTCAACACTTTTTGATTTGAGCAACAGAAGATGTTCGAAAAAATTGGTTTCAACCTGCTGGTCTGTTTTGACAGATTTCTGCCATTACTTGCATTTGCTTCTTATTGATTCCTTTTTTAGTTCTCTTTTGGGAAATTGAGCTTTTTGAAGTATTTGCTACAGTAGCTTGTTTTTTTAGTGAAAATTTTTGCTTTTACAAAGCTTTGACTAAGGGTCTAATATCTTTTGAATACACTAATGTTGCTAATGAAGATTGTGTGAAGTTTTGTATGAAGGAAAACTTGCAGGTGTAGAGAAAGAATGATGTAATGAGATGAAGAATGGACAAAAGCTCAAGCTTGGGGATGCCACCCCGGTGTCACCCTAATAAATATCCAAGAGGTACAAGCATCAAAGCTTGGGGATGCCCAAGGCATGGGCATCCCCTTCTTCATCAATAAAAAACTCAGGTCTTTCTAGACACTTCGTTTTTATTGTTTCATGCATAGTTGTGTTGTTCTTGGAGCATCTTAGTTTTTGTTTTTGGTTTTCTTTTGCTTAGTTTGCTTGATTAAGTTGGTTGGTTACACCACACTTCTTTTGGAGAGAGACATACTCTGTTTACATTGCCTAGAACACTCTAGTTTTCACTCTTATTGTTTTGTGAGTGTTCACTTTTGCTAGCACTACGTTTAGCCTTAGTTTTCTTGTGCTTTCAGCTTAGAACTTTTTAGTTTTTTGTGGATTTGTGATACAAGATCACTGACCTTTATTGATTATTATCTTTGTGAGTTGTTTCAAATAAGTTGTTTGGTATTGGTAAAGAGTAGAAAGTTTCATGCTTATAGTGGTACAAGAGGAACTTGCTTTGACTGTGACTTAGACTCTACCATGTCATGCTAGGTGTTGTTTTACCTTGTTGCTTAGTGATTATTGTTGTAGCATGACTTGTTCCAAACAATTAGGATTGCTGAATGTGCCTTGAAAGAATCATGCATTGTTTTAGCATACAAAAGCATAGTATTGCGGTATTCTCCTTTGATCATTTGTTTGGGTTGACTTGGCACATGCTCACACCATGTTATGACTACGAACAAGTCACCATAGCCTCTATGATCATTTAGTCCTTGACTTGTAGTACCACTCTATGCTTTGATTAGTAATGTTTTGTTGCTCTGCATGATTATGGCCATTATTTCTCTCTTAGTTGGTTGCTCCCAGTCTTTTGCTATCCTCCACTTGTATGAGTAAGCTCTGCTCATGCTTCCAACTCCCAAGAAACCAAGTTATTCCAAAGTGTCCACTATAAATTCCTATGCATGGTGTGTTACACCATTCCAAGTATATTCTTGTTTTCAGCTATCTTCCAATTAAAAACTATTTTGTTATGTGAAAACTTAGTGATTAAAGACCTCACAAACTTGATGGCACACTTTTTATTCATTGCCCCTAATAAACTTGAACCATTGTATCATCTATGTTGTATATGCTTGCACTTATACGTTGGAATTAGCAGAACCGTGTCGTCACGGGGAATGTTTTCAACATTGCACTTGTACTTTGTACTCAGTTGATATCATACTCTTTTGTCTATGGATGTCACCGGTGTGAAATAAAGAGCGAACTTGTAAGTCCATGGAGTTTGTATCCTGTGTTAGAGAAACGCCTGGGCCGCTAGCCTAAGCCATGCCTAATCATGGTGGAAACTTGCAGCATCATCATAGTGACATCTATGAAGCATTCTTCTTATAAAAAAAGAGAGAGACATTGAGAAAATAGGAAAGAGAGAAAAAAAAAGCACCATATTCCCATGGTAAATAAGAAGATTGCTGAGATGCTCATTGTCTGCTTGCCTTGTCATTTTGGTTATGGGATAAGTCATGTACCATGTGCAAGGGGTACCCCATTGGCGGTTCTCTATGATATACAAATATTTACAATGACAAGAACTTACAGGTGACTAAAGTTGAGTAGCATGAGGTGTGTCCCTTGTATTCAAGGGACTTGAGATTTGCCAACTTATACTTTATCAAGCATATACTCCATAGTTAGTTCACTTTAACCTTAATCACTTCAAGATGCTTATGATAGGGGCAATGAGGGATCAAATCTAACAAGTACCATAATTTTTGGAAGCTCTTTTGAAACTTGAAATCACTGCTTCCTTTACAAAAAGGCCTTTCTTCCACCACTATTGAGTCTCCACCTTCTACCTTTAGGCACCATTAAGAGAGCATAGTTGCCATTCTTAGTTTTATGTGCAGTGTCCCAAAGCTTATTGATTGATGCATATTGTGATATTACTTGTTCTTGTGCTATCTATTTCTTGTCACCCTTGTGAACTTTGAAGGTGTCATATGCATCTATATTTCTACTCTATGAGGGACAAGCTAATTGACACTATGCTACGTTTTCTGTATGTGAAACAAATAAATGTTTTTCAACGCATGTTATTCATGATCTTTGTTTGTAGCCTTTCATGTTGCATGCATAGTTCTTTGATCCCAGCTTTCAATGCTTTCAAATGGTTTGATCTTGATTTTGATGGTGCATGTCACCTCAAAAATTATTCTTTTTATCACTTACCTACTCGAGGACGAGCAGGAGTTAAGCTTGGGGATGCTTGATACGTTGAAAACATGCTTGTTTAGTATCTACTTTGATGTTCCATGCTTTGTTTAGTATCTACTTTGATTTTCTTTGTCTTTCTTTGAGATGTTTTTATATCTTTTCTAGAACTAACCTATTAACAAGTTGCCACAGTGTCAGTTGCCTGTTTTCTTCTGTTTTTGATTCTAGAAAGGCAGAAAATCAATATTCTCGGAATTGGACGGGACAAAATCCAAAGTTATTATTTTTCCCGGAGCAACACGGAACCAAAATAAATAGGAGGGGGCCAGGGTGGCAGACCCCACAGGCACGGGCCCACCTAGGCGCGCACAGGAGGTGTGGGCCTGGCCACCTCCTCGGCCTCCTCCTTCGCCTATAAGAATCCTCCAACCCAAAAACCCTAAAACATCTGGCGGAAATCCACGAAAACCTCCACAGTGCCGCCGCCACCACCAAAGGGGAGATTCAGGGGACAAAAATTCTCTGTTCCGGCACCCTGCCGGGACGGGGAAGTGCCCCCGAAGCCATCTCCATCGATCTCCACCACCATCTCCATCACCGTTGTTGATTCCCATGATGAGGAGGGAGTAGTTCTTCCTCAGGGCTAAGGGCTCTACCAGTAGCTATGTGTTCATCTCTCTCTCTATGCATGATCTTGTGGTCATGAACTTTGTAATCAAGTAGATCTACCTTGCTACTCAAGTGCTTCATTAGATCTCTGCTCTCCCCATGTGTGTGAAAGTGACAGAATGCATGCCATGGTGGCACTTAGGCTTGAGTATACATAAATACTCTTTGTTCTTTAATAGATCTATGATTTTCCACACGTGTGTGAAAGTGACAGTGTGCATACCGTGTGTGGCACTTTGGCTAGATTGAATTTTTTGATGAGTTATATTTGGAGTTGGATGTCTCTATGAAATTGTGGTGTTTGTTGGAACCATCTAGCACTCAAGGTGATAGTGTGGGGCTATCTAGATTGGGGAAGGCAGACTTTGAGGTGTGTTGCTATAGCCCTACCATGGATTAGAGTGTCCAACCGGAGAGTAGTTAAGAGTAGTATCATGAAGAGAGGATATTTATATGAGAGAGTGTTCACTAGTGAAAGTATGATCCCTAGGCCTTGTTTCTAAACATTGGAACACCATTTGAATCTAGATCTGTTGCATGTTTGCTTGCTTTAGTCTTTACCCCACGTCAACAACAAGTCAGAAGCTCTTTTCTGGCACCGTTACCACTTGTATTTCACTATCTCTTCGCCGAACTAGTGCACCTACATTGGGTGTGTTGGGGACACAAGAGACTTCTTGTATCTTTATTGCAGGGTTTCTTGAGAGGGAATACCTTTGACCACTTCCTCCCCGAGTTTGATAAACCTTGGGTAATCCACTTAAGGGAAACTTGTTGTTGTTCTACAAAACTCTGCACTTGGAGGCCCAACAAATGTCTACAAGAATAGAAGTGCGTAGACATCAGACGTCTACGACAACTCGTGTCGGCGAGATCCAGATGCTGGGGTGCTCGATCTAAACCTCGGTCGGCAGACGATGACGGGTGGGGCAGTCGATGGGGGTGGTTTGGGAGGATAAGAGAGAGGGTGTGGGGAAGAAAGGGGGCTTCATAAAATCAAGGAAGAAGGGTCTGGACGGGTCATAAAGAGGAGAACTCGGACCCTCCGGATAATAGTCGGACGGTGCATAAAAACAAGCTTGTTGTCCATTATGGTAGAATTCCACCTCCTTCATGGCCTCAGCCAGGTTGTTGAAGACGTTCACCTCATCATCCACCAATGTCACCTTCTACCTCTTATTAGCATCATCAGGAGTACCACAAGATGTAACAACTATAGCAGTGGCATGATCACCGTCTAGTGCCATCAAGGACGACGATCTTGGACTCCTAGATCTCTAAAAAGCGAGAAGGTGTACTGAGAGGCTCACTAACCCAAGGAAAACTTGCTAGTAGACAGGCCATAGGAGAAGATGGCCTTCATCTAGGTGTAGTTCTTGATGGGCTTGTTGAGTTACTCAACATCCTTGGTGTTATTATAAGAGAGACATCATGTTAGCAGAGCTCAACATGTTACATGGACTAAAACAAGTGGCAGATTAGCAAGTACCATGAGTGGCTTATGTAGTGCTTAACCTCCTGCACAATGATGAAGTGTCCCTATTCCATTGTGCAGTGTTAAGGTCTATTAGCATGGACACGTTGATCCACCTGGTTTACCACTTCCTAATATGGTTGTACACCTGCTAGGTCTCAACTAAGTGTGCACAGGTGTGTTAACAGGCTTAGCATGTTTACTGATGTAGGTGCTACTGTCTAGTGATCTAATCATGTTAAAACATGATCTACTGGTCCTAGTGGACTTTATTTGATTAAGTTGATCCTTCGATCAATTAATCTCTTGCTAAAAATCAATTTCCTTTATCTTAGAGTAGATCCTTGTGATATATGTATGAAGCTACTATATAAGATCTAGCAATCAACATGCAGTTGATGAGTAGCTTGTCTTCTAGATGACGAACAACCTTCCTTCTTGTGGATGGCCTGCTCCTCCTAACTTGTTCACATGATTCCTAGTGGTCTATCTATCTAACTGTTGCTTCCTAATTTTCTGAGTAGTCTTGTGATATGTGGTGCTAGATCACTGAGCTTGTGAGTTGTGATCCCTCTCCTGGCCAACTTCATGTTTTATAGTTCTATGAAATCTCTACTATCTTGAGACCTAGATAACTTGCATGTCCTTGTATGTTTTTTTGGGAATCGACTCTGACGTTTGGCAATATGTCTTGGTTCATAATTTCTGTCTACACGTTGGTTTGAAGTTGTTTTCTTAACAAACCTCTCGAAGAGGGCATGGAGTTCCTACACTCCGTCTAGATAAAATAGATTTGACCTAGTTTATGAGGAAAATCGGGCCTAAAAACCAAACATTTCCCTGTTTATGGGGAAAATAGGACCAAAAGATTGCACAAGCATGGAGACCCATCGTCCACACGACTCTAGACTACCAAACACAACAAACTCACAGCTTCGGCTCAGGGGACGCCGCCCCGACGTAACTACCAGGACGAACTCCACATTCCCTGAAGTCGAACCAGCTAGGTCGATGAACTCGCTGTCCACATAGATATCCAAGTCACCACCCAATCCCCATGCAAGGCCATGGCCAATCCCCATAGGACCGTCCCTACAAGGAGGTACAAGGTCGCCGCCTCAACACACAACCACCGTCTGGGGCCGCCACCCTGGTATCTGCCTCCATTGACCACATAGCCATCTACTAAACTTCCACGAACTCGTAGCACCATGAGGTCCAAGAGCTTCAAGGCGGTGCCTCCATCAAGTTAGTGGCACGTCAGCAATCTCCTTCAGCTCCCGATAGAGCTTAGGATTTCACTCGTATATCTTGAAACCACTCACGTCGGCCAGGATCGAAAACTCCACAATGACACCTGATGACTCCAAGTGCACAATTCATATGTAGCTAGTTTCGAAATAAGAGTATCAAACCACAGAGAGCTATTAATAGAGATCTTCATGCCCCTTATTACTATTCAATAGAGAGTACCTGTAAGTTATCTCTAATTCCAAGTAATGGTGTATAAAGGATGTTGGTGTTTGAGAGAAAAACTAAATAAGAACAAAGTAATAAGCTAAAGTAAACAAGATCAACGAGTGTGCTTGTGGGAGTGAAAATATGGCTAAGGAGTTTTCGGGGAATTTAGGATACACCTCTAGCATTGGTATTAATTATAATTAGGATGAATCAATGTATTTCATTATGAAATATGTGGGTAGAGCTCCATAATAAGATGTTCACAAGCAAGCCATGTGATATTACATCCCTAATAACCACTGCAATGATCATGAGCAAGCCACTTCGATCCCTCACAATTAAGAGTTTTCCCATGGATATTGATATGAGCTTAGTGAATCTCTCCTTCTCCCCCTTGACCCATATGAATAGCATATTGAAATGTTATATAACTTAGCACCATACATACTACCATATGTCCAACAGTAATTCCCTCTCTAGAACCAAAGTAAAATATTACATGATCGACTTCACATAATATCTAGAGAGAAAACTAACATATAAAAGCAACACACAAATAGATACACATGATTCACGACACAATTGTTAACCAAGACATAGTGGTTCGTTGTGTGGAGTGTTAGACACAACAAACAAAATACATATTTAATTTCCATTTCTTTTCTAAAAATAAAAAATGTTTTATTTAAAACATTTTTCATTAGTGATTTTAATGCAAAAAAGAAGCGCTTTATGAGGATTCTCGTAATTTGATTGATTTATTCCTATGAAAAAATGAACAAAGGAGCATGATATGAAAAAGGAAATTTGAGATGATCTCACCAGATGTTGTCTCCAACCAAATCAAAGCAAATTTTTGTGCCTTTTTAGTCAAATAATATTTAACCAATCCTAAATACAGAAATAGTTGTTTCATACATTAGGCATTGAGTTATTCTTGAGGCAGCAATATTTTCTTCTAGATTATATGAATATAGAAATTTCTTGAGACATTACCGCAACATGACACATTTTTCACTGAGATACTCTTCAGTCAACACAGGATTCTGACAGCCAGCACCAACATCCTTGTAAGAAGGTCTATCCACATTCGGAGAGGCTCGCTTTCAACTCACAGTGAGTTGTCCCGATCGTGTGTGATTTACAATGTGTTCACATTAAAATATACATAAGAATAAACATTTAGTGATAAGCATCTTTCAACTTTGACTATTTAATTTCACTGGTTCATTATGCAACTTTGACTGCAATTTACACAATTTTTTTCATGTTTGTAGATGTTAAAAATGCTAGATTACGGTTCAATATTTTTCATCAATATCTACAATATGTTCCTTACCCAACCAATTTCGTCAATTCTATCTTTTCCTTTTGTAAAATGGAAGTTAAGGAACATGTTAGCACCTTATACATTTACAATTGTGCGTTGAACTCACGCAAGTGCCAACTACCGAGAACCTACAATCAGATATATATAGTTGTTCCAAAATATTCATTACATTAATCTTCTCTCTGTACCAAGTACATGAAACAATATCTGAATTTTATTAATAGTAAATTCATTTTTACCCCTTGTTTGACATTCGTGACATAAATTACCCCATTATGTAAATATTCTTCTAGATTACTCGATATATGCAACTTTATATCGGATTTTACCCATTCTAACTATTTTTCATTTGCATTGATGACCTAACGTAACAACAGAACTGCTTAATATTTTTTTAAAGGAGCATTTATTAATATCACGATATACTAATTACACCCAGCCTCTATAACAACGTATTACCCTAATGGCATTACGGATGCACACATTCAAAAAAATTATAGAAAAAAAGAATGTCCCGTTTCAGCGATCTATGCTCTACAACAGCAACCAAACACCACCAAGGCAGCACCAGAAATCCATCATCTCCAAAAACGACGCCTCCAAGAAGGGAGCAGTGCACTAGTGTCGTCATCATAGGTTTTCACCTAGAGAAAGTCCATGTTGACAAAATAATATCTTCAACAAGGTCATTGTCAGGCACAACCAATTAAGGCCAGACCTTGGATTTTCACCCTGCAGCTTAAACTCTGGAATTCTCCTGTACTGTCGCTCCCACTTTTCAATGTCGCTGCTCCAAGACCTAGAACACCAAGCCAAAACCTCATCACGGACAAGATTCACACCACCATTACCATACTTCAGACCTCAACTTTCGTGTCATTCTCCACGACTAACTTCACCTTGAGACTAATGGCATGTCCTTGATGGCAACAGTGTGCAAAGCTTCACAACACTTCCTCTAAAATCAAACAGTGATATAAAAACATGGTTGCGTGCGACCGAGATCCATCCCTGGCGAACTCTGGCATGTCATCCATTGGAGTTCACCAGCGGAATCTTCCGGAACACAACACTTCGACTAGATCCATGAAGTCATGGAGCAGGTAGATCTTCGTCCTGGCACGAGAGGGATCCTAGGACCAACCCCCTTTATTCAAAGCCAGACCGAAAGCCCCCACACCGCCAATCTTCACCGGCCACCAAACCCACCGGAACTAGGCCGGCATATCCACGATGACCAAGGCCGCGATAACCGCAAGCTCGACAATGAGACAACAGTAGCCGCAGGTGGAGACTAGATGAGTGGGCACCGACCCGCAGCCCACTGTCCCATATCGGTCCTAGATGGGCCGCTAATCCCTGCACCGCCAACCGCGTCTGAGCATGCCGCCGCATCGCAGCTCCACCCAACCGCCGCCCCTCCACCTCACCATGAGCAACCACCGCACCATCCGCACACGCGAGCCGCCGCAACCGCCTCCACGCGCGTAGAGGAGGGAGAGGCGGTGTACTGCTCTCACCCCACCGCCTTTGACGGTTGGGCGCCGCCACCACCGCCGGCAGCGGCAGCAAGGGGATCCTGATGATGGAGGGCTGTTGGCAAAGTAGATTGGATCGGCCCCGGAGTCCAACTGCTTAATACATATAATCGGCTATGAAAGTGAACCAAATTCCATTCACTCAAAGTAATTACTTAGTAGAAAACTGAAAGCATATATATTGTTGTCATTTGCCAGACTGGACAGAAAGTGTGACATGTAGTCCTGACGAGCAGGTCCCATTTGCCAGACTGGACAGAAAAAATCTTAAAACCGGATGCAAAAAATCGTATTCCCTAGAGTAATTGGTGTCACAAATGCTAAACAAGAGGTTAAAAATAGAATTTCACCTTTACTTGCACCGACTCAAAACACGTGTACTATTCTGGTCCCTAAATATCTGATCTGAGCATGCTAGCTTCTAGCTACCGATGGCGAGTTGTTGATCTGACTCTTCCAGATAGGCACAGCGAGCGAGCTATGAGTTACTCATTAGGTGAATGTAAAATAGCCTGGTCATTAGGTAATTATTTAGTGGCAGTAAGAGGCTTAATCGTTACTACAATTGCACAGCATGCATGATTGGTGTTGGTGGAAGCCATGCTCTCACTTACTACTCATCAGAGAATTAGTTTCAGAAGAGATCTCACTCCCTTTAGCACCCAACAGCATATTTTCTGTCAGTTCAAATGAAGCATTTGTTTGCTTCAGGTTTCAGAAAAATTCCACACCCGAAAAGTATGCGACCTCGTGAAGCTGGGGAAATTATTGGGACAGAGACCGGGAAAAACAGTTTTTTAATTAAAGAGTGAAGGCCCAAACTGTACCAATTACTAGTATGCATGTCAGTTTCAGGCCTTTGAAACTGTACCAATTACTAGTATGTGACAGCCAAAGATGTTATGGCCAAACTGTGGCTATTCCACTTGATAGAAACCCACTGTCAGATGACCAGTTTGTCAGAGTTGCGGTGACCTTGTGGGCGATATGGACGGCGAGAATGAAGACAATCCATGAAGAAGTTCTCCAAAGCCCACTGTCTAACACATGCCTTCATCAAAGAGCTCCATTATATCAGTAAACAATCTGCTCTGGCTCCTATACACACTACGGCGACTGTGGCGATTGTGGCGAGACCGGTATGGATTCCTCCACTTAACGATGTACTGAAGATTAATGTGGATGCTGCTGTATGAAAGTCAGACACCAAAGGAGTTGCAGCTGCTATCTGTCAGAGGAGTGATGGCACCTACCTTGGAGCTTCAGCGATTATCTTTCGCGGCATTACCGATCCGGCTATTCTGGAGTCTCTTGCTTGTCGAGAAGCATCGGCGCTGGATGAAGATCTGGGGTTAGCATGCATGTCGATTGCGTCGGACTGCAAGAATGTTGTTTCAGACATAGCAGAGGGAAGTTTGGGAAGGAACGCAACTGTTATCACTGAAATCAGAGGACGCTCAACACACTTTCAGAACTGCAAATTTGTTTCCGTGGGTCGATCATCGAATGTCGAAGCCAACAACCTAGCTAGATTTATGACTACTCAAGGAGTTGGCCGCCATTGTATGGCTGGGCACTCCATATTCTGAAAATACTCCTGTAAGCATTCTACATGATCAATAAAGTCTAGCTGGCTGTCTCAAAAAATATATATAGTATGTGACAACCTGACTTCAGGTTTCTGAAGCAACATCACATCTCTTTCTCTTTAAATTTTGTCATGGAAAATTCTCCAAGGAATCAACGCTAAACTGGAGCAAGATCAACTTGTCCGAACTCTGAGTAAAGTATATTTCATTGAACTTGCATGTCTGACCAATCTCTGTTCCAACAAACATATTCCCTGAAGATACATTCAAACTCAGAGCTAACAGCACCGCAAAAAAACAGAGTCTCACCAACTGGTTCTAAACCAACTCATGTCTACTCACACTATGGAAACCATCTCACCAACTGGTTCTAAACCAACTCCTAAAACCCCTAACAGTATCCTGCACTTGCAAGGTGCAGAGCAGCGCTGGCTAAACCAAGAAAAGCTGCAAAATAATTGAATAGACTAGATAAAGCTAGAACTATCAAAACTTGATGAGCTGGAGAGCGAGCTCGGTGACGAGCCTGTCGAGAACCAAGTCGGCCACCTTCTCCCCTACCAAATCACCATCCCCACGAAACTCCACCCAGCGGTCCGCCTTGGCGAGGTCGCTCGACAGAAGCCCGTCGACGTCCAAGCCGAACCACGTCTGCTGATCGTCCAGCTGGCAGCTCACCCTAGAGCACAGTTCCCTGAGTGCATTCTGTCCCACGGGCTTGGGTCGAGACGCGAACCGAGAGCGAGCGGCGTACTTCCTGTACATGTCGAGCAGCGCCTCGTTTGTCAGGTCGAACAGGAGGAACTCATCGGCGCACATGTCGGCGATGGCGAGGTCCGACTCCACAGCCGCGGAGAAGCTGTGCTCGTCTTCGAGGGCTGCGATGTTCTGCGAGCGCCATGCGTCGAAGAGTGTCTCGTTGGTGAAGCTAGACTTGCTGAAGATGTCCTTCACATAGTTCAGCACAGCCTCGCGTTCTTGGGGTCTGCTGCTTGGAGATAGAAATCATTCGGATCGCTCGAGTTGTTCTCTTGTACTAGTACATTCAGATCGCCAACTGAATCATCTGCTTCATTTGAATGCACAATGTTTTCTTCCAGCGATGACGAATCTAGTCAAACCTTTGGATTTGAGCCGAGATCCACTCGAAAGAAGCAAACGGTTAAAAAGCAAAGAGGCATCAGGACAAAACCATTTCGAAAAATCAGAGAATGTTTTAAGGGCCACCTAAAGAGTTACCCGTACGAGCTATAACTAATTCTCGTACTGATCCAAAGGTTGCATGGACCTATCATGCGAACAGAGGTCATAGGTAATATAGTCAAGTTTACGGTTTCGTGGGCAAAGCCTCCACAATATCTCATATATATAAAAGAGACCAACCTACAGAGTTACAATTACAACACAACAAGTACACGTAACCGTTTCCATCATACCCCCTTAATCTGAACTACTACTACATACAAGATTTAGATTGGAACGGAAACGCTCTTACATCTGTCGCGTGGCTGGTTTAGTAAATATATCAGCCAGTTGGTCATTAGTCAAGATAAATCTGACATCCAGCGCGCCTGCAGCAACTCGTTCCCACATAAAATGGAAATCGATCTTGATGTGCTTGGTACGAGAGTGAAAGAGAGGATTAGCAGACATAAGTAGCCCCCAAATTATCACACCATAAAATAGGTGTTCGCTGTCGTGATACGCCGAGTTCCTTTAGAACCGACTCAACCCACATGGCCTCGGCAACGCCATTCGCCAGCGCCTTGTACTCAGCCTCGGTGCTAGATCTCGAGACAGTAGGCTACTTCTTCGAACTCCAGGAGACAAGGTTCGGTCCAACAAACACAACAAAACCACAAGTGGGTCGGCTGTCATCAACATAACCTGCCCAGTCTGCATCCGTGAATATGCTAACACTGGTGGAATTAGACTTGCGAATCTGCAGTCCTGTATCCAGCATACCTTTGACATATCTCAGAATACGCTTAACAGCTTCCCAATGAACCTCAGTCGGCTGAGAGAGAAACTGGCACACCTTGTTCACAGCAAAAGAAATACCTGGGCGAGTGAGCGTCAATTACTGAAGTGCTCCAACCACACTGCGATACCGGAAAGAATCATCATCACTAAGAAGAGCACCAGACTCATGAGACAGTGGCTCTGTCATGACAAGCGGAGTGAAAGTGGGCTTGCAATTATCCATATTGACTCGATGGAGATCAAGTGCATACTTTCGCTGAGTCAATGTCATGCCCCTAAATGGAAGGACGCTTCCAATCCAAGAAAGTACTCCAGCTTGCCCAAATCCTTGATAGGAAAACTAGCTGCCGGGGACTGTACCAGGAGATCCACCATGGCAGGAGCAGAGCTAGCAATGACAATGTCATCGACATAGACAAGCATGTAAATCTGAGCAGTACCTCGAGAGAAGATGAACAATGATGCATCTGCCTTGGAGACAATAAACCCAAGTTGAAAAATTAGCTGACTCAGCCGAGCATACCAGGCACGCGGGGACTGCTTGAGGCCATAGAGGGACCGCTGCAGCTTGCAGACATGTGAGGGGAAGCGGGCATCCTCAAAACCAGTAGGATGTTGCATATAGACATCTTCACCCATGTATCCATGGAGAAATGCATTACTGACATCCACCTGATGAAGAGTCCAACCATGGCTGGCTTGACAACTGGGCTGAAGATATCACCATAATCTAAATCATGCTGCTGAGTGAATCCACGGGCGACCAGGCGTGCTTTATGCTTGTCAATCGAACCATCGGGACGGTGTTTGGTCTTGAAGATCTATTTGCTACCAACAATATTAACTCCAGCTGGGCGAGGCATCAAAGTCCATGTGTGCCTTGTTAATTTGTGCTACTATCACTAGTGCAGAGCCCCCCCCCTTTAACTCCGGTTGGGAGGGCCCTCTAACAGCGGTTCCCCAAACGTTGTTGAGGGTTCGGTGTTAGAGGGGGGGCCCTTTAACACCGGTTCTTATACGAACCGGTGTTAAACGGTGGCGCCGCGCTGCTGCAGCCTCAGTTACCTCTTTAACACCGGTTCGATTCTGGAACCGGTGTTAAGAGCTGTTGCTGTAGATTTAGGCAGCGTTTTCTGCCGGCGAGAACTCTGCCATGGCAGATTTCGCCCGCCTGCCCGTTAAGGCGTATTTACCGGGAGGGGCGAGGGGAATCTATCGAGCGGTATACTTATAAATTGTCATCGGTACATACGAGTACATGAATAATTAAGCAACTATTATTATACACAAACATCGTCATCGGCACATACATCGTCATCGGCACATACATCGTCATCGTTCATTTTGGTGGATATCTAAAGAGTTCTCCGCCAGGCGTGACGACCTCATCAAGTATGAACCCCGCCAATTCCTCTTGAATGGCTCGTATGCGTTCAAATGGTAGGAGTTGGTCCCGCATCCGTTCGATCTGAATATATATGAAGAATGGGCCGTCAATATATATATAAGAATAAAACTCAACACAATTGATGGTAATAAAATAATGTTGTGGACTTTGTTTACTTACTCTAAGTTGTTCTAGTGCGGCTTGGCCTATCGCACATATCGTGTTGCGAATGAATTCGCAAACATAGTACCCACATAAGTTATTGTCGTGTCCCTGATGCGCGCACTTTACGAGAATAGAGAGTTCAATCAAAATAATAATCAATAAAGCATGATATAATGGAATTGGAAGCTAGCTAGTATTACTTACATTTTGGTCTACAAATTTTAGTTCTTCTGACCATTCACCCACGGCCTGCCGTGAACATTTTCCAAACCTGTCCGACAAAGAAAATGGATAAAGGAGTAATTAATTACTTATTGTCACGAAAGTTGCCGATCTAGTGCGATAATATGATTGAAATTACCTGCGGAGCATCTCTCTAAAGTCTGCCCATAGCTCTTTTTCTTTTCGTAACGAGTCCATGACAAGGACTTTTCTGAGTCGGGTTGAATGACTAGCGAATAAAGTGGAACCTACGACGCATAACTCATCATCGTTACACTTAACATCGAGTAAGCGAAGCAGAATGTGTACAAGAGAGAGGGTAATAGTACTCACGAGAAGTTGTAAGGCAATAGTATTTCCTTTTGGTTTGTTGTCTCGAAAGACTTTAGCAAGTAATCTTCTGCTGCGGGTTTGTCTCTTACCACTTCTTCATGAACTCTATTTGGGTCCTTGAACCCAATGTCAAAAGGGCCTCCTTTCATGCATTCCATAACCTTTTTCCTGCATAATAGTATATACATATATGGTGAGCATATATATATACATGCAATTAATGAAGTGAATGAGATGAGATAAAAATTACGAAATAGTACTTACACACAATAAAGGTGATGGCGATTTGTCGAGTTCCTTCGATTGAATAGAAAATGCAAGTCTTGAATGTTGAAGTCGATCGTCGTCTCCGCACAAGAAAATCTGATCTCTTATATGCGCGTGATCCATTCTTCTTTTCTCGTCTTAGAAATGAAGGTACCGCTTGTGCAATTTTCGCATCTTTGTTGGTAGATTCTTGAGCTCCTCTTTCTTGACTAGATTCTTCCCATACTTCCATGGCTGTATGGGGTTGACATCGCATTTGGGCAAGTTGTCTCCCATGACGTTCAAGTATGCAATGTAAGTCATCCCAATCTCATTGGCCTTTCTTTGTAGCTCGCCTCGTAATCATCTACGGAGGAGTCCCGTTTGTCAAACATTTGGAGCGGGTGCATGATTGGTTTTCCTGCTCTCCGAGCATGGGAACTGTTTTAGGGTGCCTCACGATTGCTACTTTCCTCCCTACGGCGCCTTGCATCCACCTTCAAAATCGGCGTCGTAGTCCCGCACAAGTGGGTTTCAGGTTTCAAAAGATTTTTGTAAAACTTCTCCACCACCGCCAGATCTATTTTCTCCTTTGGCTCGGCCCGTCTAGGTGCAAAGAATTTCTTGACCTGTTCTCCGAGATCCTATTGGTCTCCTCGTCGCTGCGATTCCACGGTAAACCGCAATGGCTTGGCGGAAGGCTGCGGACGTAGTTTTTGAACTCTTTGGTGTACGGTTTCCTGGATTTCTTTGTGGCGGTCTCTTGATGCTCCTCGTGGCGGTGCTCTTCCGCTTCTGAGGAGATGGCTGAAGCACGGAGATGGCTGACGGAGATGGCTGCCAGCAGGAGATGGGCGACGGCCGGAGATGGCCGACTGCGGAGGCAGCGGGGTGCAAGTGACCTCCAATTTGGAAGCACAATGTGTTCCTTCTTCCAAAGAATGGTTGTTTTCACCGCAAATTTGAGTTGAGTTTCCCTTCACCGTAGCATGGTCAAGCTGCTTCCTCATATTCCTTCACAACCTCATCCACCCGACAATAGCATAGCCATCTGGAATCGGTCGGCGGTAAGTTCCACCAGCTACTGGGAGGTAAGGCATAGCCGATACCACCTTAATGGATAAGCCCATTAATCTCACATGCAGCTCGCGTGTTCGCTCTCCGTGATCTCATCAGCGGTATCGGGACCCGTCATTTCAAGCGTGGGTTGCACGTTCTCCGTGGAAGCCACACCGCTTCCGCAGAGTCCGGGCGGGCAGCTTCCAATGCAGGCTCTTCATGCCGCTGAGATGGTCCGGTAGCTTGATGGCTCTGTTGTGCATTCACTTGCGTCTGCAGTGCCGCAAGTGCATGTTCTATCTGTGTCATCCGCTCTGTACGCTCTTTTTCTTTTCTGCCGCGCCATCTGTAAGAGTCGCTCTAGTCGGCAAACCCATCCTTCCATGTCATACCCCCTGTGCCTCGTGCATGTCCAGGGTGTTCTTTTTTACCGATGGCGCGTGTGAGCTGGTCATTCTCTCTGTCGGGATGGAAGGTCCTAGCGGATGTTTCCTCATATGCCGTGATGAGTTCAGTGACGGGTTTGGCAAGGATGGTTGGGAAGATACACAATCCTGTTTCTGGGTCCAACCTTGCCCCGATTCCGTAGAACCAAGTCTTTGCACGTAGGTCCCACCCATCTGTCTGGGGTGTGATCCCTCTCTCGCGCAGGGCCCTCTCAGCTTCCTCCCATTAGGCCTCTGAGATATGTAGCCACCTGACCCCGTTCTCTGGTGATATTCCTTCTTTAGGGCATTAAGCGTATTGGTTTCTGACCTCTTTTTAGCTATAGCACTTTTTTTATATGTCTCAAAGTCGGGCCAGTGAGGTCTTATCTTCGCATAATATGCGTCTTCGAAATCTGGAGTCTCGCGAGTTTTGACAAATTTGTTCAATTTTGTCTTCCAGTTGCGGAAAGCCTCATCCATCTTCTTTAGAGTCCACTCTTTGACCTTTTTCTTTATAACCGGGTTGTTTTCATCCTCCTCTGGCGGAAGGGTGAAATTTACCAACAACGAATTCCAAAGCGCTTTTTGGATCTCATCATCGACAAAGGTACGTCGCCCTTCTTTGGCTTATTCCAATATTCAATTATGATTGGGATTTGGTCCCTAACAAGAACTCGACTGACGTACAAATTTGTCTGCGGCCTTCTTGGGCTCCATCGGCCTGCCATCAACACGGACTGCTTCGATCGTGAACTTTGCACGATCTTTCAACCGCTGGCTCGCGCCTCGCTTGCTCTTTTTCGTAGAAGAAGATGGTTGCTAGCTGGTCGATCCAGAGGGCTAAAAGAAGAAAGAAGCGTTAATTAATACATGTAGAAGAAGATTGTTGGTGGAAGTCAGCAGAGGCTTAATCAATGCATATACCTCGCCAGACTTTGTAACCATTAAATTGTGTTCACCGGAGTCTTCATCTTCTCCATGACTAGTACTTGAGCTGTCGTCATCATGTCCCTCCAAGTTCAGATATTGTGAGGTGTCCTCATCAATAATGTTCTCCATTATTTCTTCTTCTTCAAGGTTTCTACTAAGTGGATCCATAGTTTCTAAAACAATAATATTATCTAGAGTAAGAGTGTAAACATTCAAGTGGACTTGGATTCATACACAAATATACATATTATTCATACCAAAATACACAAATAAATACATAAATGAGTCGAGGTCCAATTTGTATACAAGTTTTAATCTATGCATGTAGTACAATTTATCGAGCAAACAAGTTTTAATCGGGATGAGTCGGCAATCATACACGTGGCGAGACGCGCGCTCACGTGGTGGGTTGGTCTCGTCGGGCGGCGGTGCTAGCGGCGGGCTCGTCGGGCGGGCGGGCGGCGTTGGCGGGCCTATGAGCTCCGGCGGCGGCGAGACGCTCCTGCACGGGGTAGAGAGCGAGGTGGTCAGTTAGGGTTTAGGCGTGGCCTATTATAATATCTTTGCTATAAGCTATTTTATTTTTACTCCACATGCTTCTAATTCACATGTTCAAGGTTTAGATCGTCGGGGGTCGATGTCACTACGTTCATCTCGCCCATCTTTGACACCCTGGAATCGCTCTGAAGGGGTAGTCATGAGTGTGAGTGGTGGGCTACAGCATCCCCCCTGTGGAGTGGAGTGGAGTCGAGAGCAGCGAGGAGCTGGCGCCAAGAGTGTGTGTGTGTGTGCTGACTTTTCCCTTTCAAGAAATGCTACTAACCTTTGGGCGGTGACATGACTAGTATTTCCAAGGCTTCACACCAGCCGGATGTGAACCCAGGCGGCCATGCCATGCATTGCTCGGGATGGACTCCTCAAGGATAAACACTGCTGTGCAAAGAACCACGCATCCCGAGTGCAAAGAAGCATGGACAAGATCATCACAAAGCATGGACGATGAGAAAAGTTGGATTATTTTCTTGCACAAGATCCGGAGCAAGCGAGGATGATGGGATTGTTGATCACAAAGCTCTTCTTACACATTGCAATGTCACTACTTCACACTAACATACTACTAGTCCTACTACGACTACTACTACTTGGGCAAGAACAAAGCTGAACAAGAACAGCTACTGCATCGCCATCCATTATTAACTCGCCGATTATCATCACCGAACCAACTAATTAGCCGGGAAAACTAAGCATACGACCAGGGGGGAAAGGAGCCCATCTTCCGTTTCCGCCTTCGATCTTGGTTTCTGGAGGCATGGAGAGGGGGGCTCAGGAGGCGTAGATGACGCCGGAGGAGAGCGCCATGAGGAGGATGGCGGCCTTCTCCTCCTCGCCAAGGCGCCTCCTGCGCCGCATCCGCCGCTGCAAAGACCACCTCCTTGCCGAACCCCACCATGCGCATGGAGGAGAAGGCGGCAGAAGGGGGCGCCGGCGAAGAAACAGAGAAGGGGAGGAGCATGCTCACCACGGCGTCGGCGTCGGGCAGCTGCAACGGCGACCGGACAGAGGCGGTGGCGGTCGTCGGCTTCGGTGGCGCGCGAGGACGACGAGGCGGTGGCGGTCGTCGGCTTTGGTGGTGGCGAGGACGATGGCGGTGGCGGCCGCTGGTGGGCGAGCGACGGCGAGGTTCGGCTGGGCGGTGGCGCGATCGCTCTGGGAAGAAAGGAGCGAAGTGGCATTTAATACCTCTTTAACACCGGTTCGTGGGAACCGGTGTTAAAGGGAGAGAATTCGTTATACACAGTATTTCTTTAACACCGTTCCCGCCACGAACCGGTGTTAAGGGGGTAAATCTTGGCGGAAACGAAATAATGCCCCTTTAACACCGGTTCTGCGGAACCGGTGTAAAATGGGGGGCATTTATTTCATGCATTAAAGGGCTTTTTAATTCAAAAATATGATATGAATTTAGAAAATTCATATCTTTTTCATTTCAACTCAAAAAATATGAATAATATATCATAATTTTCAAAAATAATATCTATCCATTCATGTAAATCATTTTATATTTACTTTACATGAAATTTTTAAAATAATTAAAACACTTATTTCATGCATTAAAGGGCTTTTTAATTCAAAAATATGATATGAATTTAGAAAATTCATATCTTTTGATTTCAACTCAGAAAATATGAATAATATATCATAATTTTCAGAAAAATAATATCTATCCATTCATGTAAATGATTTTTATTAGATCAAATCATATTTTAATGCATCTTTTGTATTAACATTTTTGAATTGATTGGATATTTAAATGTCGCATCTTTTGTATACACTTGAATCTCACCAAGTCTCTCTCAACTTGCATTGTTTTTGATCAATGTGTTGGTGGTTTTGAATTAGCCATTTGGTGGTTGCTTCACAAAACCGTCCGTTTTATGCTTTCGGAAAATGGAAAATGCCTTTTTGGTGCGATAAAAAGGAAAACTCCTCTTGCAAACTATGCCTTGATTCTAGCCATAACATTGGTCATTTGACCCGAATGAGATAGGTCATTTTGAGACAATTACATAAAATCGAACTGAAAATTAAGATACATAAAAGAACTGAAAATTAAGATACATAGAAGAACTGAAAATTAAGATACATGGCCAGATTAAGTAACAATCAGCCGAACTGGAACTGAAAATTAAGATACATAAAAGAATTGAAAATTAAGATACATGGCGATTAAGTAACAATCGCCAAACTTGTTTCGAATGTTGGAGTGATTCAGTCATGCTCCTGCCACACCGTAATACTTCGCCATTTGTAGTCGCCGTTCGCCATTATCGCCGCCGCCGGGTCGCTGTAATTGAACCTCTGGAGAGTACGCGTGGCTGGACTTGAGGGTAGCGCTGGACTTGAGGGTAGCAGACGGGGTTAGAGTCGGCGGCAGTGTCATAGGCCATGACGCTCTGGAGAGTCCGACCGCGCCACCATAGCCGACGGCCGGCCTCGTTGAAGTTAGGAGGAGGTGGGCCGTCCTCCTCGTGCCTGGCGAGCGCCCTCTCATGCCGATCCACGAAGAAGGCTTCCCAAGTAGGGAAATAGTCGGGATGCCATCTGGGATTCCTCCGCTGCTCCGGCGTGAGCTCGAAGTAGTAGTGGTTCGTGATGGCCATCCGGCGTGCCACACCTAGAGGCACAGGAGGAACGCACGCCTCGGCGCCAAGGCATCCAGCCGACGGGACACGAGTTCAAGTGGCGAGGGGTAGTTCGGCGCAAAGCGCCCGCCTCCCAGGGGTTAGTGCTACGGTGGAAGCCATGGGAAAGAGTGATGAGGTTGAGATATGAGTCTAGAGATGTGCAATGACAATGGAGGCCAACCCCTACATATATATATAGTGAACTAGCGGGAAGAACCGGAGGAAAGAATCATGGGAAGAAAAATGGCGGGAAAAAATGGCGGGATGAACCTTTAGTCTCGGTTGGAGACACCAACCGGGATTAAAGATGAACCTTTAGTCCCGGTTGGAGACACCAACCGGGACAAAACACGAGGCAGCACTAATAATAGGGGTGAGTGCATGTCGACATTATGTCGCGGCGGGCGTGTACCTTGTCCGGATGGTGTCACCAACGGGACTAAAGATGAACTTTAGTCGGTTGGAGACACCAACCGACAATAATAGGTGAGTGCCGACATTATTTTGTAAGTGTCAACACTATGTCGAGCTGCTTGTACTATAAATAGGCATCCTTGTGAGTCCAGTCCTCCGCCCGGTTTGAGGCGGGGAGGACACCACTACGGCAGCCGTGGAGATGCCGACGGAGCCCAGTCCCTCCGGCATCTCCGAGACTGGTCATGAGGAACTCCTAATATGTGAAATTAGTTAGCTCCTGGTGTATTGATCTAGTTAGAGAAGTTACAAAGCTGCAAGATGGTTTCGAGAGCAGGGACTACGGCCGGTTCGGGAGATGCCGACGGAGCCTAGTCCTCCGGCATCTCCAAGAAACTGGTCATAGAGGCACTCCCTAATATGGTAAGTACGAATCGGGACAACTTCTTCTCATAGTCCTGGTCCATCCACAAAACATGACTAACACTCAAGACATGTATTAATATTAAAAACATGAACTAGAGTTACATAATATGAGCATGAACTTCTTGGCATATGCCCTTTCTTATGATCGCTTCAGACGTAACCATGGAGCATCTTCTTTACTTAACGGAATGCTTGGGTCAGTTTTCACTGTGAAGGGCGAAATTTCATCAAACTTATTATAATCTTCTGACATGTATGTCTTGTCCTCGATTCCCACGATGTTTCTTTTCCCTAAAAGAACTATGTGACGCTTTGGCTCATCGTATGATGTATTCGTTTGCATATTTTTTTTTTTGGTTTGGAGGACATGTCCTTCACATAGAAAACCTGAGCCACATCATTGGCTAGGACGAATGGTTCGTCTAAGTTCTTCATAAGATTATTGAGATCCACCGTTGTCATTCTGTACTTCTTGTCTACCTCAACCCCTCCTCCTGTTAGCTTGACCCATTTGCATCGAAACAAGGGGACCTTAAAATTAGGTCCATAGTCAAGTTCCCATATCTCCTCTATGAACCCATAATACGTGGTCTTTTGCCCATTGTCTTCTGCTGCATCGGCGGACACCACTGCTTTTGGTTGGTGCTCTTTTTATCTTGGCCTATCATGTAAAATGTATTCCCATTTATCTCGTACCCTTGGAAAGTACATACAAGAGCGGTGTCACGCCAACAAGTACAAATGATCCCCAAGTGGTGTTATTCGTGAGAAGTCTTTGCAGCCACCGCCAAAACTCGCCATGTGTTCACTTATAATCCATTCATCAGGCCCGGGTGTTTGAGGCGTATTAAATTCTTGTGTTCATTGATATACGGGCAACCAAGATAGATCTTTGTAAAACCGTGTAGTGTGCTTGATTGAGAGAATGTCCGTCCCTACATATCATTGCTTTACATCCTAGGGTGCCTTTTCCAGTCTCCCCTCATGTCGTGATTCGAACACCAATCGCCTTTAAGGTCGGAATAAAATCAACACGTAACTCAATGACCTCCTCTGTTACATAGCCCTTGGAGATGCTTCCTTCGCCTAGCACGGTTATGAACATATTTCTTTAAGACTCCCATGTACCTCTCAAAGGGAACATATTGTGTAGAAATACAGGACCGAGAATGGCAATCTCTTCTACTAGGTGAACCAGAGATGCGTCATAATATTGAAGAAGGATGGTGGGAACACCAACTCAAAGTCGACAAGACATTGGGCCACATCATTTGTTACCTGGTAGGCTTTACGGATCGATTACCTTCGAGATATTGCATTGAGGAATGCACATAGCTTCACAATGGGTACTCGAACATTTTCGTAGAAGCCCCTCAATGCAATCGGAAGCAATTGTGTCATAATCACGTGGCGATCATGAGACTTCAGGTTTTGGAATTTTTCTCGCCATATTTATTATTCCCTTTATATTCGACGAGAAGCCGACGGGACCTTGATCTGCTTCGGACATTCAAAAAGATTTCCTTCTACTTTGGTAAGAGCGTATGGCGGGAGTTAAGTGGCATCGTTTACCCTTCTCGTTCTCGGATGCATAGGCTCTTGAGGGGCCTTGACGCTTGGTCTGTCGTGCTTCCGGTGTATCTTTTGTCTTCCCATACACTCCTAGAAAGCCTAGCAGGTTCACGCAAACATTCTTCGTCACGTGTATCACGTCGATTGAAGAGCGGACCTCTAAGACTTTCCAATAGGGTAGGTCCCAAAATATAGATTGCTTCTTCCACATGGGCGTGTCCGCATCGTCATTCGAACAGAGAATGCGGGACCTTTTCCAAAGATTACTTCTAGGTCCTTGACCATACCAAATACCTCCTCACCGTCACGGAGGACAAGCTTCCTCCGGGTTACAGACGTTTGAAATGCTTGCCTTTCTTTCTTCTTGGATGCGGTTCGGAAGAAATCGGCGATACCCTAGGTACACAACCTTCTTACATTTATCCAAATATACACTTTCGGTATCATCTAAACAGGTGTGCATGCATTGTATCCCTTGTTTATGCCTACGAAATGTTACTAAGAGCAGGCCAATCATTGATGGTTACGAAAAGCAATGCTCGAGGTCAAATGGCTCCCCTTTGTGCTCATCCCACATACGTACACCTGGTTTGGCCCACAGCTGTAAAAGTTCTTCAACTAATGGCCTTAGGTACACATCAATGTCGCTTGGGTTGCCTCGGGCCTTGGATGAGCACCGCATCATAATGAACTTCCTCTTCATACACAACCAAGGAGGAAGGTTATAGATACATAGGGTCACAGTGCCGTGTGATCGCAGCTCGCTCACCAAAAGGATTCATGCCGTTGTACTTAGACCAAACCTTAAGTTCCTTGCGTCACGTGTGAAGTCCGGGTACTCGCCGACTTTTCTCCACGTGACCCATCAGCGGGTGTCTCAACATCGCGTCTTTCTTACGGTCTTCCATGTGCCATCGCAACAACTTGGCATGCTCTTTATTTACGAAGAGACGTTTTAACCGTGGTATTATAGGAGCATACCACATAACCTTGGCGGAACCTTCTTCCTAGGGGCCTCGCCCTCAACATCGCCAGATCGCCTCGTCGATCTTATACCTTGATGCAGTGCATACCGGCATGCATCCAAATTCTCGTACTTCTCACCGCGGTAGAGGATGCAGTCATTAATGCAGGCATGTATCTTCTGCACGTCTAATCCTAGAGGGCAGACAACCTTCTTTGCTTGGTATGTACTGTCGGGCAACTCATTATTTCTTGGAAGAAGATTCTTCATTTTTACCAACAACTTTGAAAATGCGTTGTCAGTCACACAGTTCTCCGCCTTCCATTGCAGCAAATCCAGTGTGGTACCTAGCTTTTTGTGGCCATCTTCGCAAGTTGGATACAACAATGTTTTGTGATCCTTTAACATCTGCTCCAGCTTCTCCTTCTCCTTTTCAGTTTCACATTCTTCCTTTGCATCAGTAATGGCCCGACCAAGATCGTCATCAGCGGGCCCATCTGCTCCCTCTTGATCTTCATTATCTACCTCCATTGCATTATCATCATATTCAGGATACATATTATGATAGTTTTCATCATCCTCTTCTTCTTCGTTGTCTTCCATCACAACCCCTTTTTCTCCGTGCTTGGTACAACAATTATAGCTGGGCATGAAACCAGATCGAAGCAGGTGGGCGTGAATGGTTCTGGTATTTGAGTAGTCTTTCTTGTTCTGACAGTGAACACACGGACAGCACATAAAACCATTGTGACCACGGTTTGCATTAGCCACAACGATGAAATTTTGGAGGCCCTTAATGTACTCGGAAGTGCGGCGGTCACCGTACATCCATTGCTGATTCATCTGCATTAATATGTAGTATATATCAAAAAATAATAGGGAGATGACCATTTATATATATAGTACATCAATGACACATGAAACTATAGTTGCCGACCTCGACCGAGACGGAAAGAGCAACAATAAAGCTTATTTTGAGCTCTCGGGCATTTCACCGAACACCTCTAGTGCATATAAAAAAACACAAACTAGCACTCTTCACACCCTCTTGCTAGGCTCCAAAATGTGAAAGAATGGAAGAGTGGGGTGTGTGTGGGCTGGGGTGGTGTCTTATATAGCCCCCCCCCCCTTTAACACCGGTTCATGCCACGAACCGTGTTAAAGGTCTGTAAACCCAGTGGAGGGACCTTTAACACGTTCGTGCCACGAACCGTGTTAAAGGGGGGGCTCCTTTAATGCCGCAGAGGCCACGCTGGTACGGCCCCCCCTTTAACACCGGTTCGTAGAAGAACCGGTGTTAAAGCCCATTTTCGGGATCAACAAAAGCCCTCGTTTCCACTAGTGTATGATAACGACATGTGGGATGTAAGGAACTATTCATTGCTCGTAGGCCCTGAGCCAATGTTGAGAGATGAAGGGCCAATGTTAGTAGCCTCATGGTGATGTCTTGCTACCTAAGCAAGGTAGCACGACCAAAATGTTATAGTCTGATGTTTCTTGGTAGCATGCACACGATATATACTTATCATGCTGTGGAATTTCTCTTTGATAAAGGATTTAATTGATATAAAGGACAAGTTAATCCACGATAATTATTGGACTCTTCAATCAGCTACTCCCTCCGCTCTGGATTAAAGGGTCGCTAGTGATTTGGAGATTGTTTCGAATTGTGCTGAGAGGAAGGCTGGAAAGAATTAAATGTCTCCTCCTAAAAACGCTCCTGTTACTCCGTTTTCTGGAACGCATGCATGCATGCAGATGTGAGCGATTTTGTCTGCCTAAACCGATCGCTGATTGGCCCTGTCGAAATTATTCTGCACTCGAGTAGAGCCAATCTCTTCACGTCTTGGTCGCGCTGCCATCTCTCAAGGGCCCTTTAATACGAAGAGGAGGGAGTAGCTACGCTCCTGGGTAGGCGAGACAATGAATGACAAGTTCTTATAGCATTAAATTCGTAGCAAAACTACCATTTGAAGGCATGTTCGAAACAAGAATTTCTAGTGGAGCTCGTGCATATAGTATGCGAGGTTTGTAAATACACACCTCACAAAATATACAACCTTTGGCATAAGTTTTCATCAAGTCCTAGCTGCTTCAAAATATACATCATCATCATGCATGCATCATCACCATCACCATCACTAACACCACCACGAGAGAGACAAGCACTAGAAGAGGTGGTGCTTGGCTAAGAAGGTCATATGCTAGAGCTCCATGTGGTCCTATGCCATCCCAACATACCCAATACCTTGAGCCCTATTGTCGAGGAGGTGGATGAGAGCCACCGTAAGGTCCTCGGGACTGAACCCATGGGCACCCATGACAATATTGTAGAGGTCGGGTGCATATTGACTGGCTTCACAAATACAAATTCATTACTTAAAAGCCGTGCCTAAAGGAGGTTTACACTTAAAATAGAAACAACCGGTCATGTTCGGCAACCTCAGGCGGTCGTTATTTCGTGACCGTCTCTAACAGCAGTGTCAGGCAGTCAGAAATCAACACCATCTCTAGAAATACTTCCTTCTCAGTCGGTCGATAACAAAATGCCTCTAAAGAAAACATGAGACTAAGGTAAATAGTGGCCGTCTCCCTAGAATTTTGAACCAAGGCCGTTTATAAAAAAAGGAACCGCCTCCAGGCGTCCGGAGGTGAACCGTTATACCGCCCGTCTCAAAAACTGGCAACTAGGACGTTATTAATTCTGATCTCCTCGAACATATATTTGACTAGAGGCGGTTTCAATTATAAATCGTTTAAGGTATCCTTTGTTATTGATTATATATTGATCAGGGCTTCGTGCTGGTGAGATGCCTTGGAGATTCACTAACCAATTTGCCGGTGTTATTTTGAAGGTCGTTTTAATCTTGTCCGCTTTTATTTTTGTACAAATCTATTTTTCATGCAAACAATATATCATGCAATCAATTCTACATATAGATTAGTAACATATATAATAATTCTCAGAGTTATAACTATTTCGCGCATTTAAAAAACTCATACATGGATATTATAACCACGATTAGGATAACAATAGCATCAAAGGAATATGTAGACACCTTTCCTTTCAAATAGCATACTTTTTAATCTTATTCATCTTCGACCCAGTTGTTTGCCTACTTTCTTATTTCTTGATGTTGTGTGCATCGATGATATCGACTAACACCAACTCTATTTGCACCTTCTCTTCCACAACCCTTTCCATTTTATTACCGATGGTTTCCATTGCTTGCTCCATCATTCGGATTGTATAATGAGCTAGTCTTAGCTTCTTTTCGTCTTCCTCAATACTTCATTGGTCTTCCTCAATTCTTCATTTGTTTATCTCTTCTTCTCCCTTGTAAAGTCTAATTTTTCTAGGACAATGATTTTTTTGTATAGACAACGTTGAAACTGGGCACGTCCATCATGAATACCGCAGTCACAGGATGATTTCTAGCAAAATTTTAAAACAAATTGAATTGGAAAAGCTCAAAACACATGCATCCAAAATTTCAAAACAAATAGAATTAAGAGATGAAAGCTAGAAGCATAGTACCTCATCCGACAAGGAGGAGTAGTTATCCATGACGATGAGATCTCGATGTCTTCCATTGTCCTAACCATCACGACACGTACGCAGGCGACGGAGATCTGAGGCGCGGCAACGATTTGACGTCTGCGGCACATCGTGTTGGCGATGTCCAGATGCTAGGGGTGCTCGATCTAAACCTCGGTCGGCGGACGATGACGGGAGGGGGTAGCCGGCGGGGGTGGTTCGGGAGGGATAAGAGAGAGGGAACGGGGCACAAAGGGGGTTTCATAAAATAGAGGAAGAAGGGTCTGGCTGGGTCATAAAAAGGAGAACTCGGACCCTCCGGATAATATTCGGACGGTCTGTAAAAACAAGCTTGTTGTCCTTCATGGCGCATTCCACCTCCTTCATGGCCTTAGCCAGGTTGTTGAAGACGGTCACCTTATCATCCACCAATGTCACCTTCTTCCTCTTATTAGCATCATCAGGAGTAGCACAAGATGTAACAACTATAGCGGTGGCATGATCACCGTCTAGTGCCATCAAGGACGACGGTCTTGGACTCCTAGATTTCTAAAAAGCGAGAAGTTGTACTAAGAGGCTCACTAACCCAAGGCAAACTTGCTAGTAGACAGGCCGTAGGATAAGATGGCCTTCATCTAGGTGTATTTCTCGATGGGCTTGTTGAGTTACTCAACATCCTTAGGGTGATTATAAGAGAGACATCGTGTTAGTAGAGCTCAACATGTTACATGGACTGAAATGAGTGGCGGGTAAGAAAGTACCATGAGTGGCTTATGTAGTGCACAACCTCCTGCACAATGATGAAGTGTCCAAGTTCCATTGTGCAGTGCTAAGGTCCCTTCTTGTGGATGGCTTGCTCCTCCTAACTTGTTCACCTGATTCCTAGTGGTCTATCTATCTAATTGTTACTTCCTAGTTTTTTGAGTAGTCTTTTGATTTGTGGTGCTAGATCACTGAGCTTATGAGTTGTGAACCCTCTGCTGACCGACTTCCTGTTTTATAGTTCTACGAAATCTCTACTATCTTGGGACCTAGATAGCTTGCATGTCCTTGTATGTTTTTTCGGGAACCGAATCTGACATTTGGCAATATGTCTTGGTTCATAGTTTCTATCTACACGTCGGCTTGGAGTTGCTTTCTTAACAAACCTCTACAAGAGGGCATGGAGTTCCTATGCTCTGTATAGATAAAATAGATTTGACCCACTTTATAAGGAAACCCGGGCCTAAAAACCAAACATTGCCATGTTTATGAGAAAACAGGACCAAAAGATCGCACAAGCATGGAGACCCATCGTCCACACGACTCTAGACTACCAAACACAACAAACTCACAGCTTCGGCTCACGGGACGCCACCTCGACATAGCTACCAGGACAAACTTCGCATTCCCTGAAGTCAAACCATCTAGGTCGACGAACTCGCTGTCCACATAGATTTTCAAGTCACCACCTAAGCCCCATGCAAGGACATGGCCAAGCCCCTTGGGACCGTCCCTACAAGGAGGTTCAAGGTCGCTGCCTCAACACACAGCCACCATCTAGGGCCTCCACCCCGGTATTTGCCTCCACTGACCACATAGCCGTCTACTAAAATTTCGCGAACCCGTAGCACCGCAATGGCCAAGAGCTTCAAGCAGCGCCTCCATCAAGGTAGTGTCACATCAGCAATCTCTGTCCGCTCCCAATAGAGATTAGGATTTCACTCGTATATCTTGAAACCACTCACATCGGTCGGGATCGAAAACTCCACAATGACACCTAATGTCTCCAAGTACACAGTTCATATGTAGCTAGTTTCAAAATAAGAGTATCAACCCATAGAGAGATATTAATAGAGATCTTTATGCCCCTTGTTACTATTTAGTAGAGAGTACTTGTAAGTTATATCTAATTCCAAGTAATGGTGTATAAAGGGTGTTGGTGTTTGAGAGAAAAACTAAACAAGAACAAAGTAATAAGCTAAAGTAAACAAGATCAACGAGTGTGCTTGTGGGAGTGAAAATATGGCCAAGGAGTTTTCAGGGAATTTAGGATACACCTCTAGCAGTATTAATAATAATTAGGATGAATCAATGTATTTAATTATGAAATATGTGGGTAGATCTCCATAATAAGATGTTCACAAGCAAGCCATCTGATATTACATCCCTAATAACCACTGCAATGATCAGCAAGCCACTTCGATCCCTCACAATTAATGGTTTTTGCATGGATATTGATATGAGCTAAGTGAATCTATCCTTGTCCCCCCTTGACCCATATGAATAGCATGCCAAAACGTTATGTAACTTAGCACCTTACATACTACCATATGTCCAACAGTAATTCCCTCTCTAGTCCCGGAGTCAAATATTACATGATCGACTTCACATAATATCTAGAGAGAAAACTAGCATATAATCATACACCAAAGTCATAGTTCATCTTTATTTCATATCATAATATTGATAGGGTTTCTCCATCTCTCCTCAAGAACAAAGTAACTACTCATATGAATGGAATCAACATGATCTCAAATATATGAATAGAATATGATAATACAATTGAATAGAAGAGGACATCCACACTAGGTCCGAATTACAACCAAGTAGATAAATCGGATCGGTGTTCGATACTAGTTGATGATGATGTAGATCGGTATTGAATCCTTTAAGATACAACTCCCTTCTCCTCTTGTGTGGTGGTGATGGTGGAGATCTTGTGGAGGCGGCTATGAAGTTTTCAAGGCGAAAGGGCTCCACCGTGAAGGTATGTGGAGAGGGTACTTTCTCCCTTGGCTCATCAGCTCTTATATAGGCCTAGGGGAGTCCCAATAGCCCCTCCTACGTTGCCTATGACCTAAGGAAGGTCTAGGAACAAAGGGGGACGAATTCTGTGAAGAAACATGAAAGTTATGAAGGTTTTCGTGCCTGCTGGCCTGCGATATGGGCGACAGTACGACCATATCGGTGGTTGCTAAGCTTGTATATGCTTCGGTATTTTGGACGCTATTTTTTATACAAATTTTAATTTGGGTGCTCTTCGGCTTGTTAGATCCGTATGGACGAAAGCTATAGCATCATTATCTTGGATCTTCATTTGAAGTTGATGAAAAAATCCAGTTTTTCTACACTTCATATAGCTAAGTCCGGTGCCTATAACTCCTCCGTATTTCCCTCTCTTTGTTCCCTTTTCCTTGCTTTATCCATAATCATCCATAACACCTACACACAAGTCAAAGACAAAAATCCTGATAAAAACTAATAGTTGTGCAACACTCATATGAAAATAAATGAGAACTAGTAATCATGCATAATAGGCATATTTGTAGCTAGATATAGCATGAGATGAGTGGAAATATGAGTATTTTGTATGCTTAAATATGTGGCTGGAGGGGGTGCCCGGTGGCGGATTTGGCAAGGATTGCGGCGGAGAGGGCTAGGGTTTACGTCTAAGGGGATACTGTTCTAGCCGCTCGAGCCATAGATATAGTGCTCGTGGGGCCTCGTTACGGCCCACCATAAATAGTTTATGGGCCGGACCGCGAGCTCGACGCACGAAACTGGTCATGACCCGTATGTCGCCGGAATTTTGCGGTTTCAGCCCATTTGTACGGTAGATGCTAGATTTGCTCTTAGCATGCTTCGCCCTCCTGGTCCTACTCCACTGCAATGCGCAGACAGCACCCACGCCCGTCATCAACTCCACTTCATGTTCATGCCCCTGGAGAGCTCCCTCATGCCAGGCGAGAGAAAAACGCCCGCCACCCCTTCCGTGAGGGGTGCACGGCTTTGCCGACAGCCCCTCTAGCGGCGCCGATGCGAGAGAGGGCGGTGGGAGGCCGCCTCTAGCAGCGGTGACTAGGGTTTCACAGCGGGTCACAATTTCTAAGTTTACCTTTTCGTGTCCTAAATCTTCGGCACGTTACAGACACAAGTGTTGGGCTCTTGAACCAATTATTAGCTTGCTAGGCTCGCGCACGTTTCACATGATCTCCTGTTGCAGCAACAGTTTCTCCGCGCCACAGACAAGCCACCGCACCAGACCACAGTTTCATTTTCTCGGTAAGCTTTTTCAGCAGCAGTCACGCACGAGTTCAGGTTCGCCCAATCCATGGCCCCGACCCCTGAGGTTGGCGACTTTCCAAGCAACCTGACTTGCCATTTGATGCCAAAAGCACGCAGTGCAACCCAATGCATGGCAATGCATAGTCGCCATTGGAAAAAATAAAGCTAGCAGAGCCGGTGCTTACGCTCCGCTCCATAGCTGATTTGACCGCATCATGGCACCGGTGACAGCCAAAGAGACAAGCACCAGTAGTACTGTAGTAGCACAGATACCAGGTATAGACTACTAGGCGTGTCCGTGTGTGCCTTCGCCATTGCCCTGCGGCGTGCGTCTTCCTCTTCTTCTTCTTCCTTCCATGGCGATTTTTTCCTGTTCTCTTTCGAAAAGTTTTCTTGGACGCGCAGCATTCATGCACTGTGGTGCAGGGCGTTGTCGCCTCACACCTGCTGCCACGACGACACGGCCGGGCGAAACACGTACTTACGTACGTATGACGGCAGAGCCCTGTGTAAAACATTCATACGGCTGTACCCCGACACTGTACCGCTCCCGAAACGACCACTCGAGCAGAGGCCACGTCGGTCAGGCGTCAGGCGTGTACTCGCTCTCTCCTAATCTTCAAACCTACGTAGCTTTTTTTTTTGAACGGGAAAGGTCCCGTAGTACCTGGAGATTGCATTAAAGCGACGATGCGATACAATTACAAATAGGACCATAAAAAACATGAAAATAAGGTCTAGGGCCTTGACAATTTCAACTAGCACCCTAGAAAAGCGCGATGAAACACGATCAAGTCTAATTTTGCCGCCAGCGAACTTTGACCTTCTTGCGCGGCCGTCGTTGCAACCACCTGGGACGAAACCACTTGGGATTGCCTCAACGCACATCGCCACGCCGAGATCTGAATAGATCCTCCAGTTAAGGGGAAGGTGATGCTTGAACCATAGCAAAGCTCAAGCGCAGCAGGGTCGGCCTTCCAACCAAGGATAGCGGCTACCTCACATCGGCTCCGCTTGGGTACTGCTGTCGGGGTCGCAATCTCCAATGACCTCCAGAACCACTCCCAGCCATCAACAGCAATAGCACCGCCGCCGTCCTCTCCCTCGCCGCCATGGCCGGTCGAGAAGAGCTGTAGAGGGACCGAACTGCCGCGCTGGGAGAGGCAACGCTTATTGAAGTGAAGAGGCTCCACTGCCAAAGCTTTCTTCGAGAAACTCCACCACCGAAGCTTGAAGAAGAGAGGAAGCAGTCTCCTGATGGCGCCGCGCCGAATCGCCCTCCAGGCAGAGCCTCGCCAAGCACCGAGACTGTCAGCACCACCGCCCGAATCCCCTCTCTCCTCGCCTCCACGGCCGGCCAGAGAGGGGAAGCGAAACGAAGCGGCGCATCTGTCTAGGGCCCAGCGACCACACACCTTGACCCTTATTACGGAGATCCCAGGGGTGAAGAAGCTCGTCGTCGCCTCCGTCCACCGGAGCACAGCCAGGAGCAGACACCAGCTCTGGATGTAGCAGATCTGGGCCAGAGAAACTGCTACCCTACTCCAAACTACCAGCAAGCTGCTGAAGACACTAAACCTAGACCTACCACCTACTCCGGCGCCCCTCCTCCTCCATCTCCGAACGGCACACTGGGGAGGGCTCGGGAGCGGCCCGGGAACTCATGGGGGACTCTCAAGGGAAGGGGGGCTCCAGAGGATAAGGGAGGAAGAGAAAGTTTTATGGCTAGTACACGAGTCTCAGATTCTCCAAAGCAACTGGAGTGGCTCTTCAAACCTAGCTGGTGGCGTTGTTCTGCTTGGCGTGACTCAATGAGACCATGCACTATGTTGAGCCGATTCAACTAAAAATATGTCAGAGTAGGAATCGGTAGCAATTTTGCTGCTCTGTGTTGAATCGACTGTGGGTCCCATTTTTTAATAAACAACTAGTTATTTTCAATTCCTTTTTAGCATTTTTCCCTCACATCTCTGTCAAAGGACCCACAAATGCATGCAAAGAACCGAACCAAGATGTTGGTTCGCTTTTCTTGTCAGAGCTTATGATCCGATTCCCTACTATGTGTGAAACCGATTCCTCCATTCCTTTTGACCGCTTTAAGACTATATAGTACATGGTCTGAATCTCGGAGCCTCTAAGATGATCTCGGACCCTATAGGTTAATAAAAACAGCTAAGTGGCGTTGTTTACCTTGTCGAGACTCAAATGACTCAAAAGATTTCAGCATTTAGAGGTATGGTATTTCTAGCCCAACAAACATCCGATGGGTTTTAGTCCGAGCCACGCCAAATAGCGTGAGTCCAAAGGGCCAGAAGCAAAAAAAAACTGAGAGGTCATGTCTTTCATTAAGTTGGCTAATAAATGGAAATTAGGGCAAATGACTCAGGGTAGGATCATAATACAATTTATCCGAGAATAATAAGAAGTTAGACACACCAGACACTATCGAACAACTCCTCCCGGGTAGCCTCGCGGGGGGCGGCTCCGGAGGCGCCAAACCCTAGAAAAAGAGGCGTCGCGAACTCCTCTCCCCCGGCCGCTGCCGCCGCCGGCGCCGGCGGTGGCGGCCACGCCTGGCCGTCAAAGGCGGCGGGCGAGGGAGGCGCTCCCCCGATGGGGCCCCTTCGCGTGGAGGCGGATCGTCACAGGGGTAGTGAGGGTGGAGCGTGGAGAGGCGGCGATGCGGGAAGGTGGCTTGGCAGCGCGAGGAAGCAAGGAGGGCGGCGGCATGGAGGCCCGTCCGGAGTGCTGGCCCGCAGCGGCCGCCCGTTCCCCGTGTTGGCGGCTTGTTCGTTCCTCCAGGGCGGCGGAGTGCGCCGATCTGGTGGAGGAGGTGCCGACGATGTGATTCCGTTAGAAGACCTAGATCGGCTCTCTAACCCTAGTTGCCTGCTCGATCCGTTCTCCGAAAACCGGCCGGCGGTATGGGGATCGTTGTGTCAGATCTAATATTGGTGGTGGTCCTTTTGTTTCTTTCGCACGAAGACGAAGATCTGCTTAATGTCTGCTCTCGTTGATCTGGTCTGGAGAGACGGGTTCCGAAAGGCTCCGCCGGCGAACTCCCATGGGTGTATCATGCCTGGAGATTGCTGGATCGGAAGGTATTCGGTCATGCGCACCTTGTTTTTCTGGTCGTTTGGTTTCAACGGAAGCGTTGCGAAGCGCTACTGTTTGTTCCCACCAAGTGTCATTCTTAGAGCCATGGTGAAGTCAGATGCGGAAAATCAGCAAAGCGGAAATATGATGGTAGCGATGGTGATTTTTGTTCTTGTGGCGACGGAGATCTGGCTGCGTGATCTGGGACTCGTTGCAACGACTGTTGGTACGGAAATACAACACAGGAGAGGGTAAAAATCCAAGGTCTTGCCTTAACTGGTTGTGCCTAGCAATAACCTTGTCGAGGGCATTGTTTTGTGAGCAAGGACTTTCTCGAGGGTGAAAACCTATGATCTTTGATCGGGCAACGACGGCGCTTGGGCACTGTTTTCTTCTTGAAGGCGTTGTTATTGGAGTGGGGACTAGTGGTGTTGCTCTGCTGGTGTCAGTGTTGTTGTTTTGAGGATTAGTTCTCTATAACGGGACTTTCTTTTTTTTTAATTCTTTTTTCTAGGATGTGTGCATCCGTAGGGCAGCTAGGACATCGTTGTTGTAGAGACTATGTGTAATTGGTATCTCTATAATATTAATATATATTGTTTAAAAAAAATACAATTTATCCGAACTTGTGCCCAAGATTTCTCCGAGGACTGCGTGAAAATCTCTACAATGTTACTACTACTCCTACTATGATTTATGTGATGAGCACACGCACCTACTAGGAGTCAGAAAACACCATGATGCCTCCAAAGTGAAAACGCCGCTCCCCGAACGAGAGAAGCGCATCGTCGTCCATCCATCACGTCGTTCACCGGGAGAGATCGAACGGAGTCCGAAGCACGCCCTAGCTAGCTGCAAAACTCTTTCTCTGTAATCCGTCACGTCGACTTGAACTTGAACAGCATGGTGGACTACTGCAGCTGATGGACGCCAAAGATAAATTCTATGGCCACCCACTGTACTGTACTGTACTGTACCTCCCGGCAGGCAGGCAGGCTCCACTGTTTGGTCTTTTCAGCAGGACCCACGCGCCACCACTCGCTTCCTTCTCTGATGCTTTTATCTGTTTGGACACTCCATCCCTGCACACATTCACCAGATCATCAATCTTCCTTGCCAAATGGAAAATGGCTGGGCGATCCAGCGAGAAATCAAGTAAGATAGTACGTACTGTAGTAAATAAAATGTAGACGCAGAGTGCCCTCCCTGCAAGCAGCAGCAGCAGACGGAATCTGCAAGAGAAACCGGCATCGGCGCTGTTTGCAATAACTGTCTAGAGTTGTTCTTCAAGGCTCGGAGCACCAGGTAGTAAAGAAGAAGAAGCTTCATCAATTTGCTTACCTACTCTCTTTTCCTTCAGCTTCTCGGGCCGTCTGATCAGAGCATCCAGACCGTCCATTGTTTCACCGGGCAAGTGGCAGAACATGATGATCCAGGTTGCTTCGGTGCACACGCTCACACCATCTCATCCGTTTGCATGCTGCAGCGGCCATGGTGACCCAAAGATGGAGCCACGGCCACCACGGGTGACCAGAGCTAGGCTAGGCAAGGCAAGCTCTCCAGCAGAGAGATGCCAAAAGCACAGCCCTGAAATCCAGCAAAAGAAATGCAGCCACTGTTGGGTGTTGTCAAGGGGCCTACTTTCTCCTCCCCACAGCAGGCCACGCAGCCTTTCCTCACTCACTTTTTACCTCCTTCATCAGCAGCCAGCAGCAGGCAGCAGCTTTCACCGCCCCCGCGCAAGCATGAGGTGGCGGTAATAAGTAGTAGTAAAAACACCATCATAATACTGTGTGCAGAGAACACAAAACTCCCAGCAGCCAAACTGTCACTGGGGGTGGGGGCACTGCCCACACGCACTGTCATCGTCCTTCCTTTTTACCCGTTGGAGGGAGCACGCCCTGGAGGGGAGATCCAAAATTTAATTAGAAAGATCGTCAAAGAGTTTCTTTTTTGTACTGTACTGTATTTTTTTTGGATCGTCTGCTACACTAGAGGCAGCGGCACTGTGAAGCGCCAGTGCTGGAACAGTACAGCCCAATACATAATGTCCTCCGGGGGGCTCCATGCTCCAGCCTCTGCCTGCCCCTGCCTGCCTTGTGTGATGCACACGCTGCATTGGTGCCGCACTGCCACTGGTTTATAACCCCACTCCTATTCTCACCACTGTCACGAGGCATGCACTGTATTCATTCGACCGAAGAAAAAAGCTTAAATATTTAGCACATCAAAAAAGATCGAAATAGTAGTGAGCAGAAACAGTGCGGAAGTGACCCACCTCTCACTCTCACGGATGGCTGCACATTGTGCTCGTGGGAAGTTGACGATCAACAAAATGAGGAGCTGATAATTGGTCCTGCCCGCTGCACTCGTCGTCTTCAGAGAACCAATCACTGCGCGCGTTCCTGTTTCTTTCCACAGATCATCGAACCTGTCACCTCCGTGTTCCTGAACGACACACAAGCCACTGAACAAGTTCAGTGCAACATGTCTTCCATTAAGTTGGCCAAAGGACCATTTGGAGCAAATGACTCTGGCTCCAGGCTCCAGCCTCCAGCCTCTGCCTTGTGGGTGTGATGCAGGGCTTGCATTGGTATTCACTGGACTGAAGAAAAAAGCTGAAATATTTAGCATCTCAAAAGTTCGAAAATAGTAGCAAACAGTGCAAAAGTGTAGCACCTGTCAGGGACGGCTGCACCTGTCAAAATGAAGAGCCGATAATTGGTCCTGCCCGCTGCATGCGGTCGTCTTCAGAAAACCAATCACACGACACACGCTTCTGTTTCAAACAGATCTTCTGAAATCTTAGGCATCGGACCGGTCGCCTCCGTCACTGTGTTCTGAACGACGAACAAAACACTGAACAAGTGCAACATATATAATCAGTGGGAAGAAAACTGCATCTACTATTTGAGAGCGCTGCAAAATGCAGAAATAAGTGACTCGGATTTATGTAGACGGATCAAAGTGACATGTGACGGTGGATTTGAGCAATGAATGTGTGTCAGGATCAGGTCTCCATACCGGTGGCAGGAGCCCCAATGTACGCATACATACATCGTGCTACTACACGCTAGTATACTTGATTTCCGGATGGCAGTAGCTACTACACGCTAGTATCTTCCGATGCACAGCAGCAGCAGCAGGAGGATCCATGACGTGCAGCAAAAATCTTGGGCAGCAGCAGGCTCCTGCTGGAGAGTGTAAACCTGGGAGCAAGGCAGCGATAGGTGGAGGTACGTACCGTACCGTCGTCACGTCGCTGTTGGCTTTTCACCTCCGGGCAAGCTCTGGCTGGGTTTCACTTTCACCATATCCCTACCTTCCTCCCCCTAGCTGCTCTTCCTCCATCCGGCAGTATTAATAGTCCGCGTCACCTCACCTGCTCTCCCTGTTCCTCCCCTCCCCCCTCCCCTGTGTGTTCATGCATGCAGAAATTAGCACACCCGCTGCGCCCACACAGCGAGTGAGGAAGAGCAAATAAAGATAGCTGTGCCACTGTTGCACGGCCGACATGTGGGCCCATGTTAGTGAGCCAGCCGTCCGTCCAGTACGACTATGGCCCGTCTTCTATTGCTCGGTGAAATTGCTCCATTGGCAACCAGAAAATCGTTGCATGCAAAACCTGCAACTAGAAATGGCAGCAAGATGGTGAGGGGTTCCACTGCTGTTAAGAATATGTAGTTACTTTCTCAAATGATAAGAGTTGCTTTTCTTACATCTGCATATAATATAATGTTGCCACTGTGGATCTGTACTGAAAGTGTGGTCGCTCCTCACTAACTGGATACTAGCTCAAGTCTACTAATAAGTAATAAAAAAGCGGCAACTTTATGGTACGTACCATGAATCTTCCATCCACAGCTAAACTGTACATTGGTCGCTAATTAAACCCGTCTGACCAATTTGGCCTCCAAGCTCTAACCACCCTGAAGAAGGTAATTAGTGCCGCTCTGAGTACAAAAAAGTCCACTAATACCGTACTCTAATTGAAGAGCTTATTTACGCTGGCTAAACACACAGCCAGCCAGCTATGTAGCAAGCAGAGATCAGACTGGTAACATGCTAATTAAGCCTGCCTGAAACATGTTCTTCCCCAGCTAGCAGTCGCCCAGGCAGCTACCACATGTGTACAACGCACAGCACAGGCACGTACGCCTATTAGTCCACTGGACCATACTGCCCTTCATATACTACTAGTATAATTTTATGATACCCAATACCCATAGCTGCCGAGTCCAAACTCCAAAGCCCACAGGCCTTCCCCCACTCTCTCTTTAGACAATGTCCTAGAGAAACGGAAACTACAAAGTTGATATATTACCACTGTAGTAGTATATCTAAAGAAGAGTGTGTGTGACAGAGACGGAGACTGTAACTGTAACTGTATGCAGTACAGTAACAGAACTTGCAATAATACTATTTTACCAGAGTGGTGGGGGCAGGAGGAGAAGAGGCCCCCCACCCATGTGGGAGGGGCAGCGAGTGAGAGCTGGAGGTGTGGAAGAAGAGTGGTAGCCGTAGGAAGGAAGAAGAGCAGGAGAGAGGGGGAGGAGTGAGCAGAACCCATTCTTAAATGCAGGCAAGTAGGGGCTTCTCCTCCTGCTGCAACGGTACAAGAACCACCACCATCACTTCCCCACTCCTCCACTAGCCACTCCTGCCTGCCTGCTTGCTCCCTCCCTTCCTCCAGCTACATCTTCTCTTCTTCATTCCCATCCCAGCCTTGCACAGCTTGCAAAACAGTAGTGAGTGCTCTGCAGAATGACCAAAGACGAGGATTTCAAGCTGGTCAAGATCCAGGTACCTCTCTCCCTCCTTCCTAGCACCCTCTGTTTCTCTCCTCTTTGGAGAGTGTGGATTTGTGAGAGAGCTCAACTCTTCTTGGTGAACTGACTCTGTTTCCTTGCTTCCTGCAGACCCATGTCTTGAGGGTGAACATACACTGCGATGGGTGCAGGCACAAGGTGAAGAAGCTGCTCCAGAAGATTGAAGGTACGCACAGACATGCACAGCTTTCTCCCAAGCTCAATCCTCCCGTCCCCTGGTTCTTCTGTTGGTTCCTTCCTGCACATGTGCCGTTCTAGCAGGTGGCCTTAAGCTGGTAGTAGTACTTTGTTTCTAGCTCTCCTTTTTTTTCTTGACACTTACTAGGATTTTGCTTGTAAATATCTTTTGCCCGGCTTATAAAAAGCTTGGAGGCTTTGTCCACTTGCATCTGAAAGCACCACTGAGCCTTGCCAATTGAATGCATTTACACGACAATAAGTGTCTGCTTTTGATGTGTCCATGGCCATGCTACCCAATTGATGGTAGTAGTAGTATGTTTGAGGAGAAGAGAAACAAGGACCCCTGAACTTGTTCACCAGCTTGAGCTAATCTGTATCTACCGAGCTGGTGATGCATAGGCCCAAACTCACCCATGTAGCTGAGGTAAGTTGCTGTGTCAAATCTCACAAGCGGCTGATAGGAAAAGACACGGGATGAATGATCCCCACTCACTGCACAAGCCTGCATCTTGTGATACTTAATTAACTGGTGACCATTAATAAGATGCAGTAGTTACACTTACAGTGGCTCACGAGCGGCCTGTGAACTCAACTCTCCGCTTCCTGTTTGCAGGCGTCTACTCGGTGGCCATCGATGTGGACAACCATAAGGTCACGGTGACTGGCAATGTGGACTCTGAGACACTGATCAGGAAGCTCAGCAGAGGGGGCAAGCACGCAGAGCTGTGGTCACATCAGAAGGGCGGCAACAACAGCCAGGGCCACAAGGGCAACAACAACAACCAGCAGAAGCAGCCGCAGCAGCAGAATCAGAAGCAAGCTGCCAACCCGAGCAAGGATGGCAACAACAAGAACAGCCAGAAGGACCAGGGCGGCAAGCATGGTGGAGTTGGGAGCCTCATGCAGGGCCTCAAGGCCTTCAAGAGCCAGCACAGCAAGCACCAGCTCCCCGACCTGAGCTCTGAGGACGACGACATGTACGATGACGACGAAGACGACGATGAGTTTGACGACGATGACTATGAGGACGACCTCCGCTTCCTTGGGGACAAGATGGGCCAGCTCGGCATCCTCAGGCAGCAGGCTGTGGCTGCAGCGACCAATGCCAAGAACAAGAACAGCAACGGTGCCAATGTCAACAATAACCAGGGCAACGTCAATGGCAAGAAAGGCGGCGGTGGTGGCGGTGCCTTGGCTGGCAACAACCATCAGAACAACCACCACCAGAATCAGAAGATGAACATGGCGGCAGCAAACGCCAAGCTGGGGAATGGCGCTCAGAAGAACACCGGTGGCATCAATGGCTTGATGGGCCTGAACCATGGCCTAGGGGCGGGCGGTGCTGCTCCTGGCTACACAGGCGGCGGCTTCAGCCACCCATCCTATGCTGCCTCCGGCTATGGAGGACTTCAGCAACAGCACCTCCAGCAGCAGCAGAACGGCAACCTCATGGCAAACATGCAGGCTGGGTTCCATAACAACCCGGCGGCGGCCGCGGCGATGATGAGGGGCCTGAACGGCAACATGATGATGCATCAGCCACAGCCACAGCCGCAGATGATGTACCACCGGTCTCCTCAGATCAGCCCGTACACCGCCTACTACAACCCGTACAGCTACTACTACCAGCAACCTGCAGGCGGCTCCGCTTACCATCCCGGCGCCGGCAGCGGGGACGTCGAGACCATGTTCAGTGATGAGAACACCAAGGCCTGTGTTGTCATGTAGGATTGTTTGTAGTTAGCAGTGTTACCGTGTAGAGGGTTGGGTGATGGAAGAATGGCAATGGTGATCGATGCAGTCGTACTACCTTTTTTACTAGTATTTTACTGCTTTTATTGTTTTTCTCTTGTATCAAGAATGAATCATGGATGTTGACTTAGATGTGGTGTTTGAATTCAGAGGATGGTCAGGCAGTGCAGTGTAAATTATTACCTTTGACTGCCTAGTTCTTCGCCCCTGCCTGGCTTGTCATGCTTTGTATATTTGGTGTCTTGTGGTTGTGGAGTTCTATGCTGCAAATGGTGATCATCGCAGCAGCCTCAACGGTGAAAGGTTAATCCACTGCTTCCACAACTAGCTATCAATGCTGGGGTGCTGTATCGCTGGCAGAAATTGTCCCACACTGCCCTAAAGATGATAATGACATATGAGTGGAACCGGTGAGCATGCCATGTGAACAGCAAAATATACACTAACTAGTAGATTAAGTACAGAGGACTGGACTGGCAATTTTAAGGCATGACATCGTAGTTTAAACCAAAAGAAATTCCTGGGGCAGTGTTCTAGGTGGGGAAATATCGTCGAGAGAATATGAGAGCAGTTATATATTGCAAGTAGATTCCAAGAACCAAGAGGAAACTTGCCCACCAGTAACATGGGCGATCAATTCAGGAACGATTTCAAAGGGAGGAGGGCTCCACTGGAGGCTTCAGAAAAAAATTGTGACCTGCTAAAAACCAAAGATGCCAATTATGATCAAGTTTCATGATGAAAGTTTATGCTGGTAAAGGTGGTTGAAAATGAATGCATATCGGAATGATTGTAGGTTGTCATGAGCACATTGGTCCCTAACCAAAATAAATTCTGATTTCCTAATCATTCTTTTTTTGTGATTTTGCCAGACTATAGTAGAGAGCTCATAATGCACCCACCAAATGGACCAAAGAAATAAGCAAATATGAAGTGGTAGATCTAAGGCTGCTCTTAGTGGTTTACTAGTTTCATTTTGGCAGTATTATACATGTAACTGGTATCTTTGTGACTGGTTTACTAGATCTTTGGAGCAAAAGATGGAATTAACAAAACTCAGTGGTACATGATGTTCTGAAAGAACTTTTGGTATACAGTTTATCCATTTTTCAAGTGTTTAACTAACTGCACGAACTAGAAAGGCAATACTTTTGAAGTGCACAGTTGGCTGCTGAGTCCCCTTTGTAATAATGTATAGGGTTCTCGGGAAAAGAAAACTGCTCTACAGAGATTTGTTTATTCCTCGATGTCTGGGTTAAACTGGAACTGATGATAATTATAATATTGCAGACACTTACTTACACGGGCGTGCAGCACACATGACCGCAATGATGGTCAACTCAATGCAAGATCCAGACGGGAAGCATAGACTAATTATAATGTGCAAAGCTTACCAGCAGTGGAAGAAATTCCATGAATTGAGTTGATCCACGGATAAAACTTAGCATGGTACTAACTGTAACATATTAAAGTGCAAAAGCTACCAGCAGGCAGAGAAATTCAAAGGTTTAGAGTTGCTGAATGCTGATGAAGAAAATGCAAGGGTAAAACTATTTCTATGATACATGTAATTTACCTGAAAAACGTATACATTAAAAAGATCACTGATCCCCAAGAACAAGTTAATAAATTGCCCAGCACAGACTCCCATCACACCAAACCGATGGTCCTAAATCAAAATGGCAGAGGACAAAATTGATGTGCAGACACCAAGCAAGCCAAATCTAGATCATAGCCCCCATTTATCTTTCCTTTAGAGATGCAGCGAAAGCTATGTGCTACTTCCCTTATTGGTGCCCAACACACTGGCTTTGTGGGAAAGAAGTTTTTTTCCCAAATAGAAAAGAGATGAAAGACAGGCACTACTGTGGTACTACCATGCTGGTGGAGTTGAGATAAAGCTTTCTCGTCATTTCAGTCAACATATTCCCTCACACACATGTGTGACCCAGGTACAACCGACCTCTCATCAACCCGGCAGTGAGGAGGCCCAGGACCAGAACAGAAAAGGCAGTGGACAAAAGCTGGAGCTCAGCTGGTGAGGCCTGAGGGCATGGAAAGACAAGCACAGTAAACTTAAGCACAAAAGACCATCTTTAGACTTTAGCAGGCAGCTTTGGTGTATCATTAGAGTACGTTATATATTACTTGCTTTTAGTACAAGGAATTATGATGACAGGGAAGAGGCAGAGGCATGAAAAGGAGTAGCTTATGTTCAGGGGAGAGGGTGCTTTGGGGCAGCCAGGCCTGCAGAGGAGCACCGTTGGGGCATGTCTTTTTGACCTGCATTGGTGAAGCACAGTGAATTGGGGCGTGCAACTACCAAGAAAACTTGGCCCCTGCAGCATGAACAAGAAAGCAGAGAACCATTGGGTTCGGTGATGGCGTTTCTTTCTGGAATGCAGCATTCACCTGAATAGGCATGCTAATGTTTTGTCTCAGAGCTTTTGATATGTGGGTGATAGCTGTCCAGTTTATATATTTGAAAAAAAAAAGGAATTTTGAAGTACTGTGCACCAACATTGTGAGAATGTATGTTTTTAGATAAGAGGTTCGAGAACCCAGCTTTTGGATAATAGAGTTCCCAAACGGCCACCATACACAAGAAATGCTCCTGGGGACACCAAACAGGAAAAAAGGGAAAATTAATACCCAAAACTTAGAACGAGCAAAGACATGATCAGAAATTGCACGACATATTGTGGTCAAGAGGTTCTATTTCAATTAACATGACCTGAATATCAATATATCGAACTCAGATTCCAGGGAGGTCAGCGATACTACATCTGACACAACGAACCAGAAGCGAAGGCTTAAAGATACAAATCTGTTGATAAGAACCATAAGAAATAATCAAGTCATAATTGCAAACGCACTTAACATATTCAATTGACCAAGGAAAAAAAATCTTGATGAACACACTCCTAGTCCAGACTCCAGACTAATAAAATAAACCTCCTTGGTTAAAAGTAATGTGTCTTTTCTCACCTAAAACAGTAGATGAATCTTCAGTTCATGTTTTACTTTTGCTTTATCTCGTAAAGTGAAAGATAAAACCAAATTTCTCTAAAAAAACCAGTCTAAAAGCTTTAGACAAAGGGATGATAGGTGTGGAGCCAGCTGGCCACAGTAACCATCCAGGAAACCTCAGAACATATGCTTTTCAGGCCCTACTAATAGCATTTGAACAGTAACGACAGACTCATGGATTTTTAATATTGATTTGGCACCCGTGCTTCCAGATAAGAAGCTTAGCACGGCGAAGCTTATAATACTGTTTGGGTACAATTAAATATGGCCGGGGCTATAATTGAGGCTAGATGGGTGGATATATAAGATTAACTACAAGGAGGCACGAGCACTTACCTGCATGATTCCACAAGAAGCTTCCTTTCCCTGACCTTTCTCTTCCTGAAAGGAGGAACTAAACAAATCAAGGTAAACTATCAGCATGTTACTATTCGACAACCCCGCATCTTTGAGATCAAGTATTCCAATTTTCAAATAAATAAATATATCAAACTTCAACTGTTCTTGTCGATTTTACAATTAAGTACGCCGAGAAGGTAACTTCTCATAAAATCCCCATATAATAGATAATACAGAGTAAAGGGTGCCATACTGAAAGCTCGATCAGTTCAGTTGCCGACAGAATGCTACACACATATATTAACCACTCGCGGGCATGTTTATGAGCAGGGTTAGTAGACAGTACGATCCAGCTAGCAAATAAAAGGAAAGCCAGGTTGAGCTGCTTTGGACTGTTCTAGGAAAACTTTAGCTTTGTTAACATTCAAACTATCTATAAAACATGGTGTAGTGGAATGACAACAGTCTTGACAACAAGGTTAGTATTACGCTACTAGCACACTAGTATGTGCGCCAGCAGTACTCCAATCAAAGAGGTAACACCTGATCATGTTTTAATCGCCTAAAACAGGCTGTTTGGAGTTTTAGGGTAAATCTACATCTCCTCATTCCAGGCATGTCCATATACACACCCAATCAATAAGAAAAATAATGCATACTGCATAGCTCTAATATAAAACAGCACAATGGACATATATGCCCTATGGAACTACTCCCTCCGTTCCAAATTATAAGATGTTTTAGCTTTTTTGAGAAACGCATGTATCTAGACGCCTTGTAGTGTGTAGGTTCGGAGAAAAATGAGTGAACCTACACAGTAAGAGGTGTCTAGATACATGTGTTCAGGAAAAACTAAAACATCTCATATTTGAAACGGAGTTAGTATTAGCAAATGATACTTTTAGCTTATCATGAAAGAAGGGAGACGTGTTTCAAGCTTCTAATGCTGTAGGAATAAAGTCTGAGTTGCAAAGCCTGACCTTGGTATCCTCAGAAGTAACACCAGGTTGCAGCAGTAATTAGCACTTTTTACAAAGTATAATTAGCCCTCCTATAATAGTATTATTGACCCAACGCGCAGACAGAGCAAGTATTTCAAAGGAAGTTCATTGGTGACCTTAAATAAAAGAGAAGTTACTCATACTACAGCAACGATTTGAGCACATCAATGCCACCTAACTCTAAATTATTTACAGTGTAATTGGGTTGAATCACCCTCCCTAATTGTTAAATTAAAATAGACTGCTGAATTCAGATCCCATTTGTTTGCCAAACTGAGCATACATTAAAATGATATGGACAAAGATACTCATCTAAGTACTTGTGCCATGTTACAGAAGATATTCATTGTGGATAACACTACAGATAACTTGTCCGCCATTGAAGAGAGGATTCTGGTACAGAAGTACATTGCTGTGAAGTGCTGTGTTATCTTCGCAGTTCAGCGTTTGTCATTTTTCCTCTTCCTTGATTGTGCTTTCTGCCATTTTTTCTTGGGCACTAACTTACTCTTAGGCTTTAACTTTAACTCTGGAGAAAATTTGAAATTTGGGTCTCTCATGCGTGCTTGAATATCCTTAAAGAACTGGATATTGAGCTTCTTTGGTCCACCCTCGCGCAGCTCTGCATATTCTGGTCCTGAAACAATGTTCTCAAATGCTCCAATCAGGATATCTATATCAGTCACAACATCAAAAACGTTAATATAGCGTCCATCAGGTCCCTTTTTCAACTTTTTGAGAGCATTTTCTACAGCAAGTTTTCTTGCTTGCTTTCCTGGTGTGAGCTCCGGTGGTTCCTTCTCAGCTTTCAACAGCTCAGAGATTGTGCGATATTTAGGTGCATCGTCAAATTCAAACACCTTATCAATGTATGGATCACTGCGTTCGTTGGGGTGTGGCTCAGTAGGGATATCGTTATCATCGTCCTCTTCACTGCCACTCCAGAGATTCATATCATCTTCATCGCTCTCAGGGCATATACTTCTTAACTCGTCACTTTCATCACCATCTATGAGGTTTGCATTTTCCTTGGCTTGTTTCTTCACTTTCTTGATCTCTCTCTCCATTTTTGTATCATTCTCTTCCTCTTCATCCTCGTCCTCGCTGGCTGTCCATAGGCAGTCCTCCTCGTCAACATTCTCCTGCCAAGCTTTCCTGAACCCTTCATCCCCTGGCCTTCTTTTACCAAACAGATCGTAGTGTGAACGATCATCAGCAAAGAATCGTATTCCTGGACAAAGATAATGACTTTAATAAAATGCATTTTCAGGCAACAATTCCTCTCAGCAAGGATTCAGTATGAATTCATTCATTGACGTGAAGAATGTGTCATTGAATCGACCTTCTAGTAGATCATGATACCATTTTGTACGGTACCAACATGGCAGGCATATCTTGTATACAACAAGTCAACCGATATAAAATCAGCCGCAGAAATATAGTAATATCATAAGCATTGACTAAAAGGATGTTAGCATGGTACTTTCATGATTTTTTTTGATATAGCTAAGATGCACATCACTTCCAATATGAAAATCCATCTATTCAGCATACAGTTCAGGAAGTATCATATGTACCAAGTGTCTCATGTAACTGGCAAACACTAGAAATTTAGAAAAGAAAGTGAGAACGTTTGATTTCTGAAAGATGATCTGTGGGATCTCCATTTCAGCATAAGTGCTCAGGTTATGTGCCATCTAGCTCGCATCTGCAACTTAGGAATCGTATATTTGCTTGCTCAGAGAAATTAGGAATCGTACTTTCATGATTTTTCTTATATGGCTAAGATGCACATTACTTCCAGTATGAAAATCCATCTATTCAGCATATAGTTCAGGAAGTATCATATGCACCAATTATATCATCTAATTCACAAGCACTAGAAGAGAACATTTGATTGCCGAAAGATCATCTGTGGGATCTCCATTTCACCAGTAAGTGCTAAGGTTATGTGGCATCTACTCATCTAGCTCGCACCTGCAACTTGGGAACCATATATTTCCTTGCTCAGAGAAATTAGCAAAATTTTAAGTTATATTCAGGCCTATACAGAGGCATTGACAGCGAGGGTTTCAGATTTCAGTAATTCGTCCCAACCTGGAGTCACACAGCCGAACAGAGCTTGCGGCAAATCCGGCACGTGTATAGCCCAGGGCGTGCAGTTTCTACTGCCTAGAGGTCATATCAATAGATTTAACAAGATAGAATCGACCAACCAGTACAGTTTAATGAAGTGAGATGACTGAGATGGGTTACAGTCACACAACGCTAGAATATATATCAGCACATATGCGTCACTGCGCGGTACGGGGAAATTCAGAAAGCATTTTCAGGCGGTGGTGCCACAATAAGATCACGGAGCTCATCATATAACCAGAGGGGGGAGGGGAAGAGATATGAGGGGGGTGAATTCGGAGAAGCCGCACCTTGGGGAGCCCAGACCGGGGGACGTGACGCCGGGCCGCGGGTTCGGCAGCGCGTGACGGGGAGAGCCGGCGAGGGGCGGGGCGCGCCGAGGCGGAGGTGCGGGGAGAGGTGTCGGGCGAGGAGGCGGCGAGCCATGGGCGGGAGGCGGGGTGGGGTGCGGCGTAGCGCGGTGGCGCTAGTGCGCACCCATGGCATGGAGGTTGGGGAGGGGTTTTGGGAAGGGGATGCACGCGAGAAGAAGGCAAGTGGGCATGGTCGTGGAAATGGGCCTGATTGGTGATGTCCTGATGGATGAAGGCCTGCTATTGTTAAAATGCAACCTAGCCGGCAAACCCTATTCTCCGCCCTCTGTGGGACGCATTCCGTTCTGCACGGGTGGGAGTAGAACTTTGTGTTCTGTCCGAGGTGCGTGCACGCAACTGTACTGAAAACCAAAATACGAAAAATACAAGTTTACTCACAGCTCAAGTACACGAAAGTATAACAATACTCACAGCTAAAGTACACGATAGTACGGGTGTGTAGCAACCCAAATAACAAAGTACACTAAGAACCCGAAATACAAAATGTATAGAACTGAAATAATCTAAAGTACGAACGCAATGGTTTCAAAAGTACAAAGAAAAAATTATTCAAAAACCTATCAGCATGCGATCTAGTTTTAAAGCTCTTGGCACAGGAAGCTCAAAAGTAAACGTGATTCGTAATTTGGACAAACGGTTCTCAAAACAATTCGTTTTGAATCATTGGATTTGAAAAAAAATAAAAGGAATAATATGTATGCTCGCTCTTGTATCTCTCTCTATCATTCTAACTCCACTTTTATTCTGGTTGCGACACTTGTCAAGCATGCAAAGCCACACTAGGAGGACCGCAACTTGGCATGATGACAACGCGCGAGACGGACCTTTGTGAAGGTCAGCATTTTTATTAGGATTTCCGGTTTTTCCAAGTAACAATGCATATTAATAGCATATTCAATCACTAATTGTATATTGAAAAACTTTCTAATAGCACATGATCGGTCGTCCTAAGTTCCAAAGATGTGTTGTGCACAAGAAAATATTAGACACACTAGAATATATTTTTCACTAAACATTAGTATTCGGAAAATTGATTTGCATTGGCATGAAAACAAAGTTGTGGCAAAGATAATATTTAACAAATGCTTCCCAATAGCTAGTATTTTCAAAGAACGGATCAATCTAGTGGCTTGTAGACAATCCATTGTTGTTCAAGAACCCACTTGTGAACATCACATATCTGACTCTCACGTACACTACAATTTTCAGAACCGGAAGGGATCAAAAAGCATATTGTGGAGGTAGTCAAGGCCAATGAGCATGTGGAGATGACAAACGGCACAAGCAGGCAAGAGAGGCAGATGACGGCGATGGTGACTAACCGGGGCAGTGGAGGCCTAGGCGGAAGGCAAGGGGCAGGAGGACGGAGCACCGTCACGAGCATCCTCCATGTGACACGTGTGCATTGTCGCGACTGTAATTGAAGCCGAGCTCCCTGGGCTTGTCCGCGAATACGCCACCGGGGCGTCCCGAGGAACGGCGCATAGTCGCAGAAATCCGTGAAGGCGGTGCTAATGGCCGCTGGGGAGAGGAGGCTCTTGGAGACCACTGGGCTCCAGGGCATCGGTGGCGGCGTTCCCAAGGATAGGGAACATCTGGAGTAGGTAGGCGCATGAGGGGCCATCGACGAGGGTGGAGGCGAGTCCGAGCAACGTTGGTGTGTGAGCGGCGATGCTCATGCGGTGAAGGCCTGCGAGGACGGGGGCCGAGGGGCGGGAAAGAAGGGGATGAGGTGGCGGCGTTACGCACCACCTAGGATTTCGGGGAGCGGTGTTTTTCTTTTGGCTGCATACTGGTTTGAGAGATGCGTGACAGCCCAATTGCGGCCCACTTCGGCTGTTTCCTAACGACCGTGAGAGTGCGACCAGGTCGGCCTCTAAAGCTGATCCAGGAGAGGACAATTTAGAGCAGGCGGACACACCTCAATGCATCGCGTCTATCTCGTCGCGTTAACGAGGTGTGTACCATGTTGTGTTATAACTATAGCCTAGTGAATTTTGTTATAACTGTAGACGTAAAGTGTGTGAGTTATGTTGTAACCGTAGGGGCGGAGCTAGCCTAATTCATGGGTATGTAGTTGTTGCCTGTCAAAACCCACGGTGACGGCTGACGAGCAACACGAAGCGGGAGGCTCCAGGCTATTTGGTGGGCCTGGTCCCTCGGGCAACGGCCCGCAAAACTCCGGCACACGTCCTGGCTTGGTTCAAGGGCGTGCCACCTGACCTATACCTGGTCAGGAAGGTGATGGATTGCTTCGATCAGTTTCCTGCATGGTAAACAAGTATACGTAAAATTCGAGCCGCGACCGGCTCCCAGGTTTCACTGTGAATCGGCTCCTAGAGCCGATCATCCCATGGTTCTGCATTAGATCTACGATAACATGGGGTTATGCTTCATCCTTACAAGCTAAATCAATCTACGATAGTTTAACGTTTTCACCACGTAATTGGAACGTCCTACACGTAATTGAGCCTGGCAGATACAAAAGATGATAGAAAACTAACCCTAGAGGAGGCCTAACAACCGACGTAGAGTCAATTACCGGAACAACTTCTCTAGAACTAGTAAACCACGTCCTTACGTACTACTGGATCGTTCAACCCGTTTGCAAGGCCTGACTACGTGGATATCAAACTAAACCTTGGAGAACAAGGCACAACCATAACAGATCGAATCAACTAAGTAAAGATCAAGCAAGATGCTACCCTTGCACTTGGGAAAAGGTGCAAAGGTAGCGAGGTAACTAGAGGTAGCATATCTTAAACAATTATAGTAAAAAGTATCGATGCTAGCCTCAACAAATCTATGATAATAGTATTACTCGCCATCAACAAGGCTTGATGCGAGTAACACCAAATAGCATAAGCAAAATCGCCTAGATCGCAAGATGCGATCTAGGCAATATGACTACCGAAAGAAACCCTAGAAACAAGGGGTGGCGATCTTGAGATTGTGTTTGTTGTGAACGTGATTGTCCTCTTTTTCTCGATAATCTTAGGTACATATTTATAGTCCGGAGACTTTCTATCTTTGGAATAACTCTACAACTCTATCTTTACCTAAACTGAAACGGAACCTACTACGATACACAGATACACGGGCAATTTAGCCCAAATCCTCGCACAAGGCCGATCCAACAACACATTGCATATACGTATCTTCTAAGCCTATCTTGATCACGGTCCATCTCCTCCTTTGGCCAAAATATGGCGATAACACATGCCCCCCTGGTTTTGGCAATAATAATTCCAAAACCACTCTGCTGATGTTTTTTCTTCCCCCCTTTTTTTTCTTCACATCGGGTTCTGGCGTCGCAGTAGAATCGTCACGCCACCCCTCATCATGATGCCTGTCTTCTCAACTCCTTGCGATTGCATGATTTGGCGATTTTGGCGACATTCTAGAAACCGCTATGGCATTGAACCGCTTCCCACTATTCCCCTTATTTAAATTCATCGAGCGATTCGCGGTCCCCATCTTCCTCCAAGAGCAAAACCCTCTTCCTCCGAAAAAACCCTCTTCCTCCGCCATGGCCTCTTCTTCTTCGCCCGTTCCCGGTCTTCCAACAAGCATCGGCGACCGAGGCCGCCGAGCACCCGCCAGATGCGTCGAAAGAATCTCGCCCCACAATGGTGGGACGAGAGGATTGGGATTTCGCTTGGTCGGAGGGCAGCGTCCTGGCCCGGCGGCGAGGACCTGCGATTCCTCGCCCGGAACCGGAGGCGGAGCGGACGGCGCCTTTGGTCTGGCGGCGTCGAGTCCTCTGTCGAGGAGGAAGAGTCGGAGAGGACACCTCCTCCGCGAGTATCCACGGTGAAGCGCTTCAGCCGGGTCCAGCGAGGACACCGAAGGCGCAGCGAGGCGAGGCCCCGCTGGCTTCTTTCAAGACGGCCGAATAAGGCAGCCTTGGCGAGGACATGAACAAGACGGCGGCGACGACGACCTCGGCCTCTAGATTAGGAACCAATAGTAGTAGTAGTAGTAGTACTAGTAGTAGGTTTCCTTTTGTAATCAATCAGCCTTTTGTAAGCAATCAGCTTTTGAATGAATGAAGATTACTTTTCCAACTCGCAGATTGTTTTTCCGACCAAATTTCGTCGATAGTCAAAATAGGTCGATGCTCGAGCGATAATCTTGTATCGGCTTTCACCACACTGCACTCATACAGTCAAACAAGTCAAATCTCAAAGCGCCGATGGCAACGCATCGGCTTTCCCAAAAAACGTTGACAAGGTCAAAACTTGGTCGCATACTTAGGCAAATCTAAGCGGCCACTTTTCAGTTTCAAGCGGTAACTGCGACCCTCTTCAAAAAGGCGACCGGATCTCCAATTGCCCACCAACCAGATTGAGCTCACAGTGACAAGAATCCTCGATCTCCAATGCATAGATCCATCTCCACGGCAAACTAGATGGCGGAATCGTCCAACACCAACCCAGGTCTCCGGTGCGAAGGTACGCCTACTCCTCGCGGTATGAGCGGTCAAAATTAATGGCGAACACTGAATTAATGTCTTCTTCCACCATTAAATTTTTAGGTTTCGGACATTCTCGCGCATCCTTCTCTCCCAACTTCTCTCTGCCTTGGCCCTCGTACAGAATCTAGTCCTGCCCATCTGATTTCTTGCGAAGCAAACAGAATCCCCTTCGTAAGTCAAGACCTAGATCTGAACTCTTGGGCCGACTGTCTGCGAGCCTGGCCTAACCCCCCCTGAACATTGGGTTTCTTGGTTCAGTAGGGTAGCTAGAGCTTACCAATCCCAATGGGAAACCACGGGAATAGCCGATGCCTTGCATTTGTCATTGTCTCCCCTTGAAAAACATGAGAATCTTCTGAAAACCATCGGCTACTTGGTTTGGCGCTTCTCGCTTCATGTTTGGTCATGGCCCATGTCACTAACTCTGTTAGGCGTGGTAATGATTCTTGGCTGGATGTCACATCACCCCTCCGCTTTTAAACCGACCAAGGTCCCCTAAAACTGTCTTCTAAAAGCAATCGCATTTAGGGGTGCCTACCTCCAACGCCATATGAAAACAAAGGGCCTGTCACGAGAAAGAACACACCTTTCTCAACTTCGGCTAGAACATTTCATATTTTGTGGCCCTTTCCTTGCTCCAACCAAGAATTATCTTTCCTTAGCCCAGGCGGCCAAGGGCACTCAACAGCCTCGGCAACTGTTCCTTGGAGGTCTATCGATATCTCCGTTGATGTCATCAAGCTGTTCTCGGCATAGCAGTCAAAGCAGGTGGTCCTTGGTGGTTTATTCAGCTATGGGCTCATTGTATTTTCAAAACCACATCCCAAACTTCCCCTTTTGGCGGCTGCACCTTTCCGGATATAAAGGGAAGCGGATCCGATGCACCGGCTATGGCCAAGCTTTGTATAGACGCCAGGCGATGGTGACCCCTCGGGAAGCGTCTAAATGGTTCAAGATTTTCTTTCAAGGCTGACAATCCTATCTTCTTTCCTTACATGGAAGAATCGAACATTTTGAAAACCCTCTCCTTGAGCTAGACAATTTTGATGACACCGGCACTCGGCAGCTCTTTTCCACTGTGATTCGTCCTGTTTCCTTCCGGTTGGCATGAGTACATCCAACGAATAATCAAGCACTGGATATGAATTCTATCACCGATCGTAGTGGCTCGCAATTTGGCCTTGGACAGTACCTCCCATTTCTTTCTCCATCACCTCACGAAGCGAGCCGACTGCACGATCCTCTCACCAGCCAAAGGTGTTATTCCTTCTTTGATGCTCTGACCATCCCAATTCCCAACGATCTCACCTTCGCTTCATCAACCGATGGCTTTGAAGACTGGTGGTCGATGTGGAAGACTCACGCCTTCAGGAGAGCTCTGGGACCGTTGCTGAAACAGCTCGATGCTGACTATGACATCCCCGTGGAACAGGTACCACTACTTGTAAATTTTCTTGATGTAGCTCACAAATGATTCTTCTTACTAATCCACTCTTTCTCTTTGCAGCAACAAGATGGCCCTGCACCTACGCACAGTGATGGCTCCCCCTTCGAGTTCTTTCCGACTCCACGTGGTTCTTTTCTGCAAAACTCGCCACCTTTGAAAAAGGTCATAATGTCTGAAACAACCGATAATACCAATCGGCTTCCAAGAACCAAGCAACTCCTAAGTCACCGCCTCGAGTTCCGACTAAAACAAGAACGATGGTGAGGAAGGTAGCTGCCAGAAGACCTTGGCGCGGAGCCCTTCTCGTAAAGCTTCGCATGTATGGTGATTCGAGCCTTGGTCGATCCTTATCATTCTTCCATTCTTGCGAAATGCTCGTGCTTACGGTTCTCCCCTTTACAGGCCTCCGTCGAAGACACCTCTAGTGAGGACACCTGGACCAATCGAGGAGAACTAGGCCCAGATTGAGAGGACCATCACACCGAGCCAGATTCATCACCATCGGCTTCGGGAAAAGGTGCGCTCGAACCTCGCCCCGAGCACCGGTCGAGGCGGGGCCGGTATCAGGTCCCAAGAGGGCTCGCAAGGGACTGCAAGCTTTTCTTCGTCGAGCCAGGAGGTTTCGAAAATCACCACCCTTCATGCTCTTACCACTTGTTTCTTTTGTCTGCCGATTTATCATTATTTACATCGGCTAAGCACCTTCCATGCAGACAACTGACGCTTCTAGTGGGAAAGCTGGGGCAGTGCCGATGCCTTTAGCCAAGCCGGATCTAGCAATCCCCGAAGGCACAGATGAAACGGCTACCACTTTGGCCAAGCCCCCAGCAACTACACAAACCGATCGTCTCCTCGCCGGCTATCCCTTGATCTTAGGAGAGTCGTTAGCTTCTTCGGCTCATCCTTACACGTTTGACGATATCGACGCTTTTGGGCTGCGAGTTGTGATATTTCAGGTTTCGACGCGTTCGACCTGAATCCATCGAACCAACTCCTCGTTCTGCTGATGAACCACGAGCGGTTGTTCCACCTCAATTCCAGCGTCTTAAAGCCTGTTGTCCTCCCGATCGAAGAGGCGATCGAGGTTACGAGGAGGTGAAAGCGTCTGGCTGAAATAAAGACCAACTCCAGTAGCATTGCGGTGAAGCTTTGGCCAGTTGTAACTCTGTCTTTCTACGGGCCAAGGGTGAAGTTAGCTCGTGAGAGGATCGATCTGCGCGCGCCCAACTCCCAGAAGCCAATATCGCAGCGGATGCGGCAGCTCAACGAGAAAAAGGCGTCTGGATGCCAAACCGACACCTCTGTCGATCGCCGAGCTCGCATCCTTGAAAAGGGAGTTGGAAGATCTTGAAAAGAAGGTCCGGGCGACTAAATAGCTCATTCGCGACAAGGAAGAATCCATCGCCCGCTCTCAAGACGAAGCAGAAAGCCTCAAAGCTCAAATGAAGACCGATCTGGCAGAAATACGTGCCCTGAACAAGGAGCTAGTGACGGGCAAGGACGAAGATGACGAAGCCGAGATCGCTGAGGTGGATCGTGTCCGTGCTGACGCCCTCCACGCCTTCGAGGCATTTCTTCAGTAGTTTGTTTCTGTAAACTAGCATCTGCTTGTAACAGTTTGAACCTCTAGAGTCGATGACTGTGCATCGGCTATATATTTTGTTTTTTTATTTGGCCGATTTTATGTATCGGCCCCCACATTTCACTGTCCATCGTCTCACGTGCTTTTACTTGGCCGATTTCATGTATCGGCCCCCATATTTTACTGTCCATCATCCCACATGCTTGGGAAATATTTCTTGAGATGTTGGTTGTGCCTTTGGAATTTTACGCCATCCAGCTCCTCAAGCATGTATGCGTTTCCTCTTAAAACTTGATCGACCCTGTACGGCCCGTGCCAATTTGGAGACCATTTACCATATGTTGCATCCTTAGTCCCTAATGGCAACACAGCTTTCCATACCAGATCACCAACGTGGAACTCCTTTGGCCTCACTTTCTTGTTATATGCACGAGCTACCTTGGCCTTGTTCTCTTTGATTTTCTCAAGCGACCACGGCTGAGCTCGGTTAAATCCTCAACACCGCCACTCATCGAGGTTGCGTATTCTTCAGTTGTTAGATTGTCTGAAAAGTGACACGTCTCGATCCAGTAGTAATTTCCGAGGGCAATCGGCTTCTTGTCCATAGACTAGATGGTAAGGCGAGGTTTTATCGCCCATGGCATGACATGCGATAAGCCCATAACGCCTCGACAAAACCTCATGCCAACGCCTAGGGTGCTCATCGACTTTTCTCTTGATCGACTTGATGAGGCTCGGTGGGACGCTTGACTTGCCCATTTGCTTGAGCATAGTATGGAGATGATCTAATCGACTTAATCCCCGTGTCCTCACAGAACTTTCTAAACTCGTGAGAAATGAAGACCGAACCTCCATCGGTCGTGATAGTTTGGGGAATCCCGAATCTATGGATGACATGTTCTTTCACAAAATTGATAACATCCTTTGAGTTTACTGATTTCATCGGGACAGCTTCCACCCATTTAGTGAAATAATCAGTAATGGCCAAAATCCACATGTGGCCTTTGCTTGATGGAGGATTGATCTTGCCGATCATATCCATGCCCCAACCTCGGAATGGCCAAGGCTTGATGATGGGGTTTATTGCTGACGCGGGTACCATCTGAATTTTCCCAAATTTCTGACATGCTTGACACCCTTTGTAGTACTTGAAGCAGTCCTCAAGCATGGTGGGCCAATAAAACCCTGATCGCCTGATCAACCATTTCATCTTGTGAGCCGATTGGTGAGTTCCATAGGTGCCTTCGTGTACCTCATGTAGGAGCCGATTGGCCTCGGCTATCCCCAGACATTTGAGCAATAACCCCTCCAGAGTCCTGTAAAACATGTCGTCCCCGATAAGCACATACTTCATGGCCTTGTACCTTATCCGTTTAGGTGCCCCCCGAGCCGAATCCTTTAAGTAATTGAAGATATCGGCTCTCCAGTCGTCTGCTTCGAGGCTGTGCACGAACATCGGCTCCCTACCTTTCGTCCAGCACGAAGCCATTGTGCAAGATCATTCGCCTCGATATTCTGCGATCGCGGGATCCAAGTGAAGTTTATGTCCGAACTGTGCCATCGACTCACGGCGGTCTGACCATAATGGGAAGAGGACTCGCTCTCACACTTGTATTCCTCCGTGAGTTGGGAAATCACCAACTTGGAGTCTCCAAAACTTCCACTTACGCTCCGGCCGATGAGCAACTCCATTCCCTTGCGTATCGCCTCATACTCGGACGTTGTTGGTGCGAGGGGTAGATAACGATGGAGAAGGAAAATGTTGCCCCGGCGACACGAGTAAAATGCCGATGCCGCAACCATCGTCACAAACCGATCCATCGAAGAACATAGCCCACGCTCTTATAGGCAGTCTTTGCTATATTAGTGTTGATCCTTTCGATAAGGTCGGCCAATGCGACCCTTAACCGCTTTGCGGGTTGATACCGGATGTCAAACTCCGATAATGCAAACATCCATTTGCCGGTCGGCCTTTCAACATAGGAGCGGCGGATGTGCTTTATGACGTCGATTTGCATATGATGACAATCTCGCGATAGCAAGATGTGGCGGCTTAGTGCGGTGAAAAAGCAGAGGCACAACTTGTCGATCTCGGGATATCTTGTTTACGCATCCGGCATCCTTTGGCGATGTAAAATACAACTCGCTCCAGCCCATCATAAACTTGCACCACTCGAGGCAATGGGCGTGTCGACTCGGCGGTAAATGTAGAATGGTCATCGGTGGCGGAACCAACACTGGCGGCTTCGTCAGATATTCTTTGATCTCGTCGAAGGCTTGTTGCTGCTCTGCCCCCCAGCGGAATTCCTTGTCAGATTTGATTTTCACCAGTCCCATGAACGGTTCTATTCTTCCCGACAGATTGGAGATGAATCTTCTGACGAAGTTGATCTTGCCGATGAGAGACTGCAGTTCTTTTTTCGTGGTAGGTGGCTTCATTGTTCGTACTGCCTCCTGACTTTTTAGGCTGATCTCAATTCCGCGTTCATGGACCAAGAAACCCAAGAACTGACCGGTCGTCACCCCGAAGGCGCACTTCTTTGGATTCATCCGTAGCCCGAATTTTCTTGTTCGGTCCAGGACGCGTTGCAGATCGTCCAAGTGTCCTTGCACTGAAGCAGACTTGACCACCACGTCATCGATGTAAATTTCCACCAGCTTGCCGATCAGATCATGGAAAATGTAATTCATGGCTCTTTGGTACGTCGCGGCATTCTTGATCCAAATGTCATCACATATTCAAACAGCCCCATTGAACTGGGACTCGAGCGCGGTCTTGTGTATGTCTTCTGGAGCCATAAAAATCTGGTTGTAACCGGCATTGCCATCCATGAAGCTCAAGATCTTATGATCAGCTGCTGCGTTGATCAACGTCTCTGCTACCGGCATCGGATACTCATCCTTTGGAGTAGCTCTGTTGAGATCTCGAAAATCTATGGCAACACGCCACCGGCCATCCTTTTTCTCTACAGGCACGATACTAGAAATCCACTCAGCATACCCGCATGGCCTGATTAACTTGGCTGTCAATATTTTCTCGACCTCTTTCTTGACTTCCTCCAAAATTTCGGCCTTCATCTGTCGTGCTCGCTACTGGAATGGCCGAAATCCCTTTTAAGCGGGGCCGATGCTCAATGATGCTCTGTCTAACCCGCATCTCAGTATAGTCGAGCGGCGATCTGGATATTCCTTTCAGAGCTATCGCCGGACCCGCATACTTGGATCTAACTTCTGGCGATAAATGTTGGTGGCTTATCCCGGGACCGATGTCGATCTCTTCTAGTTCATCGGGATGTAAACCCATACCCTAGCTTTCCGTCACCTGTTAAATCGATGCTAAACACAGGGCAAACAGTAGGTGAGGATAACAAAAATAATTTAGGCCGATTGCCTGAATCGGCCCCCTTTTTGATTGCATTAGGCAAGGACGGCTTACACCTTATTGTTTTACAATGGCAGAGAATCTCCACGCTACGACTACATGATACGCTTGTCGTAAGATTGCTTTTTATTTTTGTGGCGATCGCGAGGATCGGCGTACCACATCTGATCGTGGACTTTGCTACTCTGTCGATCCGATGGATAAAACCAGCCTCACCCGTTTTGTAGCTTCAATGCGCCACGGCCGTCTAGACCGATTCGAGATCGGCTCTTGGTCTTCGCTTCCCGGATGTTCATGCCAGCTATGGAGATCTCGATAGAATCATCTGCATGAATGACCTCCACCTCATCTCCATCCCAGTATCGAACCTGGTGCATCGTGGATGGAATGCAGATTAGCATGAATCAATCTCTCCCTAGCAAGGCAGTAGGTGCTTTTGCTGTCCACGAAGAATAGCGTAGGGATGGTTTTTCGCCTATGGTCGGATCCGTTGATCGCCTTGCGTTTCCGGTTTGACCGTTAAGTCGCTTAACGTGGCGTTGGTTTTGATCGGTCTGCGGTGGGCGTCCCAAACGCCGTAGCATGGAGTATGGCATTATATTGTTGCTGCTCGGTGTCCACCAACATCTTCTTGACAGCTGCCCGTTGATGTAACCTCGTGGGTAGAGGGCTTTCGGATGTTTGTAGCCCTTCTCACGTGGTTTCTCAAAGATAACGGCCGTGGGCGCGATCAAACTGTGCCTTTGGTAGCTCGTTGGTTCTTGGGCGAGTGCAGCGGAAGTATGAACACCATGTTGGTGCCAGCCGATGTCTTTGCATCGGCTTTTACCGGTTTGGGGCACCACTCTTTCCTTTTCGGGCGATCTTCCGTTTCCAAGGTCTGCCGAATTTTAACGGCTAGATCGGGTCGTGCTTTCTTTAAAGCGTGGAGATACTGCGCTTCGGCTTCCTCCAAGTTACGCAGTCGCTGCACTCTACGCTTTTGGGTATGTCTGAGTTAGTCGGGACACCACCTTGGCCGGTGGTATCTGTCTTCTTCTTTGTCATCCCTTGGATCCTCGAGATCTTTTGTTCGAGCGGACTCCTATGTCGGCTCACGAGGTGGAGAGGCCCTAGACGCTGAACACAAAGCGGCCCCGTGTCCTCCTTACGTTGTCCACATTCAGGCGTTATCGATTGTAGGCAATCGTCTCATTCCCGTATCCCAGCAATATTTGAAGAAAGGACAATCCCAATGCTTGTCGACGCCTTCCTTTTCTTTTGACGTTCCCCTAGAGAGGTGCTCATATCCTTCATCGTCTCTATCGCGCCGGCGACGTCGATCATACTGACGATCATACTTATTCAGGAGGTGCGTGGAGTGTGGCTTCTGATATCGCACGCTCGACTGTTGCTCGATTAAGTACACTTTGTCATCGTGGGCTGGGCGATCGCGTGGACCAACCTCCTCTCTTTCTTTGGCCCGAGGCGACCGCCTTCCTCCTTGTATGTGCCATGGTGGTACCCGGATCCTGCCATATTAACATCGAGCGAGAAATCCGGTGCCGCCTTGTGGAGTACTGTTCTACCATGTTGACGGAAATGGGTTTGTGTCTACTTTCATGGCGACCCGGATCGACGGCCTTGCTCTATTGCTGTTTGGATCGCGGCGTAGCTCTTTGCATCATTGGTGGTGTGGGTGAGCAGGTGATGCCACTTGCGTATGGTCTCCGTTCATCTCACGAGCTGGGGATTTTGTGGCCTTCGGCAACTTCACCGCTTTTCTTCGTGATAAATCAAATATCTGCTCGGCTTTGCTCACGTCGAAGTCGAACCCTTTTGCGGGCCCTTCTTGCTTCACCCATTTGCGGACAGTGCCCCGAGCCCATTCAGCGGCCACCTCACGGTCTTGTGTAGGATCATCTTCTTACATCGACCAGGCCTATCGGACGTTTGAACTTGTCTTGGTACAACTCGTGGTGGCGCTGTTCATACATCGTCGATTTACGGGCCATGTCGCCAATGAGTTGTACTCTACTTGGAAAGTCGGATCCTTGATGGGTCTTGAGACCCAACACCGCCGGCTTCTTGCTTTTTTCGATTAAACCTACCGAGTAACATCGGTTCTTGGCAGTCCTAAGCGGCTGGATGTACTCGGCTCTGTTTCTCCTTTTGCCGCTGTGCAGTCGCAATGCCACCTCGGTAGCCTCGAATGATCTCGAATGTGGGCTGCTCTTCCGGTTGCTTCCATGTCCGAATCGAATCGGTGGCGGCGGTGTACCACCCAAAAGCTGGTCTGTCGAAGATTGCGCAAAAACCTTACGGCATCGATCCGATCTTTGAAATCATGCCTAAGCGCGGTATCGGCTCACGTGCTCGATCGAGCTCGATCCTTCGATCCGCTAAACCTTGAGAACTCGGGGCCAATACTTGGGTGGCGCGGAATTAGATCAAACTTCGTTGGGTACGGCTTTGAATAGCCGATTGTCCTTCTCTTGACGCAGCCGAACTGGTCTCTCAAGATGGTACGGATTTGCTCCTTTGTTTGAGTTGCGGGGCTAGATTCTCATGACTCGTTCCGGTGGCATACTTGGCTAGCCACGCTGTTTGTCGGCGTCCATCCGGACATTGCTTCTCGAAACGCCTTTGAAACCCTGCTCCGGGAACTCCTGCCGAGAAATCCTGCGGTTGCAATCTGGTTGGTGCGTGTCGTTATTGCAGTCCGACGTAGGTGCACACATATCCATGTGGGATTTCTTTAGGTGGCTCAAGCGAGGCGACAATCGCTGGGTCGCCTCACCTTGTAGACGACGTCTCGTGGCTCCGGGCTGCAAGTGTGAATGGCGTGTGGCACTGCAGGCGGTCTTTCTCCTGGTGGGTCCCTAAAGTAGGCCCCGGAGAGTACCGATGTTTCATGATCTCTGAACTACGCGACTGCGATCCGCTCAAAAGCGTTCACGGGCTCTCGAATGGCGGTGAGAGAATGCGCCACCATGTAGTTGACTTCTGTCGCGAGCTCAGTGCGCTCTTACGAAGGAGACAGATCCACCTCATCAAGAGCACCCTCGGTGAGAACCCTTTCCACGATGCCATGCTTACGGGTCCTCTCAAAAGAGCCGATGAGATCGGCCGAAGAGGCTTTGATGTCATCATACTTCGCCTTGCTCCTCAGGCTCGCGTGCGTGGATCGGTGCATCCCATCTCGGCGTCGGATGTTGATGCAGATCTTGATGGTCCCACGGCGTGCGAAATGTTGCTGTCAAAACCCACCGGCGGCAGCGACGAGCAACACGAGCCGGAGGCTCCAGGCTAATTGGTGGGCCTCGGTCCCTCGGGCAGCCGCAAAACTCGACACGTCTGGCTTGGTTCAGGCGTGCCACGACCTATACCTGGTCGGGAAGGTGATGGATTGCTTGATCGGTTTCTGCATGGTAAACAAGTATCGTAAAATTCGAGCGACGGCTCCGGTTTCATCGTGAATCGGCTCCAGAGCCGATCATCCCATGGTTCTGCATTAGATCTACGATAACATGGGGTTATGCTTCATCCTTACAAGCTAAATCAATCTACGATAGTTTAACGTTTTCACCACGTAATTGGAACGTCCTACACGTAATTGAGCTGCGGATACAAAGATGATGAAAACTAACCCTAGAGGAGGCCTAACAACGGCGTGAGTCAATTACGAACAACTTCTCTAGAACTAGTAAACCACGTCCCTTACTACTTTGGATCGTTCAACCCGTTTGCAAGGCCTGACTACGTGGATATCAAACTAAACCTTGGAGAACAAGGCATAACCATAACAGATCGAATCAACTAAATAAAGATCAAGCAAGATGCTACCCTTGCACTTGGGAAAAGGTGCAAAGGTAGCGAGGTAACTAGAGGCAGCATATCTTAAACAATTATAGTAAACAGTATCGATGCTAGCCTCAACAAATCTATGATAATAGTATTACTCGCCATCAACAAGGCTTCAGTACGAGTAACACCAAATAACGCATAAGCAAAATCGCCTAGATCGCAGATGCGATCTAGGCGACATATTCTACCGAAAGAAACCCTAGAAACAAGGGTGGCGATCTTGTAGAGATTGTGTTTGTTGTGAGCGTGATTGTCCTCTTTTCTCGATAATCTTAGGTACATATTTATAGTCAGGAGACTTTCTATCTTTGGAATAACTCTACAACTCTATCTTTACCTAAAGCGGAACCTACTACGATACACAGATACACGGGCAATTTAGCCCAAATCCTCGCACAAGGCCGATCCAACAACACATTGCATATACGTATCTTCTAAGCCCATCTTGATCACGGCCCATCTCCTCCTTTGGCCAAAATATGGCGATAACAGTAGTGCATATCCAATAATTTTTGCAACTTTTTTTAGTATATATGCTTCTATATCTTTACTATTAATTTCAAAAGCATGATGAATGCTTGGTGTCATACTCCAACAAATTACGAACGAAATGCCACTCATTCTTTTTTTCCTAACAAACCTTACCCTCTCATCTCAAAATAATCCTACAACACGGTCGAGTTTGTTACTCACACATGCAAAGTTTGTTATTGCCAAGTCTAAAAAAGAAGTTTGTTATTCTCGCATCCAAATTATTTTCTTTTGAGCTTACTAGTAAGCGTGACAACGGCACAAATATTTAAATCACATTTTTATTGAGTTGTTTTTTACACAGTCATCATTAGACGAGGCACTTTAAATTATAGGTCCTATGGATGAACAGTGTAAGCGTGCTCATGTAACCTACAAATCCTCAAACACATTGCTTCATCATATTCGAAGTATCTGCTTCTCACTCCCTCGTTCCCAGTTCAAGTAAAATAATAGCTTTTGCTTTAAAATGTGTAACCTGAATCTAGCAAATAGTAAACAGAGTTGTTTTTTCCAACAATAATATGACATATAATAAATATCATGATACAAAACAAAGTAGAATTATCGGACAAAATATCTCCCGGTCCGTATTCCATAAAGCTTAACATCCACAAACTAGAAGATGACTTACCTACTTACAGAATTTGAATGATTCATTTTTTGAGAAAATGATGAATTTTTAAACATAATCAATTAAAACCAAATATCAAAAAGATATTGTGAGATTTAAAATTAGGCAAACAGGATGCTTAAAGTTTTGATATGTAACGTTAGCTGGAGCAAAGCAAATCTAACATTTATTACTGAGTTGAACCCACTTGGAAAAAATACACACATCACGAACTGGATACATCTCAAGCTGCATCTCTCTTTTCTTATCCTCCACTCTTAAAGAAACACTCCTCAAGCCACATCGACTGTCCTGTTGACTCCCCTCCACTGCCTCACTGCCGCCATTGCCGAGGGATGCCCCTTTCCTTCTCCCCTCCGCCGGCGAGTGGATCTCCTCCTCCCTGCCTCCCCGCTGCTGCATAGAGTTCCGCCCCTTCCCTGCCCCCTCGCCGCTGCCGCGACGACCAGCCCCCTTCCCCTGCCTATGGACACCTTTCTGGAGCGCAGGCAGTGCTCAAGCTCGGCATGCTCTTGGCAGGACAGGTGACCCTGAGCTAGGTGCCGACGAAGGTCATCCACATATTCGTACCCGTGCTGCTGCTTGAAGAGGTACATTAATCTCGTCCTGTCGCTAGGTTGGTTTGTTGTCGTAGCAGAAGGGTGCGTACCTAGACATGCCGGTAGAGATGTTAAGGGAACTTCTTTGTTCAATGTTGGTTGAAGTATTAATTTTTGACTCGATTCTTAGCAGTACCAGACAGATCCAGTCAAACATTGATCTGTTTAAACAGTACGGTGGTATATTGATTGGCATATGGATTTTGGTACTGTACTACAAGTTTAACAAGCTGCATCTATAGTGACTTTACATGACAAAGGATGAGTTGGTCCTCTGCACGTCCGTTGGATATATGGAGTATTAGAAAATTAAGCATTTTGGCATTAACACATTCTAGCACATTAGTGGAATGTAAATATTTGGGATGGAGCTGTACCTGTTGGATTTGGCAAGCATGTCATTACACGATGTAGATGTAGATCGAGAGCATATTTTTGTGGCAAGCTGTGTGCACTGGGACCGGGCTAGGAGTAATGGAGTAGGTTGGTCTTCTTTTAGAACAGCTTCTCAATCTGATTACCCGCAGGTTGGTCTTCTTTGTAGTTAGATTCATACATCAAATATGGCATCACCAATTCACCATTTTATCTTAGTTATTTCCTTCACATCCAAATCCAAATATTCAGGCCTGAATGTGATCCACTTATCATTGTCAACATTAGTGGTCATCTTTTTTCACTCTGAAAGATTCTTGATTGTTCATAGTTTGATGGTCGGATCATCATCTTCTAATGCAGAGGTCTGGATACTCAAGTAAAAATGATCGAGAAGCCAAAAAATATTACTTATCAGATATCGTTAGCGACAATATTTTCTTTCAGAAGCCATTTCTACAGCGAGACACACAGGTTATATTTTTAAGTCTACCTTATCAGTTCATATGATGCATCTGCTATTTTTTACTTCAAGGTAGTTGCCACAGTTCAAGATAGATTTATTTCTGGTTGTAACTTTTATGTTGTCAAACTCCTTTTGAGAGCAGAAACAGTCGGTCAAGCTGGTAATCTAAGCCCTGTACTGAAAGGTGACTTCTAAATTCACGTGTAAATGCTAAAGAAGGTACTAATTCTGTTCACCAATACAAAATCACATTTGGATAAAGTTATACACACACTCTCTGCATCGATTTATGTCATCATGTTACATAAGTTTTTGCTTTTTCGCTTCAATTGTCCTGTAGCTAGTGTGTGTGTCATGTGTCATCGCTTTTTCGGAGTGCAGTAGCATTTTTTTATGCTCACGGGACATGCATTGTCGTTTCAAAATTTTCTCTCTATTTTGTGCATAATATAACCTTTGCCTTTCCCTATCTCTTTAGGATCTGCATGCATATAGATGAAAATAATTAATTATCTTTAAACATAGGGGTGTATACAGTAGTTGAATGCCATTACTAAGAGTTAGTGTTTATGTTTCATCTACGTAAGGTGGTGTCTATGTTCCATTTACATATGGTGGTGTTTGTGTTCATTTTCTCGAACATCGATATTGACAGGAGCAGCAGGCATAACTTTTTATCAGTAAGCAATGATGTTGAAGCATGTTTGCCTTCCTGGGCTTCAGGCCGTCTTTTCCGAATATCATTTGCATGTCGTGCATAATATTCTGTCCCTAATCCTCTTCTGTTCTTTAGGTTCTGTATAGATAAAAAACGATATTTGGAACTTGTCTATATATACCTAGACAAAATAGAAGTGTGCAGTTGGTTGTTGATATTTACCCAATGGTCGGTTGTTGCTTATATCTTGAAATGGGGAGCGCCCCCACACACACACACACACACCCACACCCACACACACACACTCGATTGGTAAATGACATACCAGTTGATTGACGGTTCCTCTATCCTGTGAATATGCATTTCATTAAATTTGAAAGAATCCGGTTATTGTGGCATGTAAGGATGAACACCACCGTCAAATGCAAGGTTACCATTAGTACCAACAAGCTTTAAAATATTATTAAAATGCATTTGGTATGTCTCTTTTGTTGACGAGGATAACTTATTGTACTACATTTAGCCGTGCTAGATCAGTTTAATAGAGGCAGATGTTTACAGCGTGTTTCGTAGAGTTCCGATCCTAGTTTAGTCAGGCAGTACACCTATTACACATGATATTCCTACTCTAGAGGCTGCCATATAATAAGTGCACCTTCTAAACTCTATCGAAGGTAAGCTCTAAACAAAAGCTATATAAGTTAGGTGTTATTCAAGGCTGCAAACTATTTGAGTTTATAAGTCAGGTGTTGTTCAATTAGTAAGTCATAGATTTTGTCAAGATCTGGACTGCAACTGCCAGCATTGACATATGATTCTGCTCATTCCACCATGGTTTATATAGATTTATCTGCCCTAATTTACTTCAGTCGGTGCACAATTGCTATGTGACCAGTTAAACTAATATATATCTCTAAAATTCCCTTGAGCTGATACATTTTCTAGATAATATTGTGTTCGTATTTGTTTGGTAACATCAATAGACATGATTGTCAGGCTTAAATTTTTACTGAAAGTTTGAATGTCACTGTGTTTACAGGATGGAGAAGGCAGACCTGGTGCAGGGAGGTGACAGTGCAACAGCAGTGAAGAGGCTCCTACTCCGGCCGTCGAAGTCGTCGTCCAGGAAGTCAGCGACAGCGGCGTCGAGGTCGCCGTAAAGGAATGCAGTGATGGCGGCGTGGAGGTCGTCGTGTAGGAAGGCGCCAAGCGGCGGCGGTGAAGTTGCCGTCCAGGGATAGCGGTGTCGAGGTTGTGCGATAGTGGCATCCAGTTCGCTGTGAAGGACCGGTGAGGTGAAGGCGGCATTGAGGTTGTGCGATGGCAGCGTCGAGTTCGCCGCAAAGGAGTGCGGCATATGGCGGCGTCGAGGTCGCTGTCGAGGAAGGTGCCAAGCGGCAGCGACCGCACCACCCAGGGAGGTGATGGTGCTGCCGGGCGGCGATGGTGTTGTCGAGTGGCGTTAGGCCCGGTGGCGACGATAGAGGCCGGTGTTCATGAAAGATCGTGTTGATCAGTTTCCCCTTTTTGCGATGGTTGAGTTCCTTGATTTTTGGCCTTTTTTCGCTGCCAGGGAGTTTTCCGTGCGGGGAGAGTGCGGGCAGAGTTTTAGTCCGTCAATGGTATTTGCTAAGTGCACTAAAGAAAAAACGGTTTTGCCAAGTCACAGCTAGCAGTGTTTTAAGTTAGGACACAGTCAAGTTGACGACCGTACGATCGCTTCATGCTTTATGATTCGCGATGTCTAGTTAGTTTGGTACCGTTCCGTCTGGTGGCTGATTTTATCGCATGCACGACCTGCCTACAGAATTAACCAACATCCCAAAGCAGCTGAATTTGCCTTTTTCCCTCACGGGCTATGATCCGTGAGTCGTGTCCGGTGCAGACATTTTATCAGTTGTGTTTGTCGTGGGCCTTTTTTTCCTGGAGTAGGGATGAGTACTTCCGTTTGTTTCCATGAGGACATGAAGGCTGGGCTTGATTGCTATGTGAGTACACAAATTGACATGAGCTAGCTTTCCCTCGTTAGAGGTTGATCCATTTTCCTGTTTTTCCTCTTTCTTTTGTACTCCTACGATCATTTCCAATCTTTATTTATTTATTTTTTGTTTAACTTATTTTCCTTTTTTATTTTGGCATGTTTCATTCAATCTTTTTATTTCTATTTTCTTTTTCTTATTTTTATTTTATTCCCACTTGGCCTAGTTCCTTTGTGTACTCACAATTTTGTTTTGTAGTAGCTAAATCTTTATTTCATGTGTTATAATATAGTTTGTTCCGCATGTATATATATGTGATTTTGTTCTATTTTTGGCACTAGATTTTGTTCAAACTTTCTTAGTTTGTTCCATTTTACCTAAAATAATATTATCTTTATAGATGTGTTTTGTTTCTAGACCACTGAAGTCCTGTCTTTGTATATGTGATTCATCCTCGGACGTTAAATTTTGTAGTCTTGATTTTTACTTCAGTCCGTTGAAACTATTGTTCCACTTGTACGTGATTTTCATTCGAAACACGCTAAAATATAGTTCCTCTTATAAATATGAACCGTTCCTCAAGTGCTACATTTTTTACTTTGGCCCAACTATAGTCATGAACTTTTTTTGGTTAGACAAAATAATAGGTCCCTGTATCCATACTTTTTGTTCCACATGTAAACGAATTTGTTCCTCGGATGTTATAGGTTTTGTCCCAACTTTTTTGATTTTTTGTTTCAATTAGTAAAAAAAGATGTTTCTCCTTGACGTGCTTTTTATTTTGAACACATGGAGGAGGGGAGTTCCAACTGGGATTACAACTGGATTTGTCATGGAGAGTTGCAACTGAGTGTTTTGTCTCTGTGGTCCTTTCTTTTTACTACGAGTTGCATCTGGACTTGCAACTGGTTTTTTTCATGTGAGTTTCAACTGGGGTTGAAACTAAGGATTTGTTTCCATCACCCTTCTTTTTTACTACGAGTTGTAACTAGACTCGCAACTGCCTTTCTCAAGGAGGGGGAGTTGCAACTAGGGTTGCAACTAGATTTCTCATGGGGCGAGTTGCAAATAGGGTTGCAACTAAGGACTGTTTTCATGATCCTTATTTTTTCACTGCGAGTTGCATTTGGACTTGCAATCGGGTTTTCTCATGGGAGTTCCAACGGGGGTTGCAACAGAAGATTCTTTCGTCGTCCCTTCTTTTTACTACGAGTTGCAACTAGACTCGCAACTCATGAGAGAAGTCGCAATTGTGGTTGCAATTGAGGATTTGTTTTTTGTCCCTTCTTTTTACTATGAGTTATAATTGGACTTGCAACTGCCTTTTCTCATTAGGGAGCTCCAAGTGGGGTTACAACTGGCTTTCTTGTGGAGAGTTGCATCTGTCTTTTACTACGAGTTGCATCTAAATTTGCAACTGACTTTTTTTCGTGGGAAGTCCAACTAGGGTTGTAATTGTGGATTGTTTTCATCTTTACTTCTTTTTACTACGAGTTGTAACTAGGGCAACTATCGTTCTCATTGAGGGAGTTGCAACTGGGGTTGCAACTAAAGGTTGTTTTCGTTGTTGCTTTGTTTTACTAGAAATTGCAATTGGAATCACAACTGTCTTTTCTCACGAAAGGGAGGGGGAGTTGCATCTAGACTTACAAGTGGATTTCTTGTAGGCGAGTTGCAAATGAAGTTGCAACCGAGCTTTTTTTTTCATCATTACTTCCTTTTTTTAGTGCGAGATGCATCCAGACTCGCAACTAGCTTTTCTCACAGTAGGGAGTTTTGCACCTGGGGATGGAAACTGGATTTTCTCGTGAATTGCAACTACAATTACAACTGAGGCATGTTTTTGCAGATACTTCTTTTCTACTTCGAGTTGCATCTAGGGCTTGCAACTAACTTTTCTTGTGGGAGTTGTAACTGGGGATTGTTTTTCGTCGTCGCTCTTTTACTACGAGTTGTAACTGGACTCACAAATGGATTTTCTCGCGGGGGTGCCTCTTTTTTTAGCGTTGCCATGGTGGCGGCGGAGGACGATGTACGATTGTTCGACGAGGCACAAGTTTATTCAAGGGTGAAATTGTAATTTTATTTTCAGGATTTTTTGTGCAAAATTGCTTGACAAACATGTTAGGTGTTGACCATATTTATAATCTCCGGTTTATCTAATAAAATATTTCCTCCGTCTTAAAATAAATGCCGTAAATTTGTCTAAATTTAGATATATTTAGGCACTACATTTAGGAAATTTTTGGACATCTATTTTATGATGGGGAGAATATATTAAAAAAAGGTTTTGTGCTTTTGTACCACCGGCAGCAAGTTGAAATAGCACACTTGATCTTTCTAGAGGTTGACAACAATAATTAAAAAGCGTTGTGTTCATAGACGTACGGGAGTTGATTCTGGGAGCTAAGCTTCCCCTGGCTAGCTCACGTACCGGAATAAACTTGTACATTTGGCTCTAGAGCCTCTAGTACAGAGACATGAGGAAGGTGCCACTAGACTTCCTTTGCACAGGAACTGGGTCAGGCACATGTACGGAAAACTGGAACGAGGCTCCTGGCTGCGGGCGAGCGAGGCGCAGCAATGACGGTGACATCATTTGACTGTGATGTAGCATTCGTCTCAGTCGACTAGAATGATAGAGACTCCCTTGACGGGTGCGCGTAGCAAAGTTCTTGTTCTTGTTTGCGCTTTTATAAGTAGTTTAGATATCGCTTGCAGACTTGCCAGAGTTTGTTATTTACGCATGCAGACTACCTAGCTTTTCTCCGCAGTTTCTGTGATATTGTTTCCAATTTTTTCATGGCGCCCTCTAGCAATTCCACAACCCGAACAGTTTCTCCCTCAACAGTACTGACGACCCCGTCCATCTTTGTCACATCCTCGTATAGCAGGAAGCTCTCCCGCGGGCATGGTGCCGGTGCCCCATGCATACCTCCCCCTCGCAGCGCCCTAAACGTCTTACTGTATTAGGCAGTAACAATGGTCGTGGATCTTGTAGCAGCGGAAATCAGACGCAAGGAAGCAGACTGCGTGAGGTACTTCCTGTCCCTGGGAAGCCGGGCGGTGTGGATCCGCACGACGCCATAGAGGATATCTACCCTTTATACCCTCCTCATCGGCATGGAGTTTTGCACAGCGGGCGCGATGATGAGGCAGGTGCGAGTGGCGCGGTGCAGGGGCCGCTTTGCATGCTCCTCTTCGACAACCACCTCCCGCCATTGGCTCTGTGATGTGTGATCAACGGCTGGTCCATGTGGAGATTCTTGCAGGCGTCAATGGCAGCCATCACGCGGAGACGACAAGGCGGACACCATGCGTGCGTTCGTGGCGCCCCAGGCGGCCAGAGGATGACTTTTTTTTGAACGGGAAGGCCCCTAGAGGCCAAGTGCTGCATCATTAATACTGTTGGTGGGTTACAAATAGGCACCAAGGCCCTGCAACAAAAGAAATTATAGGAAAGCCCCATCAAATAACATAGAGGACCCTGGGAAAAAAGTGAAAAAAGCAATCAGGTCCCTTATCCTCTTCTCCACCGCCGCTTGCAGGGAGCCACCGTCGGCCACCCTTCCTCTCACCGGGGACGCGACCACTTGGGAGAGAGAGGGCGTTGAGCGTCGTCGTAGCACCCGAGAAAGGCCTCCATCTTGGAGGTTGAAGAGATGCCTTCGTTGGCATCAACCATGGCCGCCATCTCAGCCAGAGAACGCATCGGCACAACTCGGCCTCCGCGTGATGAAGATCGTCGGGATGCAGCAGAAATCCCAAGCTCCTCCAGCCACTGCAGAACAAGACCCTTCCACTCCGCCTCCACGGCCGTCCAGAGGGAGTAGAAGATCGAAGATCTGCAGAGCACTGAAGAAGACAACGTGCCACTCTCTGCTTGGCACCAGGGAAGGCACTCCGCCACGCATCTCCACCTCGCCTCCACGGCCGGTCAGGAGAAGCAGAAACACAGATCAGCTCCCCTCCCCCTGCCACCACGTCCGGCCAGGAAAGGCGCTGCACCAACAGAGAGACCACGACCCCTACCTTATTTGCGGAGACAATGACCACACCCTCGCCGTCGCCCTCCAACCGATGAAGCAGCAACAGCAAGAGGATGCATCCTACACCCGAGATCTGGCCGCGTAGATCCCAGGACCAGCTCCAAACCTCCCATAAGGGAAAAAAACTAAACCTAAAAAACCTACCACTATTGCCGGCGCCTTGCCTCAACCATCCCTCGACGGCAGCACCGCCGCGAGAGGCCTCGGTTTGGCCCGGAGAAGGCGATGGATCTCTCAGAACACTATAGCGAAGAGAGAGAAGAGGAAGAGGAAAGTGCGTCGCCAGAGGATGACTTGACGGATCTCCCAGTGGTACACTTCGAAACTTCCTTATAATGTCCAGTCTGTTTCGATGGTTGGCATGCAACCTGCTGTCAAGTTGAAGCATATGGTGCTCTGTACTATTCTATGTAGTAATCAATTCAGACCCATATGTAACCGAATACTTGATCTGGAATTTAGGATATTGAGTTAGTTTGTTATACTCATACTCCATGCTCTCCAATATCATATAATTCTTGTCATTCATAACATATCTCTGATTTTGACGGTTGCTAATGTCTGATGGCCATGAAATTGAATATAGAGAAATGTTTATAGAGAAATAGATGTTATTAGTAGTTTTCAATATTTTTTTCTCGAGAATGATTGTGGAGCACTTAACTTTCTAGCAGATGATCTCAATTGCATGTTATGATCTTTTCAGCTGGCGAGGGGATCTGTCGACTGCCATCACACACATGAGAGACAAACTATGCATATCTTTACTATTAAATTCAAAGTTCTGGTGGTGTGTGGTGTCACACTTCACACTAATATTTACTATTAAATAAAAAGTTGTGGTGGTGCCCTCAAAAGAAACAGAGGTAGCGGCTAGGGTGGAATCTGCCTGTTTCTCGTCCAGTCTACGTGTTTTCTAGCTTTGGTGTTACACGATTTGGATCAATTCAAGGGTTCAATAGCAACGCTTCATCTTTAGGGCGCTGGTCTTTAGGGCCACATGCATGAAGACTTTCTGACCGTTATAAACAACGTCATGCCGAATCCGGTAAGGGAGCGGTGACAACGGTGCATCGGCGGATCGCTCTTGCAGCAGTAGTGCTCGTTAGGTGGTCCAAGGATCTGGATGTAATTTTTATTATGTTTAGGTTGCCTTATACTTCTTGTGAACTCATGAAATAGATCTGGACCTTTTGCTGAATTTTTTTTTGATGGTGTGTATGGTGTCACACTTCACGATAATTACGTAGAAAATGCCACCGCACCAGTACATCCTAATCTGGTGGCCCTAAAACATACTCGCTCCTTTATCTTGATCCAATTAATATGGAGATTGTAACATGCTAACAACCAACGCTACATCCACGTCAAGGATGCAATATTTGCATTGCCCCACGTAGCCATTTTCGACATCTCTCCGAGCCACCCCTATCCTCTTCCTCTCTCAAATGCACGCCGACATCCGTGGAATCCGATGCATCTTGACCCGTCAACGATGTCGCTCGGCGAAGCCATTGTGCCGTACGTGGCCATGCCGGACAACCTCCGACAGAAGATCCAAGGCAAGCAATTTGAGGTGGACGAAATCAAAAAGAAGTTCATCGCAATCACCAGCCGCCGCAACGCGCGCCTCCACCCTTCCGAGAATCACCAACATGTTGCCACGGATAGCGCACTGATGCCCCACGGATGCGCCCCTCCGCTCCTCACTTTCAATCTGATCTGACGTCGCAGCGATTGCAGGTATGTTCTTCATCACCACAGGCCGTCGGGAATGTGGTCCATCTTCTTCTTCTCCCTCGAGTGGACCCCTGTGGGTTTTCTTTGAATCATGGTTCAAGACATGCCCGCACCATCAAGCAATTATCACGTTCATAAAGTTGTAAGGCCTCCATCGAGTTGTTGTTTGGCTAAGCTCTGCTAGCTTGTTTAGGCTGTTGGCTGAAAACACTAAAATTGTCTCTAATTATGTGTTACAGGTTCTCATCTTTCATATTTTTTGTGTTTGTCAAATTCCGAACTACCGTGTATTATAATCTGACCATAAACAAGTATAATTAGATTTTCTATTTCTTATTTTTATGAATTAAAAAATTCTAGATAGAGGAGTCAGAATTCATTATTTATTGGCTGAAGATTTAATTGAAAGGACGCGTACATGAAAACATGAATTATTGGGACTCACTTTTCATATATATAATTATAGTTATTTTATATTGAGTGATATATAATGAAGTCAATATGCTTTTTCGGACTTATGGATACACTTCCTATAACGAGAAATACAATAAACTTAATTCTATGCTATTAGTCGATGAGCACTAATTGTTTACTAGCCAGTTGTGCACATCTTCCCTTTTATCAAAACGCCCCTCCAAGTTGAAATGCTTTTGAGGTATGAACTAATTGCTTATGTAGTCCGCACTGTCAGTTTTCGAGTTTATAAGCTAGAGAGGAGATGACCTTTGAAGAGCAAAATCGACGTCTTTTGCTGGTCCACACAAATATTTTGAGTGACATCCGATGTGTGCATTGAAGTTTTATTTTTATTTAATTCTGCTAAACACATCAACTAGCTGGCATGATATTTAGGTGCCTTCCAATTAACCTGGATATTATAGAGGATAACCACTTGCCATGAAGTGTTAAGTAATATATTTATGACTCCAATTTAATCCTTGTCAACAAATTCGATTTTGGTCGAAGCAAATATTTTAGGTTAATGCTAACATTTTCTGAGAATCTGCAAAAAATTCTTGAACATAACTATGGTTGCATCATGTTTTGAGTTATTTATATTTATGTATGTTTCTTATTTTGCATCTATTTTCATCACATATTTGAATGTTAGCATGCTAAAAGAATTATTGACATGTTTGCAACTTTTGAATTTGTAATGCGAGATATTCATATTTTTTATTGTCTAAATACATGTCGTCGTAAACAATGTTAAATCTTGATGGCTCAACTAATATTTGGTTTGTAGTTTTGTCCTATCTTTGGGGTAGTCTTATTGTATCTTCTTCAAGATAAACATGTGGTTTAAGCTTAAAAATGGAAATTAGAATGGTTGTTCCTGATTCGTTTTTTTCACAATATCTCAATTCCATTACTGCCATTCTGAAAACGAAGTGGAAGTTGTCGAAGGGAGCATGGTATATTTTTCTGCTACTATTTCTGTAGGAAATAGTCCACATTTTTTGTAAAGAAGAAATAGTGTTTTTCCATTAGAGAGTGATATATACGATTCAGTTCCTCCATTTTGGTATGGATGACTTCATGCAGGCTTCTTATCTGCTTTAGTGTTTATGGTCTAAATCTTTCACGGGTTTGTGTTTCTTGGGCTATAAAACTAATAATTAAAGATCTTGCAACTTTTTTAAGCATAACGAGGCATCAACGGTTTCTACTCCCTTTTTTGTTTTAAATTTTGAATGTGATTAACATGTTCATTTTAATGGCTTTTAGCATGAAAGGTTTGGAATAAGCCAGCCTTGCAAATATTTAGCCATAGTTATGAATTAATTTTTGCAGGTATAGTTCAATATAGATGACCAGTTATACGACTCGGGGAAATTTATGCTTACATATGGTGTCATTGTTCCTAGCTCCATGGATTACGTCATCGTGCTACACATAATGTAGGGTTTGAGATAATTTTGGGTCAGGGTTCTGTGCAACTTAACCAGTAGAAGCACCCGAGCCAAGAAGTTTTCATACTTGTGTACATTTTACATATAAACTTATTATAGTGATATACTATACATATCATCATGATTGTACTGTTTTAATTGAGCCACGTGTACATTGCACATGCTAGCAAGCAGCAATAATGACCATGTCGGTGACACCCTTAGCTAGAGCTGGCCTTCGTGAAGGAGAGAATAGCCATGGTATTGTTGATTAGTGGGTTGGCGGATGCACTGAGGTTGTAGTATCTATACATAATAGAAAGCACAAAACTACATATTTGGGAGGCATGGGGCTAATTAGTTTTTTTTTGTAAAATTGTGAGATTTGGATCAGTTTTGAAAAACCAAAAGGAGGTAAAAATTGTTGGGAAACACTTTGTAACTCTATCTAGCTATTAGGTGTAATATAGTAGTCATGTCGATGCGAGAGGAAAGGTTGTGATTACTGATGATGATACCATAATGTAGAGTTATTAGTTTAGTTGTAAAATATCTATCTTCATTGTCCATATTAAGTCAATATTTTATAATAGAAGGGATGCACATGTAAGACATCATCAACACAAACGATCACAACAGGAACAAGAGGTAGATGTGGAGAAAGAGATGTATGACCAAAAGAAAGAAATCTGAGGATGAAGTGACAAATCAAAAATATGTTTATCCCACATGTAAAACATTGCTAGATACGCATGTTAGTAAAACTTTACATCATCAGTCTTCTAATATATAAATTTTTTATTCCATAGCAACGCACAGGTATTCAACTAGTAGCTATATATTATGGTAGCGTTTGTTTTCACTTGGTAGACTCGAGAAAAGGATAAAAACGTGGCCAAGAGAGTCCTCCCGCATCCGGTCTTCTCAACCTGGGCCTAAACACGTTGATGGGTTTGGTTTAGTCTGGGCCAGCGAGCCTCATCCTCCATCGACACGAGGAAACTGGAAACTGCCAGCGAAAACTACGCCTTCCTCCTAGGTACCTGCAGGTGCCTCCGCCGATCGCGAGTTCGCGATGTGTCCGCAATCCCCTGGTCGATCAGCTCACCCCACCGGCCACCGCTAAGGCGCCGATCGTGTCGCCGCCACCGCGCATTGCCCCATCCGGCATCCAGTGAGTTCAGAGTTCTCTTTCCCCTGTTTAACTAACCCTCCTTTTTCCATTTTCGCCTCCTGTATCTTGATCGACTGATCTCCTCAGAAATCAGAATTAATCTAAAGCGCTGCCGCACATTAGTAGAACCGTAGAAGCAGTGCAGTCCTGCCCGATTGTCTCGCTCACTCAAATTTCAGGAATTGGGATTAATCAATTCATGGAACGGTCAGTATAGACAGATTGCCCAATCGATTTCTTCTTATTTTTCTCAATTGTAATCAGTTCATAACTATTAACTACTTATATTATGATTTATAGGTCTGAAAAATGAAAAACAAGCAAGAGTACAAGTATGGTTCTTTAAAAAGTATGTGGGATAAAGTTTCAAAAAAATCGAAGATAACTTCAACTTCAACACCAACGTCGGTATCTATTGAGATTGAAGCAAAATCTTGATGAGAATATAAGCCGATATGTGTAAGGATGGAGATTTAGAAAGGTAAACAATATTGCCAACCTTTCTATTATGCTTGTTGAAATAAAGAAGAATCTTTTCCATGGCATGGTTTACAAGCTTCTTAAATTTGTGCTAATTCTTCATGTGGCGACTGCTAGCACCAAAAAGTTATTTTATTCGATAAATTACGTGAAGAATAAATTAAGAAACAAAATAGGTGAACAATTCTTGAATGATTGCTTGGTTACTTTTCTTGAGCGTCGATTCTTCTTGCAAGTAAAGGATGATGCCATCATTGCTCGCTTTCAACAGGGAGATTATAGAGTTAAAAAAAAGTAATTTAATTTTTGGAACTTGTCACTACTATGAACAATTTTATAAGTTTTTTCTTGCTATTTTGAACACCACGTGTATTGTTGGAATTTTTCTGACTCCGAATACCTAATTTAAAAATCCTAGCTCCGCCACTGCCGTAGATGTAGACTGTGTAGTGGGTTGTGTTGTAATTATCGTAGGGTGTGTATCGGCACTCAAGGTGTGCCGCATGTAATATAAAGAGGTTGTACGATAATGAATGAATGAGATGAGCACATGTATTGTAAATTATTTTCATTGATAATTAATGCATTTTTTTCATGTTTGTCCTGTACTTTGTATTTTTATCTATGTATTTATTTTTTTGTCTCACCTTTACGAACTTTCTAAGATGTATGCCTATGTGTCTTAACTTAGCTTCGGCTCGAAAAAAACTCAGGAAAAGTCCGTCTTTGACATTGCAAACATCCAATAATGATGTTGTATGGACTATTGGGTTATACCTTTTTATTTCTTCTTCCCGTTTGTATGGTTATATTCCTTATGATATCTACCATTTTTTAATGCGCATATCATTTAGACGGTTTTTTTGCGGCGTGTATGTCATCTCGATGTGTGTCATGCTCGGAACTGAATTGATATGATGATATCTTTAATCGGAGTCGTGCTTGATTTTCGAGGGGTGAGACGAGATCTTTAAACAGAGTCATGGTCGGGCTCAAACGGATAAGAGCATACATGAACGTTCTATTCGGCCACATGCTAACAGTAAAATGCTTTTGTAAACGCGCATAAGACTAAACCACATGAGAGACGATTAAGTGTGTATTCGTGTCCCGAAATGCGATCGACATGCATTACTTGGTATAGACATGCCCAATCCTACGTGGAAGATGTGCAGAATATGAATTTGCGAAAACGCATGTTGGCAAAAAATATGTCTAGACATTTCATTCGCTCTTTATCTGCTTACCAGTATTTATAACACGGCAACATTCTATGTCTAACATTTTCGCTCTAAATGTGTGTCTGCCATAATACGTTTAATTTTTTTTACGCGTACTTACACGTTATGGTGACTATATCATCGGTTTTTTTTGCTTACCAGCCTTTGCTCTTAGACGTAAATGTGGTGCGACCATGTCATCTAGCGTTCTGTCTTCCAACGACGGCCAGGGACGCATAGAGAAGTCTAATTTTATTAATTTGTTGCACCTTAACTTGATAGTGTGGTACTATGGAAGCATCAATTAGATTTTAAGCATTGTACTATGTTTCGTAGGTATTCAAGAATACTATGATACATTAAGTGGCATGATACGTCCAAAACGTATGTACTTTGTCAAATACTTTGCTATTGTTTCTCCTCTAAACTTGTGTGATTTGGATACAATTAACACAGACTGACGCTGTTTTTAGCAGAATTACCTTGGTGTCTAATTTTTGAGAATGGAATCAACTATCAGGAAAAATCCCGAAAAATATGCCAAAAATTATATTTCACCAAAAGATCCACGGGGCCAGAAGACGAGACGGAGAAGGAGTCTGGGGGGGCCACAACCATGCCAGGCGCGGGCCCACCACTGGCCGCGCCTAGGGGGTGCAGCCACCCTAGGCACCCCCTCGGCCTCCCTCTGCGCCTATAAGTTGCCTTTCGACCTAAAAACCGAGGGGGGTTTGATAGTTTTTCAGAAAGAGTTCCGCCATGCCGTCGCCGCCACCAGAAACCAAGATTCGGATCCAGAAACTCCGTTCTGGCACTCTGCCGGGACGGGGAATTTGGACAGGATCATCACCATCGTCATCACCAACGCATCTCCATCAACCACCGATGTTTCCCTCATCCATGAGTGATTAATCCCCCGCTGTAGGCTTGGGGATGGTAGGGATTGTATGAGTTCTATCATAATCGAATAAGATTGTTAGGGCATAGTGCCTAGTATCTCTATTAGTGTTATTTGACTTTGTTGCAACTTGTTGTGCTTAATGTTTTTCACTAGGGCCCGAGTGCCATCATCTCAGATCTGAACTTATTATTGAATCATTATGATAGTATTGTTTGTGATCTTATCTGCAAGTTGTGTACACATATCATTGTCCGGATCCAAAGGCCCTAAAGTGACAATAATTGGGACAACCGGAGGGGATGGCTGCGGTGTGAGGATCACATGTGTTCACGGTGTTGGAGATATGCCCTAGAGGCAATAATAAATGTAGTTATTATTATATCTTTGTGTTTATGATAAATGTTTACATTCATGCTATAACAGTATTAACAAGGAAACATTAATACTTGTGTGATTTGTAAACTTAAATTGAAGTCGCTAGTAAAGCCTCTATACATCACTAGTTTGTTGGTTAATAAATGATTGTGGTTTCCCTATCATGAACATTGAGATGTTATTAACAACAAGATCATATCATTAGGAGAATGATATGGTGGACATACTCCTATAAATAAGCGTAGCATAAAGATCAAGTCATTTTAATAGTTCAATTGCTATATGATTTCTGATACATAGTAACCTAATTCCTTCGACCATGAGATCATGCATATCACCTTTACCGGATGGATGCTTTGATGACATCAAACACCACACCGAATCGGGTGGCTATAAAGGTGGCATTGAGTGTTCAAAAGTATTGGTTGAGACACATGGATCAAGAGGGATTTGTCCATCCATATGACGGATAGATATACTGGGCCCTCTCGGTGAAATGTCATCCAATTAGCTTGCAAGCATGTGACGGCTCAAGGGATCACATATCACGGAACGAGAAAATAGTACTTATCGAACGAGGTTGAACTAGGTATGCGAGAGATACCGAATCATAACCTCGGATAAGTAAACTATCGTGAGACAAAGGGAAATTGGTATCGTATGTAAGTGGTTCATTCGATCACAAAGTAATCGTATAAATATGTGGGAGCCATATGAATTTCCAGATTCCTCTATTGGTTATTGTTCGGAGAAGTGTCTCGATCATGTCCGCATAATTCACGAACCGTAGGGAGACACACTTAAGGATTCGACGTTGTTTGAGTAGTTATGGAATGATGAGAAAGATACCGAATGTTGTTCGAAGTCTCGGATGGGATCCGGGATATCACGAGGAGATCCGGAATGGTCCGGAGAATAAGATTCATATAAGGAAAGTCCTGTTTCAGAGTTGGGTAATGGTTCCGGTGCTTTCATCGGGAATGTTCTAGAAGGTTCCGGAATGTCCGGCACTCCGGAGGGGAAGGGTACATGAATGTGTTATATAAAGTTGATATTATTGCATCATGTACTAGGTGTCATCGCTGAACAAAATAAAGGGTTTAATCAAATCCTAGTTTGAAAAAGTCAAACGGCAATTTGAAAGTCAAACGGCTATTTTTGGGAAGTGGAGAGGGAGGTGGAAACCGAGTTGGGGAGGAGTTCCTCCCCTCCACCGCCGGCCCACCTCCAAGCCGAGTTGGGGAGGGACTCCCCTCCCCTTGGCCGGTGCCTCCCTCCTATAAGAGGAGGGGCAGGGTTCCCCTCCTAGCACACAAGATTACCCCCTCTAAACCTAACCCTAGCCGTCGCCCACCATAGCCGCCGCCCAGGGTTTCTCCCCTAGCCGCCGACTAGGGCACCTCCAAGCCCTAGCCGCCGGCCCTAGAACCCCCTCCTTGGTGTGTCTAAACCCTAGAACACCGAGGGCTCTCTCATAGTCCACCATACTCGCTCCGGCTTAAGGCGAAGCCCTGCGAGATCTCCCCTCTACTTCCGGTACCACGCCATGGTCAGCCGGAATCACGAGGAGAGTGCTACAACCCACGTTGCTTTGGAACAAGGAGAGGAAGGTCTTCGCCGAGCAACGGTGACCGATCATGGGCGCTGCCGAACACAGTACGGAAGGATCGTCTACGCGATCTTGAGATCGGGAAGAGTACGACTACATCACCCATGAGAATCCGCTCTCGTTAAACACTTTGGAATCTTAGAGGGTGAGTTATTCCATCGACTCGTTGCTACAATCTAGTAGATAGATCTTGGCTTGTTTGTTTGTATGCGATAGAAATTTTTTGTTTTCCATGCTACGAAACCCTACACACGGAGTGTTAATGCTTTGCTCCGGTGCTCTATTAAAAGGAGCACCTTAATTGTCAGTAGTTCCCTAGAGGCCCCGCTTCCAGGGGCTGAATGGACAGAAGATGTGCAAATTCTCATTGCGAGCACGTATGACTATATTTGGAACACATGCCTAGGATTGTTTAGTACTTGGATGCTTGTTATTATTTATCTTCAATGCCCTAGTTCTTGAAGTTACATGTTTAGACTCGTCCATGTAACGCCCGTCCATCCATCTCTATGCCTACCACACTTGAATCCCACTCTTTACTGTTACCATTATTGTTGCTCCTGTTTCACTGTTGCTGTTGCTTTGTCGTTGCTACTACCAAACTGTTGCTACTGATAAACTTCAGTGAGCAAGAACTATTTTCAGGTGCAGCTGAACTGACAACTCAGTTATCAAGGCTTGCAAGTATTCTTTGACTCCCCTTGTGTCGAATCAATAAATTAGGTAATACTACCCGCGAAGACTGTTGCGATCCCCTATACTTGTGGGTCATCAAGACTATTTTCTGGCGCCGTTTCCAGGGAGCATAACTTTATTTATAAGTTCATTTGGATCTATTATTGTTCACTGCTACTCCTTTCATCATGGGGAAGTCTCATAATGGAAAGTTCCCTATTTTACCATCCACTACAAGAAGAGGTACGGTCATAAACATCTCTATTGCTCTTGATTCACCATCTATTATAAGTAAGCTTGTCACACCACCACCACATACACATGCTACACACGCTGCTACTACTGCCGAGTCTGAAACTGCTTTTGATACTCGTGATGTTACTTCTATTGTGTTTAATGCGAGTGGTTCATTAGGTCCTTTTTTAGATGCTACTATGGCTAGTCTAGGAAATATCGAAACTCCTAGTGAAGACACTGTTACACATGTTAGCTCACCCGAGTCTAGTGAGAGTTATGATATTAATGATGTTTACATTGAGTTCACTGATGATTTTGTTGAAGAGTGCCGAAACACACATGGTACTAGTGCTATTAAGAGTCTCCTTGCTAGACGCACCATTTTTCCTAAGTTGTCCTCTGATCCTAAGTTTGTCACTTCTCCCATAGATATTAAAGATAAAGATTATGATTTCTCTCTTGATTTATCTTATTTAGATATTGTTGAGAAAAAACCTTTTTGTGGGACTGAAAATGAAAGTGTTGTGGCTCATATGAATGAGCTTTCTACTATGAGTGCTTTATTATCTGATGATTTTAAGATGCGCAAGTACTTTGTTGCTAAGATCTTCCCTTTTTCACTAAAAGGAGAAGGTAGGGCTTGGTTTAATAGATTACCTCCTGGTTCCATTGATAGCCCTGATTGTTTGATTGCTTCTTTCTTCCATAAATATTTTCCTCCCAGTGCTAGACATGCTGCTTTGCAGAGACTTTTTGATTTTAAACAGGGAGAAGAAGATAAATTGCCTGAGTCATGGACAAGGTTCTGTGCCTTGATTCATGCACATCCTGGATGTCCATTACCTAAAAATGAGCTTCTTGATATTTATTATAATGGACTAACTGATAATTCTAGGACATACCTAGATAGCTTTGTTGATTGCGTATTCAGGAAAAGAACTCCTACAAATGCTGATGAATTAATGGCTAAAATAAGCAAGAATTATGATGATTGGACTTCAACTGAGCTAAATACACCTGAGCCTATTACTCCTGAACCAGAGGGTCCTGAACCAGTTCCAACACCAACACCAAAGAAGAGGAGAGTTATTGCATTAAACGATGAAGTAATGAAGGAAGCTAAGAAGTGTCAAAAGGAGAAAGGTATTAGAGCTGAAGATGTGAAGAATCTACCTCCTATAGAAGAATTATGTAAGCCAATTCCCCACTCGTCTACTATTGAGGTACACTCTCTCCAACACTTTGATGAAGGTGATATTCCTTATGGTAAGCCTCCGGATCAATGCTTAGAGGAACTTGACATTTTTATTGTTAAACAAGGTCATTTAAATAAACAAGTTTAGAATCATTTATTGGCAAACTCTAGAGCTATCAATGAGTTGAAAGATATTATGGAAATAACTTCTAATGATATTAAAATGCTTTGTAAACAGTTTCAAATGGTTCAAACCCAACTTGATCAACTTGCTAAGGTACAAAAGGATATGCTAGTTAATGCTTTAGTAGATAAACATGCTTATGGAATTAGAACTAGGAGTGGTATAGCTACTCGAGATCCTTTATATCCTGAAGGACACGGCAAAAGAATTGAGCAGGATTCTTAACAAGGTGAGTAGTGGTAGTCCTCGTAAGAGAAATAAAAAGAAACATAAGATAGTTGAGGAACCACTTGAACCTGCTGTAGATCCTAATAGTATATCTGTCTCTGATGCTGAAACTGAGAGTGGTAATGATAAAAATGATGCTCCTGATAAAGAGGAAGTTGAGAAAGAACCTGAGAAGCACACTAAGAACACTAGGTACACAAAGGAAGATTTTATTGCTAATAAGCATGGTAAAGAGAGAGAACCTTGGGTGCAGAAACCTATGCCTTTTCCAGGTAAGAAACACAAGTCAAAGGAGGAAGAACACTACAAAAAGTTTTGTGAGTGGATGAAACCTTTATTTTTGCAAATTCCTTTGACTAATACTATTAAGTTGCCTCCTTATTCAAATTATATGAAGGATATTGTCTCTAATAAAAGGAAGATTCCTAATGAGGAGATTTCTACTTTACTTGCTAATTACCCCTTCAATGGTAAGGTTCCAAAGAAACTTGGTGATCCAGGTATACCAACTATTTCTTGATCTATTAAGAACAATTATGTTAGAACTGCTTTATGTGATTTGGGAGCTGGAGTTAGTGTTATGCCTTTTTCTCTCTACAAGAGACTCCGGCTAGAAAAGTTGATACCAACTGATATATCTTTGCAAATGGCTGATAAGTCAACTACTATTCATGTTGGTATATGTGAGAATGTTCCTGTTCAAGTGGCTCATAATTGCTTGGTTCTAACTGATTTTGTTGTGCTCGAAATGCCTGAAAATGATAATACGTCTATTATTCTTGGGAGACCTTTTCTTAATACTGCAGGTGCTGTCATCAATTGTAATCAAGGAAAAGTAACATTCAATATTAATGACAAAGAGCACACTGTCTATTTCCCCAAGAAGGTTGCTAAGAGCTATTGTCTTAATTCCATTGAAAATATTGAGAGCATCAAGGTTGGAGAAATATATTGTCCCATTCCACAAGAAAATTTTGAAACTATTATGATTGGGGCCATTGCTATCAAGCTTGAGATAACATAATCACTTGGTGGAATACAAAGTTTTGTCTCATATAAGATGATTTTGGTAACAAGACTTGATCAACCTTGTTAACAAAAGGATTTTAATGAACAAAATAATGTTTTCACTGTGGTTATACTTGTTTTCTTTTACTTTTCTTTTTTCCAATCTTTGTTCTTCGTCGTGCCTAACTTAAAGGCGTTAAAGAAAAGTACTTGTTGGGAGATAACCCAAGAGTTTCCTTGAGTCTTGGAAGTTATTACTTCAGTAATTACCTCTCTTTATCTTTTTTGTTTGCTTTTTGTGCCAAGAATGACCTCTAATGAGAGGGAAGTAAGATTTGGGGAGTTGCTGTCCCGAAACAGATTTCTGTCCTCTACCATAAAAATTCGTGAGGAGTCTCTATAAATCGGATTGAGATGAAAAGTTGCTAATACATCCCCCAATATGTTAGCTAACTTTCGTTAGTTCAACACTTTTTGAGTTGAGCAACAGAAGATTTTTGAAAAAATTGGTTTCTACCTGCTGGTCTGTTTTAACAGATTTCTGCCATTATTTGCATTTGCTTCATATTGATTCCTTTTTGAGTTCTCTTTTAGGAAATTGATCTTTTTGAAGGAGTTGCTATAGTAGCTTGTATTTTTAGTGAAAAGTTTTGTTGTTCCAAAGCTAAACCCGAAGGTCTATTATCTTTTGAATACACTAATGTTACTAATGAAGATTGTGTGAAGTTTGGTATGAAGGAAAATTTTCAGGTGTACAGAGAGAATGATGTAATGAGATGAAGAATGGACAAAAGCTCAAACTTGGGGGGGCACCCCGTGTCACCCCAAGAAATATTTAAGAGGTACAAGCGTCAAAGCTTGGGGGTGCCCAAGGCATCCCCTTCTTCATCAATAAAAATCTTAGGTCCTTTTAGACACTTCGTTTTTATTGTTTTATGCACAGTTGTGTTGTTCTTGGGGCATCTTAGTTGGTTTTCTTTTGCTTCGTTTGTTTTTTCTTTACGTTCTTGCTTTAAAAAAAATCGAAAATACCAAAAATATTTGTTGTTCTTCTTTGGTTTTGTGAGTTCTTTGCAGGCTTTAGCCGTCCTCAGTGGATTTTGGTTTCATGTTATCATTCAAGTCACACAAGTGAAGAAAAATAATGAAGATTAAGACAACTCGAGGAGTGGTAAGAGGCTAGTAACAAACTCTATTTGTTTTCATTTTTGTACATATACTCATTTTTGTGAGCATGCTTAGCCTGATTGTGTAAGGTGTATGTCATTATGGATGCTTAGTAGTTCTTGCTTGTCTATGATTAGCTCCAGCTTGCCAATAGTTTGTAGCATGTCATATGAATGTTTCCTTGCATTGTTTTATTCATATTTTGGTATGATATTGTGATATCCTCCTCTGACTGTTCATATGAATCGACATGGCACATGCTCACGCGTTCATATGCCTAATCAATAGTCAGTAAGCCTCGATGATTTATTTTGCCTCAGAGTTCTTGTATCACTTTCATGCCATAGTTAGTCCCATTTTGTTGCAAGCATGATTATGATAGTTATTGCTCTCTCGTTTATCGCTCCCTCTCTATTGCTATCCTTCACTTGCACTGAGTATGAGCTCTACCTGTGCTTCCAACACCCAAAACCAATATTGCCAACCGTGTCCACCATACCTACCTACCAGCAACATTTGCTATTTTAGTGCATATTCAACATGCCTTGTTTTCTTCCAAAATAAAATGTTTGTCTATTTTGAGAATGTTAGTTAGTAAAGCTCTCACGAACTTGATGGCACACTTTATTCCTTGCGCTTAATAATCCTGAACCATTGTGACTAGTCCATGAAAGCTATATGCTTGCAAATTATATGCTGGAAGTCAGCAGAACCATACTATCACGGGGAGCGCTTTAACACTTTTTGGATATCTCATCCAGTTGATACTTTGCTCTTTTGCTTACAGATGTTGACGATGTGAAATAAAAGGGGAGCTTGTGAGTTCATGGAGTTTATACATTGTGTTAGAGAAACGCCTGGGCAGCTAGCCTAAGCCATGCCTAATCATGGTGGAAACTTGTAGCATCACCATAATGAGCATCTACGAAGCATCCTCAATAAAAAAACTATGCACATGGTAAATAAAAAGATTGTTGAGATGCTCATTGTCTGCTTGACTTGTCATTTTGGTTATGGAAAGCTCATGTACCATGTGCAAGGGGTACCCCGTTGGCGGTTCTCTATGATATGCATGTATTTACAATGACAAGAACTTTCAAGTGACCAAAGTTGAGTATCATGCGGAGCGGCCCTCGTATTGAAGGGACTTGGGATTCCCAGATTATGGTTTGTCAAGCATCTGATTCAGAGTGGACCTCACTTTCACCTTAACCATATTAAGATGCCTATGATAGGGGCAATGAGAGCTCAAAGCTAATGGGTACCTTCTTTTCAGCATTTGGAATCCTTTCAAACCTTTCAAAACCGTTTTCACAACCTTGTTGAGTCACCACTTATTCTATGAGCACCTTCTTGAGAGCATAGTTGTCATTCTTGTGTTTGTCTCAAAACTTGGTTAATTATGTCATGACTTTGATGCTTGTATCTCTGGTATATTTACTTCTAGTCTTCATGTGAACTTCAGAGGTGCCTTGGAATTTATATTGTGCTCTTCAAACAAAGGCAAGCGAGATACCACTCTATCATACCTTATTATGAGCATTGCAATGTTGCTTGAGTTTATGTTTCATGTTACTAATTATTATTGAGTTGGTTTCTCTTTATAGCTTGCATTGACTATTGAGTAGACTTAGTTCCATACTCTTTATTATGAATTGTATAAGCATCTACTACCGTTCTGAGAATATTTACATCATATGAAGCAAATATGTTCGTGAAAGTTCTTTTATCGCACTCAGTTTTCAACTGAATTGCTTGAGGACAAGCAAAAAGCTAAGCTTGCAGGAAGTTGATACGTCCAAAACATATCTACTTTGTCGAATACTTTTCTATTGTTTCTCCTCTAAACTTGTGTTATTTGGATACAACTAACACGGACTGACGTTGTTTTCAGCAGAATTACCTTGGTGTCTAGTTTTTGTGCAGGAAATCAACTATCAGGAAAAATCCCGGAAAATATGCCCAAAATTATATTTCACCAGAAGATTCACGGAGCCAGAAGACGAGACGGAGAAGGAGTCTGTGGGGGGGGGGGGCACAACCATGCCAGGCGCGGGCCACCTGCGCGCGCTGGGGGTCTGACCACCTAGGCACCCCCTCGGCCTCCCTCTGCGCCTATAAGTTGCCTTTCGACCTAAAAACCGAGGGGGGTTTGATAGTTTTTCAGAAAGAGTTCCGCCATGCCGTCGCCGCCACCAGAAACCAAGATTCGGATCCAGAAACTCCGTTCTGGCACCCTGCCGGGACGGGGAATTTGGAGAGGATCATCGCCAACGCATCTCCATCAACCACTGATGTTTCCCTCATACATGAGTGAGTAATCCCCGGCTATAGGCTTGGGGATGGTAGGGATTGGATGAGTTCTATCATGTAATCGAATAAGATTGTTAAGGCTTATTGCCTAGTATATCTATTAGTGCTATTTGACTTTGTTGCAACTTGTTGTGCTTAATGCTTGTCACTAGGGCCCGAGTGCCATGATCTTAGTGTAGGGGTCCGTAGCATGGAAAACAAAAAAATTCTACCGCATGCACACAAACAAGCCAAGATCTATCTACTAGATTGTAGCAACGAGTCGATAGAAGCACTCACCCTCGAAGATTCCAAAGCAGTTAACGAGAGCAGATTCTCGTGGGTGATGTAGTCGTACACTTTCCGATCTCAAGATAGCGTAGAAGATCCTTCCGGCGCTGCGTTCTGGCAGCGCTTCCGCAGTCGGTCACACGTTCGGTACTCGATGAAGACCTTCCTATCCCTTGTTCCAGCAGGCAGCGGAGGTTGTAGTTCTCCCCTCGCGATTCCGGTAGCACGACGGCGTGGTGTCGGAAGTAGAGGGAAGATCCCGCAGGGCTTCGCCTAAGCTGGTGCGAGTTATGGTAGATCTAGGGTTTCCCGGTGATCTAGGGTTTAGAAGACCGGGAGGAGGAGGTGGAGGTGTCGGAGGTGGCTAGGGCGACGATGACGGGCCGGCGGCGGCACGGCGAGCGGCGGCGGCGGCGTGGGTGTGGGAGGGCTAGGGCTTGGTTGTTTGGGCATCTCTCCCCTCTATTTATGAGAGGGGGCAGCCTTGGGAGGGGTGGGTTTGAATCCAAACCCAAACCCAAGTTGGATTGAGAGAAGGACTCTTTCCTTCTTTCACTAGGAAACCATTGTTCCAGTTTGACTTTTCAAACTTCCCGTTTGACTTTCAATTTAGAGCTTTAATTTTCTCTTGCAAATGCCCAAACCAAATGACCTAGGATATGATCCAATCATTCCACTTATCCATGACACATTCATGGTATATTCCCCTTCCGGTCCGGTGAACCTTCTAGACCCTTCTAGAACCTCTCGGATGAAAACACTGGAATCTTTCCCGAACTCCGGAATCGGACTTTCCTTATATGAATCTTATTCTTCGGACCATTCCGGATCTCCTCGTGATATCCCGGATCCCATCTGAGACTCCGAACAACATTCGGTATCCCTACTAACATTCCATATCTACTAAACAACATTGAATCCTTAAGTGTGTCTCCCTACGGTTCGTGAACTATGCGGACATGACCGAGACACTTCTCCGATCAAAAACCAATAGAGGAATCTGGAAATTCATATGGCTCCCACATATTTCTACGATTAATTTGCGATCGAATGAACCACTTACATACGATACCAATTTCCCTTTGTCTCGCGATAGTTTACTTATCCGAGGTTTTGATCATCGGTATCTCTGCATACCTAGTTCAACCTCGTTACCGATAAGTACTCTTTTCTCGTTCCCGTGATATGTGATCCCTTGTGAGCCAGTCACATGCTTGCAAGCCAATTGGATGACATTCTACCGAGAGGGCCCAGAGTATATCTATCCGTCATATGGATGGACAAATCCCACTATTGATCCATGTGCCTCAACACATACTTTCCGAACACTCAATGCCACCTTTATAGCCACCCAGTTATGGTGTGGTGTTTGATGTCATCAAAGCATCCTTCCGGTGATGGTGATTAGCATGATCTCATGGTCGAAGGAATTAGGTTACTATGTATCAGAAAGATTATAGCAAACGAACTATTGAAATGACTTGATCTTAATGCTACGCTTATCTATAGGAGTATGTCCATCATACCATTCTCCTAATGATATGATCTTCTTGTTAACAACATCTCAATGTTCATGATCGGGAAACCACGATCATCTATTAACCAACAAGCTAGTATTACAAAGAGGCTTTACTAGGGACTCTAATTTAGTTTACAAATCACACAAGTATTAATGTTTCCGGTTAATACTATTATAGCATTAATGTAAACATTTATCATAAACACAAAGATATAATAATAACCACTTTTATTATTGCCTCTAGGGCATATCTCCAACAGTCTCCCACTTGCACTAGAGTCAACTAACCTAGATTACATGGTAATATACCGAACACCCATGGCGGTTTGGTGCTGGTCATGTTTTGCCCTCGGGAGATGTTTAGTCAACGGATCCGCCACATTCAGATATGTGTGTACTTTGCAAATCTTTATGTCACTATCTTGGACATGCTCTCGAATAGCATGAAAACGTAGCTTGATGTGCTTCAGCTTCTTGTGTGACCTTGGTTCTTGCGCATTGGCTATGGCGCCCATGTTATCACAATAGATAGACATTGGGTCCAACGTACTTGGAACCACACCGAGCTCTGTAATGAACTCCTTCATCCATATCACCTCTTGTGAAGCCTTCGAAGCAGCTATGTATTCCGATTCAGTTGAAGATCTCGTCACAACGCTTTGCTTTGCACTCCTCCAGCTAGCTGCTGCACCATTAAAAGTAAATACGTATCCAGATTGAGATTTAGAATCATCCGGATCGGTGTTCCAACTAGCATCGGTGTAACCATTAAAAATGAGAGAAAGAACCATATCCTTAGTTCTTCTCAAGTATTTAAGGATGTTTTTGACCGCTGTCCAATGATCCACTCCTGGATCACTTTGATATCTGCTAGTCAAACTAACAGCATATGCAATGTCGGGTCTAATACATAGCATGACATACATAAGAGATCCTATGACTAAGGCATAGGGAGTCTTACTCATCCTTTCTCTATCTTCTGCCGTTGCAGTACTTTGAGTTTTACTCAAGGTCGTATTGGGCAACATGGGCAAGAACCCATTCTTGCTATCTTCCATTCCAAACTTCTTTAGAACTTTGTCCAAATATGTACTCTATGACAATGATATTAGGCGCCTCGATCTATCTCTCTAAATCTTTATGCCTAATATGTAAGCTGCTTCGCCAAGATCTTTCATTGAAAAACTATTATTCAAATAATCCTTGGCACTATTAAGAAGGTCTACATCATTCCCAATCAACAATATGTCATCTACATATAGTATTAAGAATGATAAAGAGCTCCCACTCACTTTCTTATAAATACAAGCTTCTCCATAAGTTTGTATAAAACCAAAGCTTTTGATTACCTTATCAAAACGTTGCTTCCAACTTCGGGATGCTTGCTTCATTCCATAAATGGACCGTTGAAGTTTGCATACCTTGTTAGCATCTTTAGGATCGACAAAAACTTTGGGTTGCATCATATACAACTCTTCATCAATGTCTCCATTGAGGAACGCCATTTTGACATCCATCTGCCATATCTCATAATCATAATATGCAACGATTGCTAACATAATCCTCACAGACTTTAGCTTCGCTACTGGTGAGAAAGTCTCATCGTAGTCAACTCCTTAAATTTTTCGAAACCCTTTTGCGACAAGTCGAGCTTTATAGACAGTAACATTACCATCAGCATTTGTTTTCTTCTTGAAAATCCATTTGTTCTCGACAGCCTTCCGGCCATCCGGTAAGTCCACCAAAGTCCATACTTGGTTTTTGTACATGGATCTAATCTTGGATTTCATGGCTTCTTACCATTTATTGGAATCTGGGCTCATCATCGCTTCCTCATATGTCGTAGGGTCATCGGTATTATCCACCAACATGACACTCATAACGGGATCATACCAATCATGAGTGGTACGAGTTCTCGTTGACCTGCGACATCATTAGCTTCAACCGAAGTTTCATGATCAACATCATTAGCTTCCTCTCTTATTGGTGTAGGCGCCATAGGAACTACTTCCGGTGTTGTGCTACTCGCAAGTTCGAGAGAAGGTTCAACAACCTCGTTGAGTTTTAATTCCTTCCAGTCACTTCTTGGCAATGAAGATCTTGCCCTCGGATCTTATTATAGAAGGTATACCCAATAGTTTCCTTCGGGTATCCTATGAAGACGCATTTTCCGCTTTGGGTTCAAGCTTGTCGGGATGTAACTTCTTTACATAAGCTTCGCAACCCCAAACTTTAAGGAACGACAATTTAGGTTTCTTCCCAAACCATAATTCATACGGTGTCGTTTCAACGGATTTAGATGGTGGCCTATTTAAAGTGAATGCGGCTGTTTCTAATGCATAACCTCAAAATGATAGCGGTAAATCTGTAAGTGAAATCATAGAATGAACCATATATAAGAAAGTTCGATTACGACGTTCGGACACACCATTACGCGGTGGTGTTTCCGGCTGTGTCAATTGTGAAAGTATTTCACATTTCTTCAAATGCTCGCCAAACTCATAACTTAGATATTCACCTCCACGATCAGATTGTAAAAATTTAATATTCTTGTTACGTTGATTCTCTACCTCACTTTGAAAATCCTTAAACTTCTCGAAAGTTTCGGACTTATGTTTTATTAAAAAATAGTAAAACGCAATCACCTATGGCTTACCACAGCGACTCTGCACTCTGATCCATCTGATTTACCCACTGAACGCTCCAGATCATCTCATCTTTTCCGCAGCCTGTCTGCGGTCGTTCTCTTCGTGAAATCACGCCAAAAGGGCCCGTCATCGTTGCTGGACTGCTACTCCGTAGATGAAGTTATACTATTCCTGGTTAATCGGGCCGCAAAATCGTTCGTATAGGCCGTATGTTAGGCCTGTTATTTTCCTCTGAAGCGCACTCATGGCATTCTTTTCGAGTAAAAAAAGGTTTCGGTGGAGGTGAGGAGTCGGCAGGCGGCGCTGCAGCTCTTCATCCATCGGCCATCGCCCGGCCACATTTCTTCCCGTGCTCTCGTAGCAGGCGTCCTGGTGATCTCCTCTGTCCGCGCTCCTCAAACCAGGACGATGGGCCCTGCAGAGTGCAGCATGGAGGTGGTAGCAGTCATGAGGTGCAGATCCGAAAGAAGGCCTTCGTCGAGGTGCATCCTGTCCTCCTCGCCGATGCCTGCTTTTCCCTGGTTGCGAGTTATCTCTTAATTCTGGGTTGTTTTCAAGGATTGTAAAGGCGAGGGGGGCGTCAAGAGTTGGTGATTTGCTGGGCGCCATCGATAACTACACCTTCGAGCTCCCAACTTATGGGCGTATGGTTCGTCGTCATCTTCTCATTCTGGCAGAGGTACTACTTAATTCGATCTGGCAAACTACAGAACACTTTGCGATTAATTGTTGGTTAGTCAGTAGTATGCCAGATTTATTGATATTTTTTTGCTTTCTGACAGTACAATTAAACCTGAAGATAGCACTCTTGTTCCTCCCACACGTCATCTGAGACTGTACAAATAAATAGCTACCAGCCTTGAACTCTGTTTCATGCAATCTTTATTTTTTAAAACCCAGTGAACTTTGCGAAGGCTTTGTTATACTCACCTGTTAGATTTGGCTCATTGTAGTGCAGTAACGACTCGGTTAACTGAAAAAATGGTTGTACATCCACAAATTCAGTATTCCGCAGAATGGAGAATGTGATCTTCAGTTGCTCTTTCCTGATGGAAATCATGTTCCAAAGCACATCGCAGCAGCAACTGAAGTCCCAAAAAGAGTGTAAGAAATTGTGAATTTTCTCCTTGCAGCTAATTATATGTCCTCACCTGTCGATGTCGTCTTTGGCTAGGAAGTCCTCCCGACTATCCAGAGATGGCGTCAACATGTGTACTCCCTCCATTTCAAAATATAAGATCTTTTAGGTTTGTGAAGAAAATGAATCTAGACTTCTTTTAGTGTGTAGATTCATCCTAAAGTTGAGTGAACCTATATCCTAAAACAAGTCTAGATACATTTGCTTCACAAAGCTAAAACATCATATATTTTAAAACGGATGGAGTAGCTCTTAGGAACATCATTTGTTATATACTCATGATCGATGTCTTCAAGTGCTTGTGCTAGAGGCGTCTGGCATGTTGCCGGCTGCTTCATCTTGCTAATTCAGGTCACCTCTTCTCTCTCGCCCAAAATCCCATCGATCAAGCGCATGCAATCACTCATGTGGAAAGCAATGGTGCGCGGACAGCACGCGGCGAGATGCCTTCTCACCTTCACATGTGTCCCAGTGTGTATAACATTAGGCAATAGGGCTGACAGTGCTGATCTGCTACGTTCAGACCTAGCTAAGCACATCATATCATATTGTAGTGTTCTACATGTACGACCTCTGCCTCACCTCTTATTTATTTGTCTTAACCGGTATTCCCTATTTTTAGCACATTATTTTTTGGGGAAATCCATCTTAAGAGTTCATTTTAATTTTTTGAATCACTTGTTTATAATTTTTTGTTAAATGGTTAGGTTGTAAATGACATTTTTCTGAAGTGGTAGTTATAGTAGTTTTCTCCCAAGCCTATCATTAATTTCAGTAAGCAAGATAGTGTTGTTTCTTGTGTTAAAATGTTAACTTGTAATAATATTTCGTTCAAGTTGTAATGGAAAATTTCATTGTTCTTTTGGTATTTGGTACATATGCTAACTTGTAATTAATAGTAAGCATCACCTTCATAGTTTTTGCGCAATATTTGCTCTCCTTTGAATTTGTTTACTCCCTAATGTTACCATTCTTTATGCTTTATGAGTCACCTGCGATTCATAATTTATATTTATGCATGCTAACATCATGTTTCAAGGTAAACAAAAGATATTATGATTTTTTGCACACTCGATGGAGTAAACATGGTTAAGTTCTCCCATTCGAGTTCAATCATTTCCTAAAATAATTCTATTAAAAGTCGTAAAAAAGGGGAAAACAGAACAATTCATAAATGTTGACCAGATGATGAAATAAACCCCATATGCATCGGCACGCTTGTTGTAAGTGTGGTATTTTCATTTGTATTCATTTTTCATGTAACTTTCATCACTGGACCTCTGATTTCCCCTTTTGTTATGATATTTAGATCTTTTAAGGAAATATCACTATATACATGTATGTTCAGTAGTTTGGACCAATCTAAATTGTACCATAAATGTCATTGCATTTTAAAATTCTAAATATTTTAGCCTTTTTCCTAAAGAAGGACGGGCGCAGCAACGCGCGCTTTTATGGTCTAGTGAAATAGATATACCCATATCTACTCAAGTCATCCGTGAAGGTAAGAACATAACGATAACCACCACGCGATGCTACACTCATTGGACCACACACATCGGTATGTATGATTTCCAATAAGTCCGTAGCTCGCTCCATCATACCAGAAAATGGAGTCTTAGTCATTTTACCCATCATACATGCTTCGTATCTTTCAAGTGATTCGAAATCAAGTGATTCAAGAAGTCCATCGGAACGGAGTTTCTTCATACGCTTCACTCCAATATGACCAAGACGACAGTGCCACATATAGGTCGAGTTATCGCTCAATTTCAAACGTTTAGCTTCAATGTTATTAATGTGTGTATTTTCACAATCGAGATTCAATAAGAATATACCATCTATCAAATGTGCATGTGCATAAAACATATTACTCATATAAATCGAACAACCATTATTCTCGGACTTAAACGAGTAACCGTCTCACAATAAACACGATCCAGATATAATGTTCATGCTCATTGCAGGCACCAAATAACAATTATTTAAGTATAAAACTAATCCCGATGGTTGATGAAGAGGTAGCGTGCCGACCGCGATCACATCAACCTTTGATCCATTTCCAACGCGCATCGTCACCTCGTTCTTCACTAGCTTCCGTCTATTATACATCACCTGTTTCGAGTTACAAATATGAGCAACCGAACCAGTATCAAATACCCAGGCACTACTATGAGTACTAGTGAGATACACATCAATAACATGTATACCGAATATACTTTTCTTCTTGATGTTGCCGTTCTTCAAATCCGCCAAGTACTTAGGGCAATTCCGCTTCCAGTGACCTTCTCCCTTGCAGTAAAAGCACTCAGTATCAGGCTTAGGCCCAGCCTTTGTCTTCTTCGTCGGCGCGGTAACTTTCTTACCGCCCTTCTTGAAGTTTCCCTTTTTCTTAGACTTGCCTTGCTTCTTGAATTTGGTGGTCTTATTGACCATCAACACTTGGTGCTCTTTCTTGATCTCCACTTCCACAGACTTTAACATGGAGAAGAGTTCGGGCAACGACTTGTCCATGTTTTGCATATTGTAGTTCATCACAAAGTTAACTTGGTGGTAGTGATTGGAGGACACGGTGAATCCCCAAAGCATTAGGAATCATTATACCTAAGCTTTGAAGGTTTCTTGCGTGCCCAAACATCTTAAGCACGTGCTCACTAACGGAGCTGCCCTCTTCCATCTTGCAGTTAAAGAACTTTTCAGAAGCCTCATAACTCTCAAATGTCGCGTGAGCCTTAAATATCATTTTGAGTTCCCGGGCAATATCATGTGGGTCATGGTTCTCAAACTTTTTCTGAAGCTCCGATTCCAAACCATACATGATAGCACATTGAACTGTGGAGTACTGATTCTTCCGAGCGAGGAAAACATTCTTTACCTCATCGGTAGCATCAACTGCATGTGGGTCACCCAGCGGTGCATCCAGCACATAGGTCAAATTACCAGCATTGAGGACAATCCTCAAATTGCGTAATCAATCCGCGAAGTTGCGTCCATTGTTTTCAACTTTTCTTTCTCTAGAAACGCATTAAAATTGATGGTAGGGGCCGCCATTGATCCTCAACATATTTGCAATATTTTAGACTAAGTTTATGACAAATTGAGTTCTAATTAATAGTTAAATTAATCTAGGTGAACTCCCACTCAAAACAATATCCCTCACATTGCTTTAGTGATCACACGAACCAAATCCACCACATCAAAACCGATCATCACGAGAGTTGATGTAGCTTCAATGGCGAACAATCAACATGTTCATCATATATACTATATGACTCATGCTTTACCTTTCGGTGATCCGTGTTCCGAGACCATGTCTGTACATGCTAGGCTCGTCAAGATCAAACCTTAGCTTCCGCATGAGCAAATCTGGCTTGCTTACGTTGTATACACTCGTAGAATCTAACACATCCGATCATCACGTGGTGCTTCGAAACAACGAGCTTTAGCAACGGTGCTTACTAAGGATGAACACTATATAACTTGAAATTTTGTGCTTGAGGGATTATCTTATAATGCTACCGTCGCTAACTAAGCAATACAAGATGCATAAAAGGATTAACATCACATGCAATTCATAATATGTGATATGATATGGCCTTTCTTCTTGTGCATACGATCTCCATCTTCAAGCACGAACATGATCTCCATCATCACCGGTATGGCGTCAAGGTCAATGGCGCCGCTTCATGGTTGTCGTCCACCAGCATCAACTATTACAACTACTTTGAATAGACACCCAGGTCTTAACGGAATTAAAAGACAACCATACGGCTCCTGTCGGTTGCCGACTTACAATAAGGAACATTGCATACATCATATATAATCACAATCATGACCATATCACATCACAACACACCCCTGCAAAACAAAGTTAGACGCTTCTAATTTTCTTTGCATATTTTACGTGGTTTGGGGCTTTCAATAAGTGTCGTTCTAACTTACGAACAAGAACCACAACGTTGATGTTTGTGTTGGAATTATGCCCTAGAGGAAATAATAAAGTTGTTATTATTATAATTCTTGTTCATGATAATGTTTATATTCCATGCTAGAATTGTATTAAGCGGAAATTTAATACTTGTGTGGTTTGTGAACAACACCGTGTCCCTAGTACGCCTCTATGGACTAGCTCATTGATCAATGATGTTTAAGGTTTCCTAACCATAGACATGAGTTGTCAATTGATAATGAGATCATATCATTGGGAGAATGATATGGACAGACCCAAACTAAGCGAAGCAATTAGATCGTGTCATCGTGTTCGTCTTTGCGAAGCTTTTCTTATGTCAAATATTGTATTCCTTAGACCATGAGATAATACAACTCCCTGGTATCGGAAGAAAGCTTTGAGGTCATCAAACGTCATCCTATGAGAGGGTGATCATAAAGGTGTCTCTCAGGTGATCGGAAGTATCCATTGGGTTGTATGTATCGAGATGGTATTTGTCCCTCCCAAGTCGAGAGATATACTTGGGCCCACTCGGTAATCGATATCAACACCGCTTGCAAGCATGTGGTTAAGGAGTTAATCACAAAGTGATATCGGATTACGAACCAGTAAAGTACTTCCGTGAACGAGATTGAACTAGGTATGGCATGCAAGCGATCGAATCTCGGGCAAGTAAAATATCGCGAGACGAAGGGAATATATATGGGATTGATTGAATCCGACATCGTGGTTCATCCGATATGATCATAGATGAATGTGTGGAGTCAATATGGGTTTCAGACCACTGCTGATTATTGATAGAAGATCATGTCTGCATATTCTCGAACCCGCAGGTCACACACTTAACGTGTCTCGACGCTAGGATAGATTGGATAATTGGTTTATGAGTTTTTGTTCGAGTCTCGGATGGGATCCGGACATCACGAGAGGTTCGAGTGGTCCGGAGAATAAGATTCATATAAAAGGCAGTTTTGGAGTTCGAATTGTTCAAGTTAATCAGTATTGTACCTAAGCTTCTAGAACCTTCGGAAGGGACCAACGTGGCCCCACCTTCCAGGAGGGGCATGGGCCTATGAGGAGTGCCCTGGCCGCATTGGGCCAGGGGCACAAGGCGCCATAGGGCCCAGCCGCCAAGAGAGGTTTAAACTCGAGATAGACCTTCTAGAAGGGTTTTGCCCCCATTCCTTATCCTTGGGTCCGCGGTTTGGGCTTGGGGGGGGCTGCGCCTCTATATAAAGAGGGGTGGCGCACCAACCCCCACACCTTCCCTCCAACCCTAGCCGCCTCCGCCTCCTCTCTCCTCCCGATCGCTTGTGAGGCGAAGCCTGCTGAAATTCTCCACCAATTGCACTGCCGTCGGTTGTAGATCCAACCCATCTCTCCACCATACTTGCTGGACCAAGGAAGGAGGAGACGCCGAGGTGCTGCACGCAGTATCTCACGAGGCACCGCCACTTGTGGTGCTAGATCGGATCGGATCGCGAGGAGGAGAAGCAGTACGACTACATCACCCACGTTCCGACGAACGTTCACAGCGAATATTCAAGGGTATGAAGATCTAATCCAATCTCTCTCGTTGTTTGCATCTCCTAGATTAGATCTTGGCTTCCCTCGCTCGCATCCAGAAAATTTTGATTTACTATGCCGAAACCCTTAAGTGGTATCGAGCTAGATCTATGCGTAGATGTGTTTCACGAGTAGAATGCAACATGGTTGTTGCGGTGTTGATGTTTTCTGCTGCAAGCCTCTTGTTTGTGTTCTTCTTATGACGCGGATAGTGAGATTGAAGCGTCCGTGCCAACCTTACGTGACGCCGTCATGCGACCGGCTCGCACTTGACGTGTGGCTTGTTCCACACATGCGGCCGGTGAATGTCGGTTTCTCACTATAGTTGTCATGGGATTAACACCGAGTTTGGCAACCATAATATCACCGTTGTGGCTTTCCGTAGGTAAGAATCGTTCTTAGCATCTACTCCCATAAGCCACGTAAAACATGCAACAACAAAGTAGAGGCGTCTAACTTGTTTTTGCGGAGTGTTTTTGTGATATGGTATGGCCCAAGATGTGATGTGTATAATGTATGCGATGATCATGTTTTTAATGTTTCACGACTTGCATGTCAATGAGTACACAACCGACAGGAGCCATATGGTTGTCTTTATAATTGTGTATGACCTGTGTGTCAACTTCCTATACGCCATGTAATAGTTTCACTTTATCGCTAAGTAGTTAGCAATAGTTGTAGTTGCTATTCGTGGTGGAGGCAATCATGGTGGAGTGATGGAGATCATGCTTGAGCACAAGATGGAGATCATTGCGAAGATTGGCTATACCATGTCACATTAAAGTTATATGCATGTGATGTTTATCCTTTTATGTATCTTATTATGCTTAGATCGCGACGGTAGCATTATAAGATGATTCCTCACTTAAAGATCAAGATAAACCGTGTTCTCCCGAGTATGCACCGCTATGAAGTTCGTCGTGTCCAAGCATCACGTGATGATCGGGTGCTATAGACTCTACGCACATACAACGGGTGCAAGCCGTTTGCACACGCCGGAAATACTTGGGTCTAACTTGACGAGCCTAGCATGTACAGACATGGCCTCGGAACACAAGAACCGAAAGGTTAAGCATGAGTCATATGAATGATATGATCGACACTTCGTTGTCCACCATTGAAACCACATATCTTCTCGTGATGATCGGATTAGGTGTGGTGAATTTGGATCGTGTTCACTAAACAACTTGAGGGATGTTGAATTTAGTGGGAGTTCATCTAGTAATTTGATTAAAAGTTGAACTAGTTATCATTAACATAGTCTAAATTGTACTTGCCAATACTGTAGATCACATGGCCAAGTCCAACTTCAACTTCAACGTTTTTGCTGAGAAGGAAAAGCTTAGAAACAATGGGTCTAACTTCACCAATTGGTTCCTCAATCTAAGAATCATTCTCTCTGGCGGTCAAAAGGACTATGTCCTTGGGAAAGCGTTAGGTGACCCCTGCAATCGCTACCGGTGATGAGAAAGCTGTCATCAACAAGAAGATGATTATGGTGTGATTAAGAGCACCATGTTGTTTGCTATGGAACCGAACTTCAAAATCGCTTTTGAAGACTATCCAGCCCTTTGAGATTCTCAAGAGCCGAAAACCATGTTTCAGACTCAGCCTGCTCGAGAGATATGAGATCTCCGAGAAGTTCTTTAATCGCAAGATGGAGGAAGGGAGTTCGTTAGTGAGCACGCCATTAAGATGACGGGCTACACTCAACGCCTTGAAATGGAATGCATGATTCCAGAGGAGCTCAAGATTGACAGGTGGTTCCAATCACTCCTCCCGCTACAAAAGTTTTGTAGTAACTCACAATCGATTGGTTCCATCGATACGATCACCGAGCTCTTCGAAAGTCAAGGCGCGAAGTGGACATCAAAAGGATAATCATGTGTTGATGGTCAACAAGCCCACCTTTAAGAAAGGCAAGGAGCAAAGAAGCCCTTCAAGAAGGGCGGCAAGCGCTCGCCTTCCGAGAAGAAGCTCAAGTCTGGTCCTAAGCGGACACCGAGTGCTTCTATTGCAAGGACAAGGGTCCTTTGGAAGCGAATCTCAAGTACTTAGCGGACAAGAAGGCTGGCACCATCAAAGGTATATTTGATATACATGTTATTGATATTTTCCTTACTAGCCCTCGTTGTAGTGCTCGGGTATTTGATACCGGTTCAGCTAATATTTGTAACTCAAACAGAGCTAAGGAATAGACGGCTGCGAGGGATGAGGTGACGATGCGCGTTGGCAACGGATCAAGAGTTGATGTGATGGCCGTAAGACGCTCTCCTTAGTTTTACCTTCGGGATTAGTTTTAAACCTCAATAAATGTTATTATGTGCCTGCGTTGAGCATGAACATCATTTCTGGATCGTGTTTATTGCAAGACGGTTATTCATTTAAATCGGAGAATAATGGTTGTTCTATTTATATGAGTAACATCTTTTATGGTCATGAACCTATTGTGAATGGTTTATTTCTTCTAAATCTCGAAAGGGATGAAACACACATCCATAACATTGAGGCTAGGAGATGCAAAGTAGATAATGATAATACTACTTATTTGTGGCCGCTGCTCAGGTCATATTGGTGTAAAGCGCATGAAGAAACTCCATTCTGATGGACTTTTGGAGTCTCTTGATTTTGAATCATTTGACACATGCGAACCATGCCTCATGGGAAAGATGATCAAAACACCGTTCTCCGGTATGATGGAGCGAGCAACGGACTTGTTGGAAATCATACATACCGATGTATGCGGACCGATGAGTGTTTCGACGCGCGGTGGATATCGCTATTTTCTCACTTTTACCGATGACTTAAGTAGATATGGGTATATCTATTTAATGAAACATAAATCTGAAACATTTGAAAAGTTCAAGGAATTTCAGAATGAAGTGGAGAACCATCATAATAGAAAGATCAAGTTTCTACGATCCGATCGTGGGGGCGAGTATTTAAGTTATTGTAGAGGTCTAAACCTAATAAGGTAGATTCCTCCTGTGTTTACAATGCTAGTCCCTGGATCAATAGCTAGCATCCACAGTTTAAGATGAAATATCAAGATACAAAGGTCATAACATAACTTTATAACCAGGAATAACATAATTTTATTACATCATACATAGCTCATTTGGCTATTACATTACATTACATTGCAGCGGAATAACTATAGTCATGGGTCCTTCATCTTCAAAGTGCCACAGGCAGATGTTGGTTGTAGACTTTGTAATCCTAATCAAACAATCTTCATTAAAATCAATCAAACCTGCAACATTACAAGTTACAGCCACAAGGGTCAATACATTTTGAATTGTATTGGCAAGTTTCACCTTTATATATAAGATAAGTGGATCCTATCAATACATGCATATTTGGCTAAGTAGAGTTTTAGGCTTATTTGCATAAAGCTATATTTTTATCCTATCTTTTCAAAATGATTTTGGTCCTTTGTCAAATCTCTTTTCCAAGAATCCGTTGAACTACTTGGTAGACACTCAAGTGTTCAAGTCCTTGTCAAAATATCTTGAGCACCTTGGTAACCCCAAGTGCATCAAGTTTTATAATATCTCATGAGTTCCTTGGTAACCCCAAGTGTTCATGTTTTCATCAAAATCTCTTGAGCACCTTGGTAAACACACAAGTGCATCAAGTTTTTATTTTTGAAGTTCGAATATCGAGATCTCCCATAGTTCAAACTTTAGTTGCTCAGTATTGTCCATAACCGGGGACACGGCTAAGTACTTAGATTTTATTAACTTCTGCAGAAGGAGTACACTTTACCCACATGTCACAATCCCATCTTGTTGCCACCAGTGGCCTACTGGATTAGTGCTCACCAAGATGGAGTACTGGCAGACTGGGAATGTGACGAAGTCTTTCCAAAAGGTCCTCCCATACATCATTGCTAGCTTTGTCTTCAGCCCGCATGAAGCATTCCAGATCCCCATGTCCAGTAACTAAAGACAATGTATGGGTCTTCCTAAAGTAATTGACTAAGCCAGAGCCATAATAACATGTGGTTGCACACGAAAGCCACAATTGGAGAAGCATGTTTGATCTCTAAGTTTCCTAGGTGGTTTTCTTTTTGGAGCCCAACACAAAGTGATTACCATAGACATGGTTCCTTGTGTTGCCACCTTCTCCAAAACTTAAAGTATCCTCCACCTAGGTGGTTCATTGAGTCCTTGTTTTATTATGTAAAACACAAGTCCTTTTCTCAACCTTTGTAAAATCTCAACATGTATCTCTTTTTAAAATATAGCATGGCTAAGCATGTACAACTACAATATTTTCTCTAAGGAATGTAGGGCATCCAATTAGGATTTAGCATAGCATAAGCATAAATCATTTTCATGCATGTTTCAAAATCCACTAAGTATAATAAAAATAGTAGGATTTTAGATGATAGTGTAACTTGCCTTTTTGGTAGGGAATGGTGGTTCACTCCTTGATCTTGCTAGTCTCACACTTTGCTAAATTCACTACAAGTCAATCAAGCCAACACAAAATCAACTAACATTCCAAACCAAAGTCAAACAAACAATTTTACACTCACAAAGCAATGGAGTCTAAGTCTTGCATAAGTATGCAAAGGATGGTTCTATTGCAAGGATGGTCTCTACTAGGTTTCTATACTTTGTAGGGTCCAAATTGAAGGGAATATGCCCTGAGAGGCAATAATAAATTGTTTATTATGTGTATTCCAAGTATATGATAGATGTTTATTTTGCATGCTATAATTGTATTAATACGGAAACGTTAATACATGTGTGTTTAATAAACAAACAGAAAAGTTCCTAGTTAAGCCTCTCTCATAAACTAGCTCGTTGATTAACAAGATGATCAAGGTTTCCTGATCATGGACATTGGATGTTGTTAATAACGGGATCACAACATTAGTGTAATGATGTGATGAACATTCATCCGAAGTATAGCATTACGATCAAAGTCATTGAGTTTATATTGCTATAACAACTTACGAAGTGATCCTAATCCTTAGACCATGAGATCATGTCAATCACTAACACCGGACGAGTTTCTTGATAACATCAAACGTCACACCATAACAGGGTGATTATAAAGATGGATTCAGAACTAATAAAGTGTTATATTGAGGCTCATGGATCGAGAGTGGAATTTGTTCATCCCGATGACGCATAGATATACTCTGGGTCCTCTCGGTGATATCACATTGATTAGCTTGCAAGCAAGTGATTTGATCACTAGAATGTTATATCACGGGAACAAGAAAAGAGTGCATGTCGGTAAAGAGATCAAACTAGGTATGGAGATACCGATGATCGAATCTCGGACATGTAATATATCGTGAAACAAAGGGATTAAGATACTAGCGTAAAAGGTTCCGACGATCACAAGAAAGTCATCGTTGAATGTGTGGGAGTCAGTATGGGTCTCTAGATCCCGCTTCTGATTATTGATCTGAGAGGGGTCTCGATCATGTCTGCATTATTCACGAACCGTAGGGTGACACACTTAAGAGACACCGACATCCAATTGGAGCAAAAGTTTCATGCCGAAAGAATAAACAAGCGCAGGAATTTATTTCACTAGATACCGAAACAGTTTTTCGGGTGAAATTGCGTAAAGTGGCTATGCATGTGAAATAGAATTCTAGCAAGGGGTTATTTGTGAATGTTTGTCATTAAAGTAATTGACAAAATTCTGAATAAAATAAAAGAGTTTTATTTAATGAGAGTTTGCATTAAATTTGGTGGAAATTTAATGGGATCTTTGAGTGGGATTTTGAGTGGAGGAATTTGGAGGAGTTTTGTGAGTGGAGTGTCCACCCACATGAAGAGGGGAGGAAGGGGCAGCCCCATGCGCGGCCACCCCTTGGGGTTCCCTCCTCCTATAAAAGGAGCCCTCCTCTCACTTCTCACTCACACCTCCTCGTGAAGGATCTCTCTCCTCTAGAATTTATCCCCATGGTCTCGGACTAGCGAGATACATGTTCCCGTGGCTATTCGGCAAGAAAGAGTTGTGCTTCCGCTGCATCGCTGGAGCGAGGAGGCGGAGGTTGCTCGGTGCCTCGAACGTGTGAAACGACGCAGACCGCTGATTTGGCGGCGCTAGGACTTCCTCTCGATCTTGAGATCGGCAAGAGATCGTTTACATCAACCACGAGTGGGACTCGTTAAACTTTGTCGGTCTTCAAGGGTATGTTCTCTATGGATATACATCCGCCGTTGTTTGTATCTAGTATAAATAGATCTTGGTATATAGTTCACATCGTAGGAAAATTTTTGTTTTCTATCTGCGAACCCTTCAAAGGGTATCGAGCCGGATCTATGCGTAGATACTTTACACGGTAGTACACATATGAGTATGTGGCGATGATGATCATGTTGTTGCTCCTTTCTTGTGATTTTGGATATTGGTGGCATAGTGGGATGAAGCGCCCGACAAACTTTACATGTCCTCGCACATGAGACCTGTTCCACGCTTGACATGCAACTAGTTTGCATAAGTGGCTAGCGGTGTCATCTCTCCTACTATAGTCAATATCTATTTTGCAAGCGAGTTGTCAACAATTTGATTATCCTCGTTAGGTTCATGTTCGTAGAGGTAAGAACGGTTCTATCTCGAAAGCCCTACCACGTAAAACTTGCAATGGATAAATTAGAGGCGCCTAGTTTAGATTGTTCTTTGGGCTAGTGTTATGATATGGTAGTGTTGTAAGTAGAAGTATGAGATGATACTTACAACACACATAGCGTGTAAAATCCATAGATTGTGGATTTACACATATAGGTATGATAGTGATCATACCACGATGCACATGATAGAGATCATCTCGGGAACCATATAATTTCACTAATAAACATATGATGTTTGATTGCATCTTATATTGCTTGTTTAGCGCTTTGTTAAGCATAATAAGATGATCCCTCATTTAAATATCAAGATAAGAATGTGTTCTTCCTTTAGTATGCACCGATTATGTTTTCGCCGCCCAAGACATCACGTGATGATCGGGTGTACTTGGATCCTCGACCATACTTGGTGTAAAACAGTTACACACGCAAAATACTAAGGTTCTAACTTACGAGCCTAGCATGTACATGACATGGCCTCTAACACGTGAAAGGTTAAGCATGAGTCATATAGTTGATATGATGCCCATTTGATGCTCGCTTTGAAGCTATACCGACTCACGTGATGATCGGACTTGGTGTAGTGGATTTGGTTCATGTAATCACCAAAAGGACACGAGGGATGTCGCTTTTGGAGTGGGAGTTCATTCGTAATATAGATTAGTTGAACTCAATCTATCATACACTTAGTCTAAACTTTACAAATTCTGTTGTAGATGGCACCACCGCTTTTAATTTCAATGCGTTCATGGAGAAAGAGAAACTAGCAACGGTAGCAACTTTCTTGAATGGGCCATGAATTTGAGGATTCTCCTCTCTCGCACAAAAGCAATATGTGCTAGAAGCGCGTTAGGCCCCCCTTTGACGATGCCCCGACGAGAAGAATGTCTATCGACTCGTCGGAGGACCACAACTTAGTTCATTGCGGCATATTGTATGGGCTAGAGCGGAACTTCAAAGCGTTTCAAAACGGCAATGCTTTTGATACAATGGGTGAGTTGAAAATGATTTTCGACACACACATGCTGTAGAGAGCTACAATGCTTCAGAAAAGTTCTTTAGCTACATGATGGAAGAGCACAGCTCCGTTAGTGAGCATGTACTCAAGATGTCGGGTTACGCCGATAAGCTTGTGTCCTTGGGAATAACGATTCCCATTGACTTAGGCATCCATCGTGTTCTGCAGTCTCTGCCACCTAGCTATAAGAGCTTCGTGATGAACTATAATATGCAAGGCATGAAGAAGTCTCTCCCCGAGCTTCTATCAATGCTTAAAACTGCAGAAGTGGAGATCAAAAAGGAACATCAAGTGTTGATGATCAATAGGAACACTGGTTTCAAGAAAGACAAGAAGGGAAAACGGAAGGGAAGTAAGGGCGGCAAGCCTGTTGCCGCGCCTGAAAAGAAACCGAGTTGGACCTCGATCGATCGAAAAGTGCTACTATTGTAAGGGATCCATCGAAGCATAATCGCCCCAAGTATCTGGCGGACAAGAAGGCCGCAAGGCAAACAAAGGTATATATGATATACATGTTATTGATGTACTTGACTAGTGCTCGCAGAGCACTGGTATTTGATACCGGTTCATTACTAATATTTGTAACTCGAATCAGGTCATGAACGACCGCTAGCAAGGTGAGGTCAAGATGCGTGTCGGCAATGGATCAAGTGTTGATGTGATCGCCATTTAACGCTACCTCTCCACTTACCGTCGGGATTAGTTATAAACTTAAATAACTTATTTGGTGCCTGACCGAGCATGAACATTGTATCCGGATCATGTTTGATGCAAAGTGGTTTTTCATTCAAATCGAGAACAATGGTTGTTCCATTTATATGAATGGAATCTTTTATGGTCATGCACCAATGTTGAATGGTTTATTTCTGTTGGATCTCGATGATAATGTTACACATATTCATAATGTTGATGCTAAAAGGATTAAACTTGATGATGATATATCCGCATATATGTGTAATCGCCGTCTAGGTCATATTGGCATTAAGCATGAAGAAGCTCCATTCGGATGGACTTTTGGAATCACTTGATTATGAATCATTTGATACATGTGAGCCATGCCTTATGGGCAAGATGACTAGAACGCCGTTTTCGGTTCAATGGAGCAGGCTGATTTATTGGAAATCATACATTCGATGTATGTGGTCCAATGAGTGTGTCTGCGAGGTGGATATCGTTATTTTGTTACTTTCACGGATGATTTGAGTAGATACGGTTATATCTACTTGATGAAACACAAGTCTGAAACCTTTGAAAAGTTCAAGGAATTTCGAATGAAGTTGAAAATCATCGTAATAGAAAGATCAAATTTCTGATGCGACCGTGGAGGTGAGTATCTAAGTTACGAGTTTAGCACTCACATGAAAGAGTGTGGAATTGTTTCACAACTCACACTGTAGGAACACCACAATGAAATGGTGTGTCGGACGTCAGAATCGTACTTTATTAGATATGGTTCGATCTATGATGTCTCTGACGGACTTGCCGTTGTCATTTTGGGGTTATGCACTAGAAACTGCTGCATTCACTTTAAATCGGGCACCATCTAAATCCGTTGAAAAGACACCATATGAATTGTGGTTTGGAAACAAACCTAAGCTGTCATTTCTTAAAGTTTGGGGTTGCGATGTTTATGTGAAGAAACTTCAACCGGATAAACTCGAACCCAAAGCGGAAAAATGCGTCTTCATAGGATACCCTAAAGAAACTATTGGGTATTCCTTCTATCACAGATCCGAGGGCAAGGTTTTTTTTGCCAAGAATGGATCCTTTCTAGAGAAAGAGTTTCTCGCGAAAGGTGTGAGTAGTCGGAAGGTAGAACTCGAAGAGGTTGTGGAACCTTCTCTTCAAAGTATGGCGAGTAGCGCGGAAGTCGCTCGGAGTTGGCTCCACCTGTTGAAGAAGGAACTAATGATAATGATCATGAAACTCGAAGAGAGTACTAGAACCTCGCAGGTCAAACAGACGCTGCAGCTCCGGTATGCGGAAATCTGTCATAAATTTCATGGTTGATGAATATAATGACCTGCGACGTATGAAGAAGCGATGATGAGCCCGGATTCCAACAAATGGTTAGAAGCCATGAAATCGAGATGGAATCCATGTATGAAAATCAAGTTTGGAACTTGGTGGAATTACCTCACGAGAAAGGCCGTAGAGAACAAATGGATTTTCAAAAGGAAAACGATCTTGATGGTAATGTGACCATCTATAAAGCTCGACTTGTCAAAGGGGTTTCGACAAATTCAAGGAGTTGACTACGATGAGACTTTCTCTCCGTAGCGATGCTAAAGTCGATTAGGATTATGTTAGCAATTGCTGCATATTTCGATTATGAAATATGGCGGATGGATGTCAAAACGCGTTTCTCAATGGTAATATTGAAGAAGAGTTGTATATGATACAACCAAAGGGTTTTGTCGATCCTAAGGATGCTAACAAGGTGTGCAAGCTTCAACGATCCATCTATGGATTGAAGCAAGCATCACGGTTGGAATCTCCGCTTTGATGAGGTGATCAAAGAGTTTGGATTTGTCCAAACTTATGGAGAAGCTTGTATTTACAAGAAAGTGAGTGGGAGCAATGTGGCATTTCGATATTATATGTGGATGACATATTATTGATCGAAATGATATAGAACTTTAAACAGTGTTAAAGTTATCTAAACAAATTTTCAATGAAGGACCTAGGTGAAGCGTCATACATATTAGGCATAAAGATCTATAGAGATAGATCTAGGCGCCTAATAGAGCTATCGCAAAGTACATACCTTGATAAGATTTTAAAGAAGTTTAAAATGGAGGGAAGTAAGAAGGGGTTCTTACCTATGTTGCAAGGCAAGACATTGAGTAAGACTCAAAGTCCGCAGCGGAAGAAAGAGATAATGGACAAAATCCCTATGCTTGACCATAGGCTCTATTATGTACGCCATGCTATGTACAAGACGGATGTGGCACGCTATTAGTTTGACTAGTAGGTACCAATCGGATCCGTGTTGAACACTTTGGATAGCGGTCAAGAATATCCTTAAGTACTTACGAAGAACTAAGGATATGTTTCTTGTATCTGAGGTGAAGAAGAGCTCGTCGCTAAGTGTTATGTCGACGCTAGCTTTGACACCGATCCGGATGACTCTAAGTCTCAATCCGGATCGTATTTCTCATGAATGGCGGGCGGTTAGTTGGAGGAGCTCCAAACAACCTGTGGTAGCGGGATCAACAACGGAGGCGAATATGTTCTTTGCTTAAGCGGCTCAGAAGCGATTTGGATGAAGGAGTTCATATCCGAACTAGGAGTTGTGCAAGCGCGTTGGACCCAATGGTGATCTATTGTGACAACAATGGTGCCATTGCCAATGCCAAAGAGCCAAGGTCTCACAAGCATTCCAAGCATATTAAGCGGTTTCACTCCATCCATGAGCATGTCAAGGATGGAGATATAAAGATTTGTAAAGTACATACGGATCTCAATGTAGCAGATCCGTTGACTAAAACTCTCCTAGAGCAAAACATGATCAACACCGAACTCAATGGGTGTTAGATATATCACTATGTAACTAGATTATTGTCTCTAGTGCAAGTGGGAGAAGGGAATATGCCCCGAGAGGCAATAATAAATTGTTTATTATGTGTATTCCAAGTATATGATAGATGTTTATTTTGCATGCTATAATTGTATTAATCGGAAGCGTTAATACATGTGTGTTTAATAAACAAGTAGAAAGTTCCTAGTTAAGCCTCTCTCATAAACTAGCTCGTTGATTAACAAGATGATCAAGGTTTCGATCATGGACATTGGATGTTGTTAATAGGGATCACAACATTAGTGTAATGATGTGATGAACATTCATCCAAGTATAGCATTACGATCAAAGTCATTGAGTTTATATTTCTATAACAACTTACGAAGTGATCCTAATCCTTAGACCATGAGATCATGTCAATCACTAACAGGAAGAGTTTCTTGATAACATCAAACGTCACACCGTAACAGGTGATTATAAAGATGGGTTCAGAACTAATAAAGTGTTATGTAGAGGCTCATGGATCGAGTGGAATTTGTTCATCCCGATGACGGATAGATATACTCTGGGCCTCTCGGTGATATCACATTGATTAGCTTGCAAGCAAGTGATTTGATCACTAGAATGTTATATCACGGAACGAGAAAAGAGTGCATGTCATGCGAGATCAAACTAGGTATGGAGATACCGATGATCGAATCTCGGACATGTAATATATCGTGAAACAAAGGGATTAAGATACTAGCGTAAAGGTTGCGATCACAAGAAAGTCATCGTTGAATGTGTGGGAGTCGGTATGGGTCTCGGATCCGCTTCGATTATTGATCGAGAGGGTCTCGATCATGTCCGCATTATTTACGAACCGTAGGGTGACACACTTAAGAGACACCGACATCCAATTGGAGCAAAAGTTTCATGCCGAAAGAATAAACAAAGCGCGAGAATTTATTTCACTAGATACCAAACAGGTTTTTGGTGAAATTGCGTAAAGTGGTTATGCATGTGAAATAGAATTCTAGCAAGGGGTTATTTGTGAATGTTTGTCATTAAAGTAATTGACAAAATTCTGAATAAAATAAAAGAGTTTTATTTAATGAGAGTTTGCATTAAATTTGGTGGAAATTTAATGGGATCTTTGAGTGGGATTTTGAGTGGAGGAATTTGGAGGAGTTTTGTGAGTGGAGTGTCCACCCACATGAAGAGGGAGGGCAAGGGCAGCCCCCATGCGCGCCACCCCTTGGGGTTCCCCCTCCTCCTATAAAGGAGCCCTCCTCTCACTTCTCACTCACACCTCCTCGTGAAGGATCTCTCTCCCTCTAGAATTTATCCCCATGGTCTCGGACTAGCGAGATACATGTTCCGGTGGCTATTCGGCAAGAAAGAGTTGTGCTTCGCTGCATCGCTGGGCGAGGAGGCGGAGGTTGCTCGTGCCTCGAACGTGTGTGCGAGCACGGATGCGTCCGCTGATTTGCGGCGCTAGGACTTCCTCTCGATCTTGAGATCGGCAAGAGATCGTCTACATCAACCACGAGTGGGACTCGTTAAACTTTGTCGGTCTTCAAGGGTATGTTCTCTACGGATATACATCCGCCCGTTGTTTGTATCTAGTATAAATAGATCTTGGTATATAGTTCACATCGTAGGAAAATTTTTGTTTTCTATGCTGCGAACCCTTCACAAATTGGTCATTTACCAAAATGGCAAAGTCATTAATTAGAGGGTTTTGCCCAAAACCATTTTTAAATCCATTCATCATTTTATGTGGTGGAAATTAGTTTTGTCAAATCTAAAACCTTTAAGTTTTCACCAAAAGTTTCTAACTCTCAAGAATTGGTGTTTTGGGTCAGTAGCTTTGAATCAAATTGTTTTCCCAAGGTTTTTATTTCAAAATCATTCTCATAATAAAACCATTATTTTTACTTGGCTAAAAATAGACTAATTCAATTAATCCATTCTAAATTTTCTCAATTTCATTTTCAAATCCATGGGTTGGTTCCTAGGGTCAGTGAGTTGACAACAAACCATTTTGTAAAGGTTTTAACCCTAAATTCAATTTTAAACAATTTTTCTACTCTAAACAAGCTCACAAAAGAATCTGCAAAATCAAGTAAGTTAATAGATACTATTTTCTAAACTAAGGCCATGGTTGGTTAGGTCTTGCTCTCCTGAATCCAACGACATAAATTTGTAATTTTTGGACGTGTGGATCCAAAGTTATAAGGATTTGAAGTTTGCAAATAATTCTGTTTTTCAAAACTGTTTTTAAACAGATTAGGTGACACACGGCGTGTTTTAACTGGACGGTACCGATTCGGCCGGATCGGCGACGCGGTGCGTTGGATCTAATTTGATCGCACAGCACAGGGCGCGTACCTCTTCGTGGCTTAAGTGACCTATCGTAGGCGTTGGATTAAGATCCTACGGATGTATTGCTCGGTCACAGATGGGCGGCGCCGCGCGATGGTGGACGGCGGCGACGGCCAGACAAAGTGATCGCGGTAGTTCTAGGAAGCGAGAGAGGAAGAGAGTAGGCTTACCGAGGTCGCGAGGACGGGGTGATGCTCGTGTGCTTGTCGTGGCGGGGGGGTGCTCGAATGCAATTGCGATTGCTTGAGTAGAGTAAGGGCTGACGGCTATGCACGTGGTCGGGCGACATTGCGAGATCACGCCAAGGCAAACAAAGACACGGTTAGATGCGTATGGTCGAGGGATGAGCGTGTGTGATTGAGGGAAGGCGATGCGGTCTTACCGGAGGAACTCGACGGAGAGGTTGCAGGCGGCGTCGTCGAGTTTGTCGTGGACGCCTGGGCGCCTGATTGAGAGAAGGGTGCTGGGAGATGCATCTGGGAGTGGGGAATCTGCTAGGGTGCTCGGGAAGGTAGGAGGTGGCATGCACTGGCCTGAATTTGCCGGAGACGGTGGTCGGAACAGAGGAGCTCGAGGGGAAATTGGGGCGGCCTGGTGGCGTGATTGAGGAAGGAGTCGGAGGAAATGAAGAAGGGCTGGCGTTTATCGAGCATGGTCAAGGCGAGGTCAAGCGCATTATGGCGTATTGAATCCAGCGGAATCACAAAGTAACGTCGAGGAGGAAGAAGGGGTCACGGTGTGTGAGCGATGAGGTGGGGTCCACCGGTCACTAGGAAAAGAAATGAGAGTGAGGCCCACTGGTCAGTCTCTGCGCGGGTCAGACACGAGGTGCAAAATGTTTTCTTTCGGGGAGTGAAGGCTGGGCTGGTACTGGGCTTAATGGGCTCTGTCAACTGGGCTGGTCCAACTCTATTTTTTTCCTGTTTCTGATTCTTTTTCTTTTTCTATTTCTATATTCTGTTTTGAATCTCAAACAATTTCCAAGCAATCAAAACAATTCAAACCTTCACCCAAATTTTGTAACTATGAAATTAGTTCTGTTTAGTAACATGAATCAAAATCCAAATTCAAATTAATAATTTTAATAATAGGGTCTATTGTTATTTAATTAAATAGATATACCAATTATTAAATCCATAGGTTTTGATTTAATTCAAAGCTCCTCTTGAGAACCAAATAATTTTAAACCATTCAGTAGGTTGTATTTGAAAATAATGAGTATTTGGAAAGCTTGTTTAAAATAAAATAACCTTTTTGTTATAGGGTCCATTAATAATTAAATAAAGTGGGCCTTAGTTGATAAATCAAATAGGATTTGTTTTATTAGAAACTTTATTTTGAAATCTAATTTAAATCCAAAACACTTCAGCAAGTTTTATTTGAGAATATAGAATATTTTGGAAAACTTATTTAAAATAATTTAATAAGTTTTGATGTTTCAATTAAAATGGTAAAACCTTTTATTTAGATAAAATTTGATATTAAATCCTTATTACTTTATTTAAATAATTCTTTACTATTTTTAACAAAACATTTTATTTTAAACACTTGGCCAAGGTTTAATTTGGTTTTATAAAATAATCCTTATTTATGAATCCACCTTTTTCTTTTGAAAACCAAATCTTTTTATTTAAAGATTCAAAATAGAAATTTTAAAACATTATAATTTCCTTTAATAAATGTTTATCTTTATAAATCCCTTTAGGATTTATTTAATCCAAATAGATTTGAAGTTCCATTTAAATTCAAAAGTTTCTTCTGGCCTTGAAAATCAAACAAAGTTTTATTTTATTCATTTATTTTCACATTACAAGATTTGGAAAATCTTGGGATGTGACAGTTATGAGTTTCTCACGCATCTTAAAGCAAGCGGAATTGTTTCGCAACTCACGCCACCCGGAACACCACAGCGCAATGGTGTGTCTGAACGCCGGAATCGAACCTTATTAGATATGGTCCGATCAATGATGTCTCTTACTGATTTGCCGTTATCATTTTGGGGTTATGCATTAGAAACCGCTGCATTCACTTTAAATAGGGCACCATATAAATCCGTTGAGACGACACCGTATGAACTGTGGTTTGGTGCTAAACCTAAGTTGTCGTTTCTTAAAGTTTGGGGATGCGAAGCTTACGTCAAGAAGTTGATGTCGTACAAGCTCGAACCCAAAGCGGAGAAATGCTTCTTCATAGGATACCCTAAGGAAACTATTGGGTATACCTTCTATCACGTAAAGGAAGGCAAAGTGTTTGTGAAGAACGGTTCCTTTCTTGAGAAGGAGTTTCTCTCGAAAGAAGTGAGTGGGAGAAAGTAGAGCTAAACGAGGTTATTGAACCTTCTCTTGAATTGGAGAGTAGCGACACACAGAAATTGTTCCAAAGGTCACTTTGCACCAACAATAGAGGAAGCTAATGACAAGGATCATGAAGCTTGGACGATGTCCATTGAGCGTCGTGGGTCGACAAGGTCGCGTGCCCCTCCTGAGTGGTACGGCAACCCTGTCTCGACTGTCTTGTTAGTAGAAGACAGTGAACCTACGAACTATGAGGAAGCGATGATGAGCCCAGACTCTGAGAAATGGCTAGAAGCCATGAAATCGAATTGGATCCATGAGCGAAAACCAAGTATGGACTTTGGTGGACCCTCCTAGCGCAATCGAAGGCCGTTGAGTGCAAATGGATCTTCAAGAAGAAAGCAGACGGATGGTAATGTTACCGATCTATAAATCACGGCTTGTCGCGAAAGGTTTTCGACAAGTTCAAGGTGTTGACTACGATGAGACTTTCTCTCCGTAGCGATGTTTAAGTCCATTCGGATTTTATTAGCAATTGCTGCATTTCATGATTATGAAATATGGCGAGATGGATGTCAAGATGCTTTCCTCAATGGCAACATTGATGAAGAGTTGTATATGATGCAACCCGAAGGTTTATCGATCCTAAGGATGTCGATAAAGTATGCAAACTTGCGTTCCATTTATGGATGAAGCAAGCATCTCGGAGTTCGAACCTTCGCTTTGATCAAGTGATCAAGAGCTTTGGATTTGTTCCAAATTGCTCTGGCTTGTATCTACAAGAAAGTGAGTGGGAGCTCGATGACGTTTCGTACTATATGTGGATGACATATTGATTATTGGAAATGACATCAACATGCTTAATGATGTGAAGAGTTATTTGAATAAGTGTTTTTCAATGAAAGACCTAGGTGAAGGCTTATATATTGGGCATCAAAATCTATAGAGATAGACAAAGACGCCGATAGCTTTAAGCGAGTACATACCTAGACAAAGTTACGAAAAGGTTCGAATGGATAAGCAAAAGAAAGGTTCAGTGCCTATGTTGTCGGGTAAGATATTGAGCAAGGCTCGGTGTCCACTTGATAAATGATAGGGAAGCTATGATCAAAGTGCCTTATGCCTCGGCCATAGGTTCTATCATGTATGCCATGTTGTGTACTAGACCGGATGTGTCCAATGCTCTTAGTTTGACGAGATATCAAAGTGATCCAGAGTGGAACATGGACCGTGAAGAACATCCTAAAGTACTTAAATAGAACTAAAGAAATGTTCTTAGTCTATGGGGGTGATGAACAACTCGTCGTAAAAGGTTACGTCGACGCTAGTTTCGACACCGACAAGGATGATTCTAAATCTCAGACAGGATACGTATATATTTTGAATGGAGGAGTGGTGGAGAAAAGCAAGCAAAGCGTGATCGCGGGATCTACAGTAGAAGCGGAATACATGGCTGCTGCAGAAGCGTCAAGTGAAGGAGTTTGGATCAGGAACTTCATCACTGAGCTTGGTGTGGTTCCAAGTGCATGTGGGTCACCCAGCGGTGCATCCAGCACATAGGTCAAATTACCAGCATTGAGGACAATCCTCAAATTGCGGAATCAATCCGCGAAGTTGCTTCCATTGTTTTCAACTTTTCTTTCTCTAGGAACGCATTAAAATTGATGGTAGGGGCTGCCATTGATCCTCAACATATTTGCAATATTTTAGACTAAGTTTATGACAAATTGAGTTCTAATTAATAGTTAAATTAATCTAGGTGAACTCCCACTCAAAACAATATCCCTCACATTGCTTTAGTGATCACACGAACCAAATCCACCACATCAAAACCGATCATCACGCGAGTTGATGTAGCTTCAATGGCGAACAATCAACATGTTCATCATATATACTATATGACTCATGCTTTACCTTTCGGTGATCCGTGTTCCGAGACCATGTCTGTACATGCTAGGCTCGTCAAGATCAAACCTTAGCTTCCGCATGAGCAAATCTGGCTTGCTTACGTTGTATACACTCGTAGAATCTAACACATCCGATCATCACGTGGTGCTTCGAAACAACGAGCTTTAGCAACGGTGCTTACTAAGGATGAACACTATATAACTTGAAATTTTGTGCTTGAGGGACTATCTTATAATACTACCGTCGCTAACTAAGCAATACAAGATGCATAAAAGGATTAACATCACATGCAATTCATAATATGTGATATGATATGGCCTTTCTTCTTGTGCATACGATCTCCATCTTTAAGCACGAACATGATCTCCATCATCACCGGTATGGCGTCAAGGTCAATGGCGTCGCTTCATGGTTGCCGTCCACCAGCATCAACTATTACAACTACTTTGAATAGACACCCAGGTCTTAACGGAATTAAAAGACAACTTTACGGCTCCTGTCGGTTGCCGACTTACAATAAGGAACATTGCATACATCATGTATAATCACAATCATGGCCATATCACATCACAACACACCCCTGCAAAACAAAGTTAGACGCCTCTAATTTTCTTTGCATATTTTACGTGGTTTGGGGCTTTCAATAAGTGTCGTTCTAACTTACGAACAAGAACCACAACGTCGATGTTTGTGTTGGAATTATGCCCTAGAGGCAATAATAAAGCTGTTATTATTATAATTCTTTTTCATGATAATGTTTATATTCCATGCTAGAATTGTATTAAGCGGAAACTTTAATACTTGTGTGGTTTGTGAACAACACCGTGTCCCTAGTACGCCTCTATGGACTAGCTCATTGATCAATGATGGTTAAGGTTTCCTAACCATAGACATGATTTGTCAATTGATAATGAGATCATATCATTGGGAGAATGATATGATGGGCGACAAACTAAGAAGAAATTAGATCGTGTCATCGTGTTTGTCTTTGAAGCTTTTCTTATGTCAAATATTGTATTCCTTAGACCATGAGATAATACAACTCCCCGGTATCGGAAAAGCTTTGAGGTCATCAAACGTCATCCTATGAGAGGGTGATCATAAAGGCGTCTCGGTGATCGGAAAAGTATCATTGGGTTGTATGTATCGAGATGGGATTTGTCCCCATGTCGGAGAGATATACTGGGCCCCTTTTTGTCGATATCAACACCGCTTGCAAGCATGTGGTTAAGGGTTAATCACAAAGTGATATCGGATTACGGAACAGTAAAGTAGTACTTGTGAACGATTGAACTAGGTATGACGATGCAAGACGATCGAATCTCGCAAGTAAAATATCGCGTCTGAAGGAATATATATATGGGATTGATTGAATCCTGGCATCGTGGTTCATCCAATATGATCATAGATGAATGTGGGGAGTCAATATGGGTTTCCAGACCCATTGCTGATTATTGATAGAAGATCATGTGCATATTCTCGAACATAGGTCACACACTTAACGTGTCTCGACGCTAGGATAGATTGGATAATTGGTTTATGAGTTTTTTTGGAGTCTCGGATGGGATCCGGACATCACAAGAGGTTCCGGAGTGGTCCGGAGAATAAGATTCATATAAGGCGGTTTTGGAGTTGAATTGTTAGGGTTAATCGGTATTGTCATCGAAGCTTCTAGAACCTTCCGGAAGGGGACCAACGTGGCTCCACCTTCCGGAGGGAGGGCATGGTCCTATGAGGGAGTTCCTGGCGCATTGGGCCGGGGCACAAACCCAGGGCCCATAGGGCCCGGCCAAGAGAGGTTTAAACTCGAGATAGACCTTCTAGAAGGGGTTTCCTTGCCCCCACTCCTTATCCTTTGGGTCATGGGTTTGGGCTTGGGGAGGGGCTAGGGCCCGCCTCTATATAAAGAGGGGTGGCGCACCAACCCCCACACTTTCCCTCCAACCCTAGCCGCCCGCCTCCTCTCTCCTCCCGATGCTTGTAGGCGAAGCCTGCCGAAATTCTCCACCAATTGCACTGCACCGCCGTTGTAGATCCAACCCATCTCTCCACCATACTTGCTGGACCAAGTAAGGAGGAGACGTCGAGGTGCTGCACGTGTGCATCTCACGGAGGCACCGCCACTTGTGGTGCTAGATTGGCTCGGATCGCGAGGAGGAGCAGCGAGTACGACTACATCACCCCCGTCCGTTTAACGCGTTCATTTGTCGAATCTTCAAGGGTATGAAGATCTAATCCAATCTCTCTCGTTGTTTGCATCTCCTAGATTAGATCTTGGCTTCTCCTCTGTTCGCATCCGTAGAAAATTTTGATTTACTATGCCGCGAAACCCTTAAGTTTGAACTATCAAGTGCCCGTTGTAAATTGAATCTATACTATGATGGGAGAGACAGACACTCGCAAAGCCACTTATGCAATACAAGTTGCATGTTAAGCGTGGATCAAGTCTCATGAACGATGTCATGTAAGGTTAGCACGGGCCGCTTCATCCCATCATACCGCAAGATGCAAAGTACACAAAAAGCAATTGATAATAAAAGCACGACCGCCCATAATGACCATTGTGTTCTACTCGTGCAACAGATCTACATATAGACATGGCTCTGATACCACTATAGGGGTTCGTAGCATGGAAAACAAAAAAAATCTACCGCATGCACACAAACAAGCCAAGATATTTTAGGGTTCGTAGCATAGAAAACAAAAAATTTCCTACGATGGAAACAACTATGTACCAAGATCTACCTACTAGATACAAACAACGGGCGGATGTATATCCGTAGAGAACATACCCTTGAAGACCGACAAAGCTTAACGAGTCCAAACTCGTGGTTGATGTAGATGATCTCTTGCCGATCTCAAGATCGAGAGGAAGTCCTAGCGCCAAAGCAATGAAGGCATCCGTGCTCGCACACACGTTCGAGGCACCGAGCAACATCCTCCTCTCTCCTGATGCAGCGGAAGCACAACTCTTTCTTGCCGAATAGCCACCGGGAACATGTATCTCGCTAGTCGAGACCATGGGGATAAATACTAGAGGAGAGATATCCTTCACGAGGAGGTGTGAGTGAGAGAGAGGAGAGGGCTCCTTTTATAGGAGAGGGGGCACCCAAGGGGCATGCGCCCAGCCATGGGGCTGCCCCCACCTCTTCCACGTTCATGTGGGTGGACACTCCACTCACTCAAATGCCTTTCAATTCCCTCCACTCAAAAACCCACTCAAATTCCCATTAAATTTCCACCAAATTTAATGCAAACTCTCATTAAATAAAACTCCTTTTATTTATTCAGAATTTTGTCAATTACTTTAATAACAAACATTCACATATAACCCCTTGCTATTATTTCATTTCACATGCAGAAACACATTCTGCAATTTCACCTGAAATCCCGTTTCGGTATCTAGTGAAATAAATTATTGCGCTTGTTATTCTTTTCGGCATGAAACTTTTGCTCCAAATGGATGTCGGTGTCTCTTAAGTGTGTCACCCTACGGTTCGCAAATAATGCAGACATGATCGAGACCCCTCTCGGATCAATAATCAGAAGCGGGATCTGGAGACCCATACTAACTCCCACACATTCAACGATTACTTTCTTGTGATCGTCGGAACCTTTTACGCTAGTATATTAATCCTTTTGTTTCACGATATATTACATGTCCGAGATTCGATCATCGGTATCTCCATACCTAGTTTGATCTCGTTACTGACGTGTACTCTTTTCTCGTTCCCGTGATATAACATTCTAGTGATCAAATCACTTGCTTGCAAGCTAATCAATGTGATATCACCGAGAGGGCCCAGAGCATATCTATCCGTCATCAGGATGAACAAATTCCACTCTCGATCCATGGGCCTCAACATAACACTTTATTAGTTCTGAATCCATATTTATGATCACCCAGTTACGGTGTGACGTTTGATGTTATCAAGAAACTCTTCCAGTGTTAGTGATTGACATGATCTCATGGTCTAAGGATTAGGATCACTTCTTAAGTTGTTATAGCAATATAAAATCAATGACTTTGATCGTAATGCTATACTTTGGATGAATGTTGATCACATCATTACACTAATGTGGTGACCTCGTTATTAACAACATCCAATGTCCATGATCAGGAAACTTTGATCATCTTGTTAATCAACGAGCTAGTTTATAAGAGAGGCATAACTAGGAACTTACTTTTTGTTTATTAAACACACATGTATTAACGTTTCCGTATTAATACAATTATAGCATGCAAAATAAACATTTATCATAAATAAGGAATACGATAATAACCACTTTATTATTGCCTCTCAGGCATATTCCCTTCAGTCTCCCACTTGCACTAGAGACAATAATATAGTTTGAAAACTTTGCGTATTGAACATCTATGGCTTTCTAGTGTTCCATATACGCAATTGCAAGTGGTTAACATAATCTCTGGATCGGCGCTTGGTCGTGTGTATTTGCATGTCTTTGCGTCTTCACGCATCACTCATTCTCCAATGAGATGGCATTGTATAAATTTGGTCTTCCGGTGAGACCTTTAGTTCCTTGAGGTTAAATCATGTCGATACTATTGTCATACAATATTTCTTTAGCGTTAGCCCGTTGCGAACCACACCTTAGTTTGATAACAAACTTCTTGACACAAATTCCCTCCGTTGCTGCTACTATAGCAGTCATATACTTAGCCTTTTTGTTGTAGTATTCGTCACAATGTCTTAACTATGGATTTCGTCCAAATCCATCATGGAATATTCTTTCCATTACATTGTGCCAACAATAGTTTAAATTGAGATAAACTTAATTTGTATCTTGTGACAAAACTAGTATCAATGTAACGCTTTACAATGAACTATTTGTAATTGTTTGTCACCTCTACACAAATATATTCTTAGTTCTTTCCAAAAGATCATAAGAATATCCTCACTATCGTCCAATGATCATTTTATGATTCATTCTGGTATAGCTCATAACACTTAGAGCATAGGACATATCTGGATGTGTACATATCATGGTATGATTGATCAAAACATTCTTGTGATTTCACTCATCAAGTGTCAAAGCACTTGAATCTTATTTCACTTATCAAGTGTCGATACACTTGAATCTTGATTCAATTCCTTTCCATGCAACAAGAACTGTTTATTGTCGTTTCTATATTGAACTCCTTCAATATCTCATATATGTACGTTTGGTACAACCATATTGGCGTCACAGTCTATCCACTATAGACATTCACGCTAAATATTCGGGTTTTGCCTAAGTATTTCATCGAAATGAAATTCTTAACCTTTGTCAATAAAAATTACATCATTTCTAATCAACAAGATGTCCTCCACATAATGTATTAGAAATATGTCTCAGCGCTCCCACTTAATTTCTTGCAAATGCAAGCATCTTCATCGTCTCCTGATGAAAACTCTTTTTCATCACGGTGAAGATTCCAACTCATGATGCTTACTTCAACCATTGAAGTTTGCATGCCCTTTTAGCATCCTTTGAATTAACAAAACCCTTTGTATCGTGTCATGTACACGTCCTAGGTAACCATTCTATTAGAAGAATTTTGTTTTGTTTATTCATCTACCATATACCAAATTATATGTAGTGGTTGCTACTTTAATTCGTCCAGACTAAATATCGCTATGAAAGATCAAATCTTATCATAGTCAACTCCTTGAACATTGTCGTAAAATACTTTACGACATGTCGACTATTTCATAGATGTGAAACATCCATGTCTGTTTCCTTATAGATCCAAATATGACCGACATGTTTTTACACCTTTCCGGAGGGTCTTCCAAGTTCAAAACTTGATTTCTCGTGTATGGAACTATCACGGATTTTATGGCTGCAAGCCATTTGACGGAGTCAGGGCCCATCATCGCTTCTTTGCATATAGTCGGTTCATCATTGTCAAACAATAATGATTTACTCTCAAATCTTAGTATTTGATTGTTTATTCGACCGACTTGGTTCAATAAGAACTTAGATCTCCGTGACCACAACCTTTGAGGCACATAAGCTATGAGCATTATGGCAGCCTCGAGCGATTTCACGCTGCAACTCGGACATTTAGCTAAGATTCGTTAACCTTATCAAAGTTCTATTGTCCTCCCACTTAAATTTTGAAAAATTCCTTTTCAAGAAACTTCACATTTCAAGCGACAAACCCTTTTGTCCTCTGTGTTATGGAGGAATAACCAATTGTTATTGAAATAACCTACAAAGACATGCTCACCGACTTGGTTGTAAACATCTTACTTATGTTTAGCATACCAAAATTTAAGAAATGACAACTTGGGTTTTACCCCAAACCATAACTCATATGGTGTCATTTCAGCGGATCAAGATGGATCTCTTTTCGATTAAGCGGAAGTCTCTAAAGCTTTAATCTTTTAAAACATAATGGCAGTTTATCAATATCACCTTTGATCCAACCATGTCAAACAAGGTTTCATTACAAATCTCAAACACTCCATATTCCTATGGTGTTTTGGGATATGTAAATCTAGGTGTTTTGCTAAACTTGCAACTCAAATAAATCCCTTTATGATAAAATCATAATTCATTTATTTTCTTGTTACACTTGTAACTCAAACAAATCCCTTATGATAAAATCATAAACCATTTATTTTCTTGTTACAATGATTTTCCACTTCATGTTGAAAGTCTTTGAAACATTTTCAAATATTTCATACTTCTTTCTCATTAAGTGAACATTCACTCAAATTTCCGGAGAAAGCATATGAAGTTGAAATCCATCGCTTACGACTATACATAATGGACTACATACATCGATATGTATAAATTCCAATAATTTAGTCGTTCGTTCTTCTTTGTCCTTTAAACGAAGTTTTAATTATCACGTGGAAAGTCTCACAAGCGTCACTTGATCAAATCAAAGACTCCAAAAATCCATGAATAGGGAGATTCTTCATGTTTTCTTTCCAATATAATTTAAACTGCGATGTCACTTTGTAAGTGATCTTTCAATCATTTGTCTTGCGACATTTTAGCATTAGGTTTTATGGATGTGATTTCTCCAACTAGATTTGTAAATCATCCATCTTATATGGAATATGGTAATTATTTGTTCTCATAATACCTGATTCAAATAACAATTATTAAAACAAATCTTGAAGTCAAGCTTTGATGTCAACGAGAAATACAAACAACGGTTTGTTTGTTTTTGATGAACATCATCACATATTCTCTTGCTAGTTACTTAGGCCATTGTGGTTCATGAATTGCGTCGTTCCGTATGAAATTTCATACCAACCAATTCGGTATCCAATACCCAAGAACCACATTGTTTTGACAAGCAAAGAATACAACCATAACATGTATATGATCCATATACCTAAATTGGATATTTCCAATCTTTTCTTTTCCGCCAAGTATATTTTATAGATTCTCTTCCAGCATTTCCTTTTCCTTTTAAAAGAATCTATCAACATCAACAGTGGCGCCATATACATGACACATAGTCCAAAGCGTGTATATTCAAATAATAATACCTTTGGACTTGCACTTTGAAGTAGATCACCATCATCAAAATGATCGGTATTCTTTCAAAATCTATTCTTCAGTAATCTTTTAGTGTAGTAAACATTTTACATACATATTCTATTCACCCTTATCATGACGACATTCATGATCAAGCTACTGTAGCTTATAAAGGCGAATCATGAGTATAACATTACTTTCCAAAACCCTTTTGGATGATTAGGATGTCTAGCATCTCCAACCTTCGTAAATTCTCATCCAATATGAGAACATATATTATACTTTATCATATTGCAACCAAAACATTGTTTCAGATATCGTTATATCTGCCACACATGATGGTTTCTAAAACAATTCTTTCAGCTCCTAGATAATCTCGATATTTAAATCAAGAATCATGGAGGCAAACATGATACTTAAGATACTAACACTGGAATTGTTACTCTCGATTTAATACCAACTATTAAATTTCACGGAGTAAATAGAGTTTGCTGAAAGTTTGTAATAGGACTTTAAACTTTAGATTGAAACTCAGCACAATACGATACCAGTTCGTAAAGTATATATCCAGAATTCTATAGTTCTATTATCTCAATTACGACTATGCATAAGGTGGTGAACGAATGCCAATGACTACAACAAATTATGAAAATTCACTTTGATTTAATTTATGATAAATTGAGTTCTACTAATCCAAATTAGAAATGAACTCCCACTCAAAAACGACATCCCTCGTGTCTTTTTGGTGATTACATGAACCAAATCCACTACACCAAGTCCGATCATCACGTGAGTCGGTGTAGTTTTAAAGGCGAGCATCCATATGGTCATCATATCAAAACATATGACTCATGTTTAACCTTTCGGTCCGTGTTCTGAGGTCATGTCTGTACATGCTAGGCTCGTCAAGTAAGAACCTTAGTATTCGCGTGTGTAACTGTCTTACATTCGAGATATGCTCGTGGACTCAAGTACACCCGATCATCACGCGATGTCTTGAAGCGACGAAACATTGTCGGTGCATACTTAAGGAAGAACACATTCTTATCTTGATATCTAAATGAGGGATCATCTTATTATGATAATAAAACGCCAAACAAGCAATATAAGATGCAATCAAAACATCACATGTTTATAAGTGAAATAATATGGTTCCCGCATATGATATCCATCATGTGCATCGTGGTATGATCTCTATCATACCTTTATGTGTAAGGCCAAGGTCTATGGAACTTACACACTATGTGTGTTGTAAGAGTATCATCTCATACTTCTACTTACAACATCACCATATCATAACACTAGCCCAGCAACAATCTAAACTAGACGCCTCTAATTTATCCATTACAAGTTTTACGTGGCTTAGGGCTTTCGAAGATAGAACCGTTCTTACCTACGAACATGAACCACAACGAGGATAACCAAATTGTTGACAACTCGTTGCAAATTAGATATTGACTATAGTAGGAGAGACAGACACCCGCTAGCCACTTATGCAAAACTAGTTGCATGTCAAGCGTGGAACAGGTCTCATGTGCGAGGACATGTAAAGTTTGTCCGGGCCACTTCATCCCACTATGCCACCAATATCCAAAGTACAACTAAGAAGCAATAAAATGATCATCATCGCCCACATACACATATGTATACTACCCTGCAAAGTATCTACGATAGATCCGCTCGATACCACCGTAGGGTTCGCAGAGAAAACAAAAAATTCCTACGATGGGAACAACTATGTACAAGATCTATCTACTAGATACAAACAACGGATGTATATCCGTAGAGAACATACCCTTGAAGACCAACAAAGCTTAACGAGTCCAAACTCGTGGTTGATGTAGACGATCTCTGCCGATCTCAAGATCGAGAAGAAGTCCTAGCGCCAAAATACAGCCGCATCCGTGCTCGCACACACGTTCGATGCACCGAGCAACCTCCGCCTCCTCGATCCAGCGATGCAGCAGAAGCACAACTCTTTCTTGCCGAATAGCCACCGGGAACATGTATCTCGCTAGTCCGAGACCATGGGGGATAAATACTAGAGGGGGAGAGAGATCCTTCATGAGGAGGTGTGAGTGAGAGAGAGGGAGGGGGACTCCTTTTATAGGGATAGGGGGGCACCCAAGGGGCCATGCGCCCAGCCATGGGGCTGCCCCCACCTCTTCCACATTCATGTGGGTGGACACTCCACTCACTCAAATGCCTTTCAATTCCCTCAACTCAAAAACCCACTCAAATTCCCATTAAATTTCCACCAAATTTAATGCAAACTCTCATTAAATAAAACTCCTTTTATTTATTCAGAATTTTGTCGATTACTTTAATGACAAACATTCACATATAACCCCTTGCTAGTATTTCATTTCACATGCAGAAACACATTCTGCAATTTCACCCGAAATCATGTTTCAGTATCTAGTGAAATAAATTCCCGCTTTGTTATTCTTTTCGGCATGAAACTTTTGCTCCAAATGGATGTTGGTGTCTCTTAAGTGTGTCACCCTACGGGCATGAATAATGCGACATGATCGAGACCCCTCGGATCAATAATCGAAGTGGGATCTGGAGACCCATCGACTCCCACATTCAACGATGACTTTCTTGTGATCGTCGAACCTTTTACGCTAGTATATTAATCCTTTTGTTTCGCGATATATTACATGTCCGAGATTCGATCATCGGTATCTCCATACCTAGTTTGATCTAGATTCTTGACATGTACTCTTTCTTGTTCCCTGATATAACATTCTAGTGATCAAATCACTTGCTTGCAAGCTAATCAATGTGATATCACCGAGAGGGCCCAGAGCATATCTATCCGTCATCGGGATGAACAAATTCCACCAACCCTAGCTAGAGAATACCCAAGCACAACCAAAAAGACAAAGTACCCTAAGAGCCCGGACACAAAAAGCCCACCATCAACCCCAACGCTAAGGCAGAATGGACGAAAATAACCCAAAAAAAATAACGATTTCACGAAATGAACTCCGGCCAGAAGAAATTCACGGGACTAACCCTTTTTGCAACGCCATACGGCGTGGCTCCGCACCTTGAAGAGCGGCGCCATTACGCCTGGCGCCGCGAACCTACCAGCGTGGAGCCCCGCGGGCCCGGTCCCGATAGTGCGGCGCCTTGTAGTGTGGCGCCGCACTGTGTAGTGCGGCGCCGTTGCGCCTGGCGCCGCACTTTAGGTCATGTACCAGTGCGGCGCCAGCCCTCCCCAGACCCTTCTCATTCCTCTCAAACGCATAGGAGCTGCAGCGGCGGCGGCGGCTCTTCTCCCCCCTCCACCTTCTCCCTCCTAGTGTCCAAATTGGAAGCCTCTCTCCGTGGAGTTCGATCCCCCCGAGTGCCTTGAGGTATTCTTCCCCTTCATCTTTGATTTAAACCATTAATTTCTTGTTTTTGGTCCATATCTTGTAAACCCTAGTTTGTTTTGTAAGATGCATGGTAGAATGTTCTTGTATTGGCATATGGGTTGGTATTGTGTTAATGTTAGCATGGGTATCTATTGAGTGTGTTGACCATGGTATTGTTGTTGTGATTATGTTAGACATGGCAAGAATTGTTCATGTTCACCATGTAGACAAGGATGCTTTTTTGAGAGGTAACATAGAACCGGACCCGGACGAGCTCGATTTGTTGTTTGAACGTACTCCAACATATGCCGAGGTCTTGGAGCAATTGAGGATTGAATTGAAATGGATGGACCCAAAGAATGATATTGAGTTGGAGGGAAGACATAATGTTGGCTTGGGAATGCATGTCCGTTGGAAGACCATGCGTATCTTCTCTGAGGCCCGTTGGCTTGCATACAAGGAGGTGGTGGCCGAATCACTATACAAGGCTCTAGAGCTATTTTCCACCAAGAAAGTTGGTAGTTCATTGTCTTTGGACTTGAACCGTATGGCATCCCCATTGCGTACTATGATTCCTCCACCCGTAGACCAAGATCTAAGGCGCGAACCTCCCTTGACCCAAACATTGAGCCCGATTTCAAGACACCAAGATGATGATTGTGGGGGTGAAGATGAAGATGACAATGATGATGTTGAACTCCACGACAATAATATTGGAGATTTAGATAAATATATCACACAAGATGACATGGACCATGACCTCCCGTATTCTCGAGTCTATGCATCGGACTCGGACTCGGATGGTCCCGAAGAAGAAGTTGACGAGGAGGGTTTCACGGCTAGAGAGGCCGAAATCCACCATACCGTATTGGGTCGGGACCATCGGGTGCCTTTGTTTCGTGATCTGTCATGGATGAAGCCACGGTTGATGGTGGCAAAGGCATTGTGCTCGGACCAAGGACAAGTTCTTACTGGGATGGCAATGAAGTGAATAGTGGCTTTTGCAAAGGATCAAGGTTCAGGACCTTGTTGGAATTTAAGCAATGGATAAAGGACTTCTCAGTGAAGCATCATCGTCCTTACACGTCGCACTCGGACATCAAGAAGTTACGGTGAAGTGCGAGGAGGAAGGATGTCCTTGGATAGTGCGTGCAAGACCATTCAAGGAGGTCCCGAATGGCACATATCTAGTTGCGATCAACTCACATGTGCCGAGGCCGTGTTGGATGGGAAGGATGCGAAGAACGAGCACCAAGAACTCACCTCCGAGTTCCTCGCTTATAGGCTTTCCAATGACATCGCGTCGTTTCCAATAATGACCATCAAGGGTTATAGAGTTTGTGAAAGCCCTCTTTCACTACGAGGTGAAGTACGGAAGGCATGGAAGGCTAAGCGTCGCATTCAAGATGTTGTACGGTGATTGGGAGGAATCTTATAACCGAATCCCAAGGTTGTTGTTAGCGATGGCCAATGCTAACCGCATGGTTCATGGTTGAACCTTATGGGAACAAGATAAGGGTTGTAAACGGAAAACCGTATGAGTATTTGGCCGTGCATTTTGGGGTTTTGAGCAATGTGTGCTTTTGAACATTGTAGACCGGTCATCTCTTGATGGCACCTTTATGATGGACAATTCAAAGGCACTATCTTGATTGCAATAGCCAATGACGCGAACAACCGGTTGATTCCTTTGGCGTTTGCTTTGGTGGAGGCTGACGATGATAATTGGGAGTGGTTCTTCTATCTTTGAGAACCAAGATATTAACCTCAAAGGGAGATATGTGTCATCTCTGACCGTCATCAAGGAATTCTCAATGCTGTGATGATTGATATGTTGGAGATATGCCCAAGAGGCAATAATAAAGTGGTTATTATCATATATTCACACTTATGATAAATGTTTACATACCATGCTATAATTGTATTAACCTAAACATTAATACTTGTGTGATTTGTAAACTAAAATAAGAGTCCCTAGTAAAGCCTCTTGTTAAACTAGCTTGTTGGTTAATATATGATCATGGTTTCACGATCATGAACATAGAGATGTTATTAACAAGGATCATATCATTAGGAGAATGATATGATGGACATACTCCTATAGACAAGCGTAGCATAAAGATCAAGTCATTTCAATAGTTCAATTGCTATATGCTTTCTGATACATAGTAACCTAATTCCTTCGACCATGAGATCATGCATATCACCTTTGGGATGGATGCTTTGATGACATCAAACACCACACCGTAATCGGGTGGCCATAAAGGTGGCATTGAGTGTTCGGAAAGTATTGGTTGAAACACATGGATAAAGAGTGGGATTTGTCCATCCATATGACCAGATAGATATACTCGGGCCCTCTTGGAATGTCATCCAATTAGCTTGCAAGCATGTGACTGCTCAAGGGATCACATATCACGAACGAGAAAGAGTACTTATCAGTAACAAGGTTGAACTAGGTATGCAGAGATACCGACGATCATAACCTCGGATAAGTAAACTATCGTGAGAGAAAGGGAAATTGGTATCGTATGTAAGTGGTTCATTCGATCGCAAAGTAATCGTAGAAATATGTGGAGCCATATGAATTTCAGATTCCTCTATTGGTTATTGTTGGGAGAAGTGTCTCGATCATGTCCGCATAATTCACGAACCGTAGGGAGACACATAAGGATTCGACGTTGTTTTGAGTAGTTATGGTATTATGAGAAAGAGACCGAATGTTGTTCGAGTCTCGGATGGGATCCGGATATCACGAGGTGATCCCGAATGGTCCTGAGAATAAGATTCATATAAGGAAAGTCCGCTTTGAGTTTGGGAATGATTCCGTGTTTTCATCGGAATGTTCTAGAAGGTTCGGATTGTACGACCGGGGAGGGTACATGAATGTGTCGTTGAATGATTGCATCATGTACTAAGTGTTCTTGCTGTTCCAAAACTGAAAGTCAAGCTGCCAGTTTGAAAGTCAAACAGCTAAAACAGAAACTGTGGAAAACAGAAGCCTGGGAAACAGAAATTGTGGGAAACAAGCAAGAGGAGGTTGAAACCAACTTGGAGGAGGAGTCCTCCTCCAAGCGGCGGCCACCTAGGCCGAGTTGGGAGGGACTTCCCTCCTCCCGGCGCCACCCCTCCACCTATAAAAGGAGGGCAGGGCCTCCTCCCAGACACACAAGTTCCTATCCTCTAATCTCCTGTTTAGAGCCCTTTGGTTTAGAGCTTCTAATTGCTCTAGCTCAGTTTAGAGCCTTCTAATTGGTGTGTCTAATCCTAGACCACTAATATCTCTCTCTCTCATACTCCACCATACTGCCTCCGGCAAGGCCTCATGATCTCCCTCTACTTGGGTACCACACGCCGTCAGCCGGAATCGCGAGGAGAGTGCTACAACCTCCATTTTCTTTGGAACAAGGGAGAGGAAGGTCTTCACGAGTACAAACGTGTGACCGATATGGAAGCGCTGCTTACGCAGCAATGGGAAGTATCGCTCACGATCTTGAGATCGGAAGAGTGCGACTACATCACCCACGAATCTGCTCTCGTTAACCACTTTGGAATCTTGAGGGTAAGTTATTCCATCGACTACATTCTGATCTAGTAGATAGATCTTGGCTTGTTTGTTTGTATGCGATAGAAATTTTTGTTTTCCATGCTACGAACCCCTACAAAGGGTATCGAGCCGTGTCTATGTAGATTTGTTGCACGAGTAAATACAATGGTCATTATGGGCGTTGATGCTTTTATTGTCGATTGCTTCTTGTACTTTGCATCTTGTATGTTGGGATGAAGCGCCCGCTAACCTTACATGACATCGTTCATGAGACTTGCTCCACGCTTGACATGCAACTTGTATTGCATAAGTGGCTTTATGCCTGTTTCTCCTAGCATAGTTAAGATCCAATTTACAACGGGTGATTGACAATACTAGTATCAATGTTGTGGTTCTTGTTCGTAAGTTAGAACAACACTTATTGAAAGCCCCAAACCACGTAAAATATGCAAAGAAAGTAGAGGCATCTAACTTTGTTTTGCGAGGGTGTGCGATGATGTGATATGGCCATGATTGTGATTATATATGATGTATGCAATGTTCCTTATTGTAAGTTGGCAACCGCGGGAGCCATATGGTTGTCTTTAAATCATAAGACCCGTGTCTATTCAAAGTAGTTGTAATAGTTAGGCGGTGGGCGACAACCATGGAGAAGCATCATTGACCTTGATGCAATGTTGGTGATGATGGAGATCATGTTCGTGCTAGAAGATGGAGATCGAAGCACAAAGAAGAAAGGCCATATCATATCACATATTATGAATTGCATGTGATGTTTATCCTTTATGCATCTTGTATTGCTTAGTAGAGCGGCGGTAGCATTATAAGATGATCCTCATGCACATGAATTTCAAGTCATAAAGTGTTCACCCTTAGTTAGCACCATAAAGCTTGTTGTTTCAAGCACCACGTGATGATCGGTGTGTTAGATTCAAGTGTATACAACGTGAGCAAGCCAGATTTGCTCATGCGAAACTAAGGTTTGATGTTGACGAGCCTAGCATGTACGTACATGGCCTCGGGAACACGGACACCGAAAGGTAGAGCATGAGTCATATAGTAGATATGATGCACATGTTGATTGTTCGCCATTGAAGCTATATCAACTCTCGTGATGATCGGTTTTGATGCGGTGGATTTGGTTCGTGATCACTAAAACAATGTGAGGGATATTGTTTTGAGTGGGAGTTCACCTAGATTAATTTAATTATTAATTAGAACTCAATTTATCATAAACTAAATCAAAGTGAATTTGCATAGTTGTTGTAGTCATTGGCATCCGCTACCACCTTGCGCTTAGTTATAATTGAGATGATAGAACTATAGAATTCGTTAGATACTTACTTAACTGGTATCGTATTGTTTTAAGTGTTAATCTAAAGTTTAAAAGTCCTATTGCAAACTTTCAAGAAGTTCCTGCTACTCCATGAAGTTTAATAATTAGTATTAAATCAAGAGTAACAATTCCAAGTGTTAGTATATAAGTATCATGTTTGTCTCCATGATTCTTGATATTCAAAGGGATTCTCCTAATATCAAGGTTATCTAAGGATCTGAAAGAGTTGTTTGAGTAAATCATGATTTGTGGAAGATATTATGATATGAAACGAAGTTTTGTTGCAACATGATAGAGTATAATATGGCTAAAGTCATGTTCTCATATTTGATGAGAATTTGCAAAAGGTTGGAGACACTAGTTGTCCTAAACCTCCAAAAGGTTTTGGAGAGCAACATTATACTTGCGATTCACGTTACAAGCTAAAGTAGCTTGATCATGGATAAATCCATGATGTGGGTGAATATTTGATGTAGGTAAGATATTTAATACACCAAGAGATTACTAAAGAAAGGAATTTGAAAGAACACCAAACATTTGATGATAGGTGATCTACTTCAAGTGCAAGTCCAAAGACATTGGTATTTAAATATACACGCTTTGGACTATATGTCATATGTATGACTCCACTATTGATATTGATAGATTCTTTCAAGCGTAAAAGGAAATATTGAAAGAGAATCTCATAAATATATGGCGAAAAGAAAAGACTAGAATTGTTCGGTTAAGTATATAGATGATATACATGTTATGGCTATATTCTTTGCTTATTAAACAATGTGGTTATTAAGTATTTGATATCGAATTTGTTGGTGTGAATCGTCATACCAAACAACACAATTCATGAACTACAATGGCCTAAGTAACTAGCAAAGAATATGTGATGATGTTCATCGAGAACAAATAAAGGGTTATTGTGTTGCTCGTTAAACATCAAAGCTTGCCTTCGTGATTTGTTTTATCGTATTATGAGAACAAAAGGGTTGTTCAAATAATTTCCGTAATCCATAAAAGATGTATGATTCACAAATCTCGTTGGAGAAATCACATCCATAAAACTAGTGCTAAAAATGTCGAAAGACAAATTGATTAAAAGATCACTTAGGAAGTGACATCGCCGCTTAAATTATATTGAAAGAAAACATGAAGAAAATCCATATGGATGGAATTTTGGAGTCTATTTGATTTTGATCAAATGACGCTTGAGAAACTTTCTAGAGATAATTAAAACTTCGCTCATAGGCCAAAAGGAGCGAATGACTAGCTTGTTGAACTTGTACATTGTTGTTGCAATCCATTATGTGTAGTCAAGAGCGATGGATTTCAACTTCATATGCTTTCTTCAAAATTTGAGTGAATATATGAATATTTACTTAATAAGGATGAAGTGTGAAATATTTGAAAAGTTCAAAGATTTTCAAGATGAAGTGAAAATCATTGTAACAAGAATATAAATAGTTTATTATAGGATCATAAAGGAAGATATTTGAGTTACAAAGTTTAGCATAATACCTAAGATTTAAGGAATCGTTCCGTGGATTTGCATTTCGAAACACCATAAGAGTATGGAACGTTTCGAGATATGTAATTAAACCTTGTTTGACATGGTAATATCAAAGGTGTAATTCATAAACTGCCATTATATTTTAAAGATTAAAAGCTTTAGAGATTACCGCTTTTCCTTGAAAAGAGCTCCATCATAATCCGCTGAAATGACACCATATAAAGTTATGGTTTGGGATAAAACCCAAGTTGTCCTTTCTTAAACATTGGTATGCTTTGCATAAGAAAGATGTTTGCAACCAAAATCGGATGAACTCTTTGTATGTTATTTCAATAAGCTAATTATTCCTCCATAACACGGAGACAAAAGTGTTTGTCGCTTAGAACGTCAAATTTCTTTTGGAAGGAATTTTCGTGAAAAGTAAAGTGGGAGGACAATAGAACTTTGATAAGGTTAAAGAACCTTAGCTATATGTGCAAAGTTGCGCAATGTCACTAAAAGTGTTCCGGAGTTAGCAACAATGCTCATGGCTCGCGTACCTCAAAGGTCATGGTCATGAGATCTAAGTTCCTATTGAAACAAGTAGGTCTGAACAATCAAATACCAAGATTTGAGAGTTAAATCATTATTTGACAATAATGATCCCACTACGTGCAAAGAAGCGATGATGAGCCCCGACTCAGTCAAATGGCTTGGAAGCCATAAAAATCCGTGATAGTTCCATACGAGAAATCAAGTTTTGAACTTGAAGGACCCTCGAGAAAGGTGTAAGACCTTACGATTGTGTCCGGATCTAAAAAGAAATAGACATGGATGTTTTACATCTATGAAATAGTCGACATGTTGGGAAAGAGTTCACAAAATGTTCAAAGGTTGACTATGACAAGATTTGATCTTTCATAGTGATATTTAGTCTAAACGGATTAATGTAGCAACCACTACATATAATTTTGTTATATGATAGTTGGATAAACAAAACAAATTCTTCTAATAGAAGGGTTACCTAGGACGTGTGCATAACACGGTCCATAGGGTTTTGTTAATTCAAAGGATGCTAAAGCATATGCAAACTTCAATGGTTAAAGTGAGCATCATGAGTTGAATTTTCATCGTGATGAAGCTGTTAAAGGAGTTTAAAAGTTCATTAGAGGCGATGAAGATGCTTGCATTTGCAAGAAATTAAGTGGGCGCTTAAGACATGTTTCTAATACATTATGTGGAAGACATATTGTTGATTGAAATAATGTATCTTTTATTAACACATATTAAGAATTTCATCCCGATGAAAGACTTAGGCAAAACCCAAATATTTGGCATCAATAGACGCTAATATGGTTGTGCTAGAAGTACATAGACGAGATATTGAATGAGTTTAATATAAAAACTACAAGAAAAGGTTCTTGTCGCACAAAAAGGATTGAAAGAGTTCAATGTTGATGATATATTCAAGTGTATTGACATTTGGTAAAGTGAAACAAATAATCAAGTATAGATTTATACTTGATGTATGAAATCACAAAGAGTATTTATATCAATCATACTGTGATATGTACAAATCCAGATATGTCCTATGCTCTAAATGTTGTGAGCATATACCAGAATGATTCGTTAGATGATCATTGGACAATAGTAAGGATATTCTTATGATCTTTTGGAAGAACTAAGAGTATAATATTTGTAGAAGTGACAAATAGATGGTTAGTTCATTGTAAAAGTACTACATTGATACTAGTTTTGTCACAAAGTACAAATTAAGTTTATCTCAATCTAAACTAAAGGTGGCACAATATAATGGAAAGTGAGTTCCATAATGGATTTGGATGAGTTCCAAAGTTAAGACATTGTGAGATACTACAACAAAAGGCTAAGTATATCGCTATTTTAGCAGCAAAAGAGGGCATTCGTCAAATAGTTTGTTATCAAACTAGGTGTAGTTCACGCAGTGGGATAATACTATGAAGATATATTGTGCGACAATATTATCAACATGTTTTAACCCCAAAGAACTAAAGGTAATCACGAAGACCAAATTTATACAAAGCCATCTCATTAGAGAATGAGTGATGCGTAGAGACGCAAAGACATGCAATTACACGGACTGGAAGTGTCGATCCAGAGATCGATTGACCACTAGCAATCGGTACATACAACACCGGAAAGCCATAGGTGTTGAATACAAAAGATTTGAAACTAGATTATTGACTCTAGTGCAAGTGAGACTGTTGGAGATATGCCAAGAGGAAATAATAAAGTGGTTATTATCATATCTTCACACTTATGATAAATGTTTACATACCATGCTATAATTGTATTAATGGAAACATTAATACTTGTGTGATTTGTAAACTAAAATAAGAGTCCTAGTAAAGCCTCTTGTTAAACTAGCTTGTTGGTTAATATATGATCATGGTTTCCGATCATGAACATAGAGATGTTAGTAACAACAGATCATATCATTAGGAGAATGATGTGTACATACTCCTATAGATAAGCGTAGCATAAAGATCAAGTCATTTCAATAGTTCAATTGCTATATGCTTCGCGATACATAGTAACCCAATTCCTTCGACCATGAGATCATGCATATCACCTTTAGGATGGATGCTTTGATGACATCAAACACCACACCGTGGCGGGTGGCCATAAAGGTGGCATTGAGTGTTCGAAAGTATTGGTTGAAACACATGGATCAAGAGTGGGATTTGTCCATCCATATGACGGATAGATATACTGGGCCCTCTCGGTGGAATGTTATCCAATTAGCTTGCAAGCATGTGAGCTCCCACAAGGGATCACATATCACGGGAGCGAGAAAAGAGTACTTATCGATAACGAGGTTGAACTAGGTATGTAGAGAATCCGACGATCATAACCTCGGATAAGTAAACTATCGTGAGACAAAGGGAAATTGGTATCGTATGTAAGTGGTTCATTCGATGCAAAGTAATCGTGAGAAATATGTGGAGCCATATGAATTTCCAGTTCCTCTATTGGTTATTGTTAGGAATGTCTCGATCATGTCGCATAATTCACGAACCGTGGAGACACACTTAAGATTGACGTTGTTTTGAGTAGTTATGGTATTATGAGAAAGAGACCGAATGTTGTTAGGAGTCTCGGATGGGATCCGGGATATCACGAGGTGATCCGGAATGGTCCGGAGAATAAGATTCATATAAGGAAAGTCCTGTTTGAGTTTGGGAATGATTAGGTGTTTTCATCGTGAATGTTCTAGAAGGTTCGGATTGTCCCAAGACGGGGAGGTACATGAATGTGTGGCATGAATGATTGCATCATGTACTAAGTGTTCTGTTCCAAAACTGAAAGTCAAACCGAGTTTGAAAGTCAAACGCTAAAGAAACTGTGGAAAAGCAGAAGCTGGAAAACAAGCTGTGGGAAACAGGGAAACAAGCAAGAGGAGTTGAAACCAACTTGGAGGAAGTCCCTCTCCTCCAAGCCAAGGCTTGCCTAGGCCGAGTTGGGAGGACTCCCCTCCTCCCCTGGCCACCCTCACCTATAAAAGGCGGGGCCTCCTCCTCTAGACACACAAGTTCCTATCCCCAATCTCCTGTTTAGAGCCTTTTGGTTTAGAGCTTCTAATTGCTCTAGCCTGCGGTTTAGAGCCTTCTAATTGGTGTGTCTAATCCCTAGACCACTAATAGCTCTCTCATACTCCACCATACTCGCTCGGCTTAGGCGAAGCCTCAGGATCTCTACTTCACTTGCACCACGCCGTTGTCTTCTTGCCGGAATCGCGAGGAGAGTGCTACAACCTCCGCTTTCTTTGGAACAAGGAGAGGAAGGTCTTCGTCAGTACCGAACGGTGACCGATTACAGGCGGCTAGGAGCCTTCCGGAAGGATCGTCTAGATCTTGAGATCGGAAGAATGCGACTACATCACCCACGAGAATCTGCTCGTTAACCACTTTGGAATCTTTGTGGGTAAGTTATTCCATCGACTCGCTGTTACAATCTAGTAGATAGATCTTGGCTTGTTTGTTTGTCACGATAGAAAATTTTTGTTTTCCATACTCTGAACCCCTATATGATATTCGGCCATGCTCCATTGCACCATCGTTGGTGCATGAGACACTTTATTCAAACTCAACCCTAGGGCATGTGGGTTGTGGGAGGCTCAATGAGGCCTGTGAGGGTCGGCGATGGGGGAGAACTAAGAAGTTCACGACGGCGCATTCTCCGGCACCAGCAAATTTCCTCTGGGCGCCCAATTGACGGCCTCTCTCCTCTACATACAGCTAACTCCGGTGAAATTCGCCACTGGTACTCGCCAGTTCGGGAAGGGTGTGGGATGTTTGAGGGAGAGGGAATGAAATGGTGTTCTTCAATCTGATGGGGTCGCCTTTTATAGGCTCGACGGCAGACCGAGAGGGATGGGCAAGCGATGGTGGCGACACGGGCCACGGGTGGCTAGAGGCATGGTCGCGTCACATCGACGGGCGGTCTCTCCGATGCTCTAGAACTTGAATGTGAGCTTAGGGCGGTGGGTACTGGTTGGGAACGGCGCAGATCGCGAGTAAAGGCGGCAACTCCGGCGCGAAAGCGTGGCTACGGGTACGGCGATGAAACGAACATGTCCGTGGTTCTCGGCGGGTGCATGATGGCGCGGCAAGGGCTCGAGGTGGTCGGGTTGCGTGGGAACGGCGCATGCACCGGGTGCGGTCGCATGGTCGGCAGCTGCATGGGCGCGACGCCTCGGCAGTTCTGGTCTCGCCTCGAGCTAGGGCTGGTCGAGGGGCGGTGAGGCATGGGCTGCATGCTCGACAAGGTTGGCAGCTAGTTCTTCCTCTAGCTTGTCAGTCTACACTGGGTGACATGGTGAGGCTTGGCCTGCCACCATTGATGGGAACGCAAGCTCATAATGATGCTAGAGGTTAATAACTAAGCTAGATGATCTACTAGATGTTTGTCGTGAGCTAGAGAGGGGACAGATTGGCCAAAACACCGCTCAAAATAGTGTTTGTGATTTGTTTGATTTGAATCAAGAAACTGCTTGATGAAATGGCTGAAGAAATTTATTTTTGAATTTTGAAAAGAATTTTGGTGGGTGTTCTGTGCATGTGTTGAGGATTCTGGGTGCTTGGGTTTTGAAAATTGAGCTTGTTTGAGTCGCTTTTGAAATAGTGGATCTTCCCATATGAGATAGATTCAATTTAAACCTGTCATTTAAACTTAGCATTTGAATGTTTTGGATGATCACAAAGTGGGCCTTTGGTACCTTATTTTGAGTACTAACAAGGTAAAGATCCATACATGTTTCGTTGAGTTTTGAAATTAGAGATAGCCAAAGTAGGCATGGGAGTTAATTTGGCCAAAGTGACCGCTCACTTAATTTATTCATTTTGAGTTGTTTGTCTTTGGGAAAGTTTGGGATTGTTTAGATGATGTTTATTTCACCTAAGAATCATTTTTACAAGCAAAGAAACACAGAACCATGGCAATTCAAAAGAATCCAAATTTTGAATACACACATATGAATGCTTTCACATTTTTAGTTGGGAAAGTTTTGTTAACCCTAATTTTGATGATTAAAGTTTGATGATCCAAGTTTAATATTTTTGGGATGTTACACAAAGTTGTTTTATTAAACAAAAGACAATTCATAGACTTAGAAATATTTCATAGCATGAATATGATCCACCCTTGTTTTCTACTAGCTAGGCTAAGCATGATAGTAGCAAGAATCTTAACTTAGGAAAATCTACTAAGGCATCATCTACTATGATTTCCCAAGGCATAGTTTATACTTATAAAATTCCATGCAAGTCCTATTCAAAATATCACTAATGCATAGTGAAAATAATAGGACAAAATGTATGAAGCACCAATTTCCTTTGTAGAGAATATAGGTTCACACCTTCAAAGTTCACTACAATTCAATCAAGCAAGCACATATTCAAACTAGTATTCAAACAATTCACCACATAAAATAAAGAAATAAAACAATGCATGCAATCATGCAAAATATTGTTGTATTTGGAAAGGTTGTTTCTAATAGGCTATAAACATTTTAAAACACCTATTGGTCATTTATAAAAGAGGCAAAACCATTTAAAATCAAGTTAATGGAAATGGGCCATTTAAATCATTTTTGTTTTGCTAGAAATGATTTTATTCAAAGGAATAATTTCTAATGTTTGCCAAATCTATATTTTTAAACACAAATGTTAGTGTTTATGGTCAAAGTGTTTAAAACAAATCCATTTACAAAGGGTTTCACTCAAAAACCATTTTTAAATCAAGCACCATTTTATTTTACTAGAAATGCTTTTATTCAAAGGAATAATTCCTCAGTGTCACAAAATATACTTGTAATTCCAAAAGTTGGTTTTATGGTCAGTAGGTTCAAAACAAACCATTTGCAAACAATTTTACTCAAAATCATTTCAAGAATAAATTTTATACACAAATAGACCTAGAAATGTTTCTATAAAACACCTAACTTTCCAGAAGCAAAATGCTAAACTAAGGGCATGGTTGCAAGGTTCACATTTTGTGAATCCATTGATATAAAATTTGCAAAATTTGGACGTGTGGATCAAAAGTTATGATTTTTCAACCAAACACTGAATAGAAATGTTTCGCTTTTAAAACGAAAGATAGGCCACGGTCACGCTTCATCGGACGCACCGGGTTTGGTTGGATCGAATAACGTGGCTGTTGGATCTAAAGTGAATCGCACGGCACAAAGACATATACCCTTCGATAAGTGATTCTATCTATGCCATCGATCCGGATCTAATCTGGTCGAGCATGCGACCACTCACTAGCGGCGCAACGCCAAGCGGTGACGCTGGAGAGATAGGAAGTAGAGAGAATGGAGATGCTCAGGTTCTCCACGACGTGTTGATGCTCGAGGAGGTCGGAGGCTGGGGTGCGGACATGACAGCAATTCGCCGAAATGTTACTAACGGCGCACGGGTGTCGTCATTCGTGAAGCTATGGTGCGTGCTAAGACAAACGAAGGGTGTCGTTTGACACGCGAAGAAACGAAGAGGGCTGGAGTACCATCCAGAGAGAGCGGTGGACAGGGCTGACGGGGAGAGGTCACCGGAGTTGGAGTAGTGGGTGGTGGCGCTCAGTCGAAGACGTTGCTGAGGCTTTGGGGCACGCGTGGCCGAGCAGATGATACGGGCATGTGCGCAATGTTCTGGCGAGCATGCTCGTGGAGTCCAGGGAGCGAGGGGAGGTGAGGGCCGGCCGGAATCATTGTAGGAGCTCGTCGGAGACAGTGGCGAGGCGAGCTAAATTAGGGGAAGCCTGGGGGCGTAGAGGTGCGGGAGGTTGAGGGGAATGATAGAGAGGAGAGGGCACTTAAATGGGCGAGGTCACGGGGCGAGTTACGGGCGCATTCACGCGAATTGATGCGCGAGTTCATCCCTAGAAACGGCCGGGATAAGAGGGAATTGGTCGCGCAGGTGAGAACGAAGACGTTGACGTGGCGTGGGACCGGGGTGTCAGCGAGTTTGAGGGTGCGGGAGTGAGTGAGAAAACGTTTCGCGCAGGGAGGGGAGAGAGTGGGCTGCGCTGGGCCTCCTGGGCTAGGTTAGGTTAGTGGGTTTGTCTGTTTTTCTATTTTTTTCTTTCGTAATTCTTTTTCTTTTCTTATTTTCTATTTTCAAATTCAAACTCTCATTTGAATCAAGATTTATTTTTCAAATCTTTTCCAAATATTCAGTATGTTTTAATACTGTTTAACAAGGTATTTTAGAATCCATTTTTGAATATTTTCTTATATTCTTTTATGGTTTATTGTCTATTTAAAATAAACACTTGTCTTTATTTAAATAAGATTTAAATATGTTTCCAACCCATATTATTTTATTTAAATGTTTCAAACTTTTATTTGAATTCCAATTTTGTTAAACCTTTTCCAAAGAGGTTTTATTTATTCATTAGTGTAAATAATATATTTTAATATGATTTAATATTCATTTAAATTGCATTTGTCTTTATTCAAATAAAATCCAATATGGTTTTAAACCCATATAAATTTTATTCAAATAACTCTTTTATTCCTTTTAAGTTAATTATAACTTTTATTCCACTTGGGCAAATTCCAATTTATTATTTTCTCATGATTTAATTAATAAAATTGAATTTGGTTAATGCCATATAATTTTATTTGAATATTCTTTATACCGATATTATATTTTGATTATCTTTTATTCCATTTGCTTATGGATTTTCACCAAGGTTTAAATTGTCTTCCAAGTAAATTTCTTGGGATTTATTATTTATTTAGTTTAGGCAATTTCTCTTTATTTCAATAAAATTGAATATGGTTCAAATCCCATATAGTTTTATTTAAATAATCTTTTATTTTTTTATTATTCAATAACTTTCATTTGTTTATGGACTTGGCAAAGATTTAATTTGGCTTTTAAATATTCCTTATTTATTTCTTTCTTTGTCTTATAAAATCCATATCTTTTTATTTATAGTTCCAAAATTGGTGATTCCAATTTGTATAACTTTATTCAATATTTTTTTATCTTTTTAAATCCTTTTAGGATTATTTTGCTCATAATTTGGTATGGATTTTTAGATAGGAACTTTATTATCTTTGGAAATTATTTCTCTTTAACTTATTGAATTCATAAGTTTTTATCCATGGCTCCAAATTAAATGAAACCAATTCCTATGGTTTTATATTATTTTTGTTTATCATTTTTTTGATCTTTTAAAGAAAAAATTTGTTGCTGAATTTTTATGTGGATCAAATCCATAGTCTTAGAGAATCTTGCAAATGATTTACTTCCATTAGGGTTTTAGGGTTTTAGTTTAACTTTTCCGAGTGTTTAAATTTCAACATACATTCTTCGATGAATGCATTTCACTTGATTGAATTTTTTTGGATTTCCTTTTCATTCAAATTTTGTTCAAGAAGGGTTTTGATGTTTCCATTTAGAATCAAAAGTTTCTTTTCACCCTAAATTTCAAAGAACTAAATCTTTTGTTTATTTATTTTTCATATTTCAAAATTTGGAAAATTTTGGATGTGACACAAATAATCATTGAAATTTTTAAGAAGGTATACATCATTCCCAATCAACAATATGTTGTCCACATACAAGACTAGGAATGCTACAGAGCTCCCACTCACTTTCTTGTAAATACAAGCTTCTCCATAAGTTTGTATAAACCAAAACTTTTGATCACCTTATCAAACATTGATTCCAACTTCGGATGCTTGCTTCAATCCATAAATGGACCATTGAAGTTTTCATACCTTGTTAGCATCTTTAGGATCGACAATACCTTTGGGTTGTACCATATACAACTCTTCATCAATGTCTCCATTGAGGAACGTCGTTTTGACATCCATCTGCCATATCTCATAATCATAATATGCATCAATTGCTAATAAAATCCTCATAGACTTTAGCTTCGCTACCGTGGAAATTTCATTGTAGTCAACTCCTTGAATTTGTCGAAAACCCTTTTGCAACAAGTAGAGCTTTATAGACGGTTACATTACCATCCGCATGTGTTTCTTTCTTGAAAATCCATTTATTCTCGACGGCCTTTTGGCCATCTGGTAAGTCCATCAAAGTCCATACTTGGTTTTCGTACATGGATCCAATCTTGGATTTTATGGATTCTTGCCATTTATTGGAATCTGGGCTCATCATTGCTTCCTGATATGTCGCAGGGTCGCTGTTGTCTACCAACATGACACTCATAACGGGATCATACCAATCTGGAGTGGTACGAGTCCTCATCGACCTGCGCGGTTCCGTAGTAACTTCGACCGAAATTTCATGATCATCATCATTAACTTCCTCTCTTATTGGTGTAGGCGCCACAGTAACTTCTTCCGGTGCTACGCTACTCTCAAATCCGAGAGAAGGTTAGACAACCTGCCGAGTTCTACTTTCCTTCCAGTTACTTCTTTTGAGAGAAACTCCTTCTCTAGAAAGGATCCATTCTTGGCAACAAAGATTTTTTCCTTCGGATCTATGAAAGAAGGTATACCCAATAGTTTCCTTCGGGTATCCTATGAAGACGCATTATTCTGCTTTGGGTTCAAGCTTGCTCGGGCCGAACTTCTTTACATAAGCTTCGCAACCACAAACTTTAAGGAACGACAATTTAGGTTTCTTCCCAAACAATAATTCATACGGTGTCATTTCAACAGATTTAGATGGTGCCCTTTAAAGTGAATGCGTATGTTTCGAATGCATAACCCCAAAATGATAACTAGAATCAGTAAGTGACATCATAGAACTAACCATATCTATGAGAGTTCGATTAAGATGTTTGGACACACCATTATGTTGTGGTGCTCCCAATGTGTGAATTGTTAAAGTATTCCGTGATTTCTCCAAATGCTTTCCAAACTCAGAATCTTAGATATTCACCTCCACGCATCGATCGCATAAGTTTAATCTTCTTGTCACGTTGATTCTCTACTTCACTTTGAGATTACTTAAACTTCTAAAGTTTCGACTTATGTTTCATGAAATAGATATACCCATGTCTACTCAAGTCATCCGTGAAAGTAAGAACATAACGATAACCACCACATGATGCCACACTCATCGGGCCACACACATCGGTATGTATGATTTCCAATAAGTCCGTAGCTCACCCATCATACCGTAAAATGGAGTCTTAGTCATTTTTACCATCAGACATGCTTAGAATCTTTCAAGTGATTCGAAATCAAGTGATTCAAGAAGTCCATCAGAATGTAGTTTCTTCATACACTTCACTCCAATGTGACCAAGACGACAGTGCCACATATATGTTGATTTATCGCTTAGTTTCAAACGTTTAGCTTCTATATTATTAACATGTGTGTTACTAAAATCAAGATTCAACAAGAATAGACCATCTATCAAAGGTGCATGTCCATAAAACATATTACTCATATAAATCGAACAACCATTATTCTCGCATTTAAGTAACCGCCTTAATAAACATGATCTAATATAATGTTCATGCTCAACGCAGGCACCAAATAACAATTATTTAAATATAAAACTAATCCTGATGGTAGACGAAGAGGTAGCCTATCGACTACGATCAAATCAACCTTTGATCCATTTCCAATGCGCATCGTCACCTCGCTCTTCACTAGTTTCCATCTATTCGCAACACCTGTTTCGAGTTACAAATATGAGCAACCGAACCAGTATCAAATACTGAGGCACTACTACGATTACTAGTAAGATACACATCAATAACATGTATATCGGATATACCTTTCTTCTTGATGTTGTCGTTTTAAGATCCGCCAACTACTTGGGGCAACTCCGCTTCTAGTGACCTTCTCCCTTGCAACAAAAGCACTCAAGATTAGGCTTAGGCCCAAATTTTGGTCTTGTTCAGGTGCGATAGCTTTCACCGCCCTTCTTGAAGTTTCCCTTTTTCTTAGGCTTGCCTTGTTTCTTGAAATTGGTGGTCTTATTGACCATCAACACTTGGTGCTCTTTCTTGATGTCCACTTCCGCAGACTTCAACATAGAGAAGAGTTCTCGTAATGTCTTATCCATGCGCTACATGTTGTAGTTCATCACAAAGTTCTTGTAACTTGGTGGTAGTGATTGGAGGACACGGTGAATCCCCAAATCATTAGGAATTATTATACCCAAGCTTTGGAGCTTATTGGAATGCTAGACATCTTAAGCACATGCTCACTGACAGAGCTACCCTCCTCCATCTTGTAGTTAAAGAACTTTCAGAATCTTCATAACTCTCAAATGCCGCGTGAGCCTCAAGTATCATTTTGAGTTCACAGACAATATCATGTGGGTCAAAGTTCTCAAACCTCTTTTGAAGATCCGATTCCAAACATACAAGATAGCACACTAAATGTGGAGTACTGATTCTTCCGAAAAGTGCGGTTAACATTTTCACCTCATCGGTAGCATCATCCGAGGTAAGGCCACCCAAATGTGCATCTAGCACATAGGTCAATCACCAAAGATCGAGGACAATCCTAAAATTGCGGAACCAATACGGAAGTTGCTTCCATTATTTTTCAACTTTTCTTTCTCTAGGAACCATTAAAGTTGATGGTAGGGCCCCATTGATCTACAACATATTTGCAATAGTTTAGACTATGTTTATGACAAATTGAGTTATAATTAATACTTAAATTAATCTAGGTGAACTCCCACTCAAAACAATATCCCTCACATTGTTTTAGTGATCACAGGAACCAAATCCAGTACATCAAGTCTGATCATCATGAGATATAATGTAGTTTCAAAGGCGAACAATCAACATGTTCATCATATCTACTATATGATTCATGCTTTTACCTTTTGGTATTCCGTGTTCCGAGACCATGTTTGTACATGCTAGGCTCTTGAAGATGCAACCTTAGTTTTCGCATGAGAAAATATGGCTGCTCCCGTTGTATAAACTCGCAGAATCTAACACACCCGATCATCACGTGGTGCTTCGAAACAACGAGTCTTGGCAACAGTTCCTACTAAGGACGAACACTTTATAACTTGATATTTTGGGAGAGGGATCATATTATAATGCTACCATCGCGATCTAAGTAATACAAGATGCATAAAAGGATTAACATCACATGCAATTCAAAATATGTGATATGATATGGCCTTTCTTCTTATGCTTCGGATCTCCATCTTCAAGCACGAACATGATCTCCATCATCACCGGTGTGGCATCAAGGTCAATGGTACCTCTCCATGGTTGTCGCCCACCAAAGATCAACTATTACAACTACTTTGAATAATAGACACGCAGGTCCTAACAAAATTAAAAGACAACCATAAGGCTCATGTCGTGTTGCCGATTTATAATAACTAATAAGGATCATTGCATACATCATATATAATCACAATCATGGGCATAACACATCACAAAGACACCGCAAAAACAAAGTTAGACGCTTCTAATTTTCTTTGCATATTTTACGTGGTTTGGGGCTTTCAATAAGTATCATTCTAACTTACGAACAAGAACCACAACGTTGATGCATGAACTATCAAGTGCCCGCTAAATTGAATCTTCACTATGATGGGAGAGATAGACACCAGCAAAGCCACTTATGCAATACAAGTTGCATGTCGAGCATGGAGCAAGTCTCATAAACGATGTCATGTAAGGTTATCTTGGGCCTCTTCATCCCACCATCCCACAAGATGCAAAGTACACAAGAAGCAATTGATAATAAAAGCACCACCGCCCACAATGATCATTATGTTCTACTCGTGCAACAGATATACATATAGACACGACTATGATACCACTGTAGGGGTTGTATCATGGAAAAAATTCTATCGCATGAACACACACAAGCCAAGATCTATCTACTAGATTGTAGCAACGAGTCAATAGAGTACTCACCCTCGAAGATTCCAAAGCATTTAACGAGAGCAGATTCTCGTGGTTGATGTAGTCGTTCACTTGCTGATCTCAAGATTGTGTAGACAATTGATACGTCGAAAACGTATCTATAATTTTTTATGTTCCATGCTTGTTTAATATCTACTTTGCTTTGCTTTGTCTACACTTTGAGGTATTTTTATATGTTTTCCGACTAACCTATTAACAAGATGCCACAATGCCGCTTGCTTTTGTTTTTGGTTCCGTAAAATGCAGAAAATCAATATTCTCTAAATTGACGGAAAAAGAGCCAAAGTCAATATTTTAATGTGGGGAACACGGAGCCAGAAGACGAGACGGAGAAGGGCCACGAGGGGCTAAACCTCGCCACGCTGCCAGACTGTCCGCGCTTAGGAGGTGCAGCCTGCACCCCTCGACCTCCCTCTTCGCCTATAAGAACCCCGATACCTAAACCCCAAGGACCCGATCAATCTTCCATGAAATAGTCCGAGTCATGCCACCATCGTCACTAGATCGGGGATCAAGCTCTTCCATGCACCGCCGAGTGGAGAGATCATCCTGAGGCCTTCTTCATCACCATGCCAACCTGTATGAAGTGTGAGTAGTTCCACCTTGGACCACGGGTCCATGTAGTATCTAGATGGTTGTTTCTCCTCCTTTGTGCTACCATGTTTAGATCTTGTGAGCTCCATTCTTGATCAAGATCATCTATTTGTAATCATGCATGTTGTGTTTATGGGATCCTATGTATATTGAGATTACTATGTTGTGTTGTTTGAGATCCTGCATGCTCTCCGTTTTTGGTAGCTATCTTGGCCAAGTAGATGCTAGTGACTCCAAGAGGGAGTATTTATGCTCGATAGTGTGTTCATGCCTCTATTTAATATGGGAAAGTGACAGAAACCTCTAAGGTTGTAGATGCAGTTGGATGGCGGTCTATGTATCTTGTTGTATTGCCCAATCAAATCTCATAGAATCATGAATGTCTAGTATTGCATTATTATTCCTTGCTCTGTCCTGTCAATTGCCCCTCTATAATTTCTCTACCCAGCATGTTATGTTGCTTATCTTAAGGTGAACACCTCTAGTGAACTATGGACCCCAGTCCAATATTTACCATTGATACATCTTCCAATGTTCATGTTTACTTTCTACCAACCACCATTACCTTCCACACCATACAGTTAATCCATTGTTTTCAGAAACCGTGAGATTGACAACCTTATTGTTCATTGGGGCAAAGTCTTGAGTTTGTGTTATGCAGTGTTTCAAATTGCTAGCAACACCTTTGAGTCATTTCCTTCCTCCTACTGGTTCGACAACCTTGGTTTCTCGAGGGAAAACTTGTCATTCTCATCATACCTTCCTCTTGGGGTCTCCCAACTAAGCTCCACAAAGGATCTCGAGCTACACATCATCAAGCTATTATTGGCGTTGTTGCCGGGGAGGCTAAGGACGGCTTCACAAGGGGAGTCCTTCACAACCTTTCTCTTTACTTTGTTTTTGTTTTTCTTAGTTTCTTTTGCCTTGTTTTGTTTGCCTCTTTTTATCAAAAACTAAAAAAAATTAGTTTCGTTTGGTTTGCTTTCTTTTATCAAAAACTCCAAAAAAAATTAGTTCCTACTCTAGTTGCTGCTGTTGGTTTGCTCCACCTTTGCAAAAATGAACTCTGCTGAGAACACCAAGTTGTGTGATTTCACTAGCACAAACAACAATGATTTGTGAGTACACCTATTTCTCCACCTCCTCTTGATGCTACCTTTATGAAATTAAGTCTTCTTTGTTGAATCTTGTGATGAAAGAGCATTTTTCCTGGGTGCTAGTTCTGATGATGCTGCTGCCCACCTCAATAACTTTGTTGAACTTTCTGAGATGCAAAAATATAAGGATGTTGATGGAGGTATTATTAAGCTCAAGTTGTTTCCTTTATCCTTGAGAGGAAAAGCTAAACAATGGTTGCTATCCTTGCCTAGAAATAGTATTGATTCTTGGATTAAGTGCAAAGATGCTTTTATTGGAAAATACTATCCTCCTGCTAAGATCATATCTATGAAAAGTGAAATAATGAAATTTAAACAACTTGATATTGAACATGTTGCTCAAGCTTGGGAAAGAATGAAATCTTTGGTAAAGAATTGTCCCACTCATGGACTGACTGGATGATTATCCAGACTTTTTATGAAGGTTTAAACTTCTCCTCAAGAAACCTCGTTGGATTCAAATTCGGAGGTACCTTTATGACCATTACTTTGGTGCCGCAACAAAGCTCCTTGATAATATGATGGTCAACTATTCTGAATGGCACACTGAGAGAGCTCCACATGGTAAGAAGGTAAATTCTATTGAAGAAACCTCCTCTTTGAGTGATAAGATTGATGTTATCATGGCTATGCTTGTTAATGGAAAAGCTCATGTAGATCCAAATAATGTTCCTTAGCCTTTGGTTGCTCAACAAGAGCAAGTTGATATGAACTTCATTAGGAATAACAATTTTGGAAACAATACTTATGGTAATAACTATAGGCCTTATCCTCCTAATAATGGCAATACTTATAGAAACTCCTACAACAACAATACTAGAAGTGCTCCTCCGAAATTCAAGTCATGCTTAAAGATAGTAAACAAACCACTTTCAACAAAACTATGGAGGAAAAGCTCATGAATGTTGAGAAAATATTTCATCTTTGTCTCAAGCACATTCCTCTTTGATTAATAAAATGGTCGCTAAACCTGAAACCTTGGAAAATACCTTTGCTGCTACTCATGCCATACAAGTTACTATTGATGAAAATGTTAGAATGTTAGCTCAACTACATACTAAGTGGGAAAGAGAAGCTGAAATTGCTAGAACAATAGTGTGCACTATTACCACCACCAATATGGATGGCACCAAACCACAAGAAGTACCTATTCCTCCTACCACAATGCCTAAACCCAATGAATCTACTACCAGGATGCTAAGTTTGATTTTGATTTTGATGGTTGCAATATTTCTAAAGTGATTATGTTCCTATAAAAGCTTGCTAGAAGCCCTGATGCTAGTGATATGAATGTGGCTTTAACCAAACACATTACAGATGCTCTCATTAAAATTAAGGAAGAAAAGTTGAAACACAAAGCCTCTATTCCTAGGAAAGTATAAGATAGTTGGGAACCCATCATTAATATGCAAGTGAATGACTTTGATCTCAAAGCTTCATCTCACCTTGGTTCTAGTATCTCTATTATGCCTAGAAATATTTATGAAATGCTTGATTTGCCACCTTTGGAAGATTGCTATTTGGATGTCCCACTTGATGATAATGCTAAAAATAAACTCATGGAGAGTGTTAATGATGTACTTATTATGGTTAACAATGCCTATGTCCTTGTTGATTTCTATGTTTTGGATGTTGAATACAATGCTTCTTGTCCTATTACTTTGGGAAGACCTTTTCTTAGAACTGTTGGTGACATCATTGATATGAAAGAAGGCACCATTAAATATCAATTTCCATTCAAAAAAGGTATTTAACACTTCCCTATAAGGAGATAGAAGTTGCTTTTTTCTCCTCCTTTGAAAGCAAGGTCTGATGTTAATGCTTCTTCATTTGAAAATACTTGATTCTTACTTGTTGTGCCTAACTTAAAGGCTTAAAGAAAAGTACTTCTTGGGAGATAACCCAATAGTTTTCTTGAGTCTTGAAGTTATTACTTCTGTAATTACCACTCTTTATCATTTTTTATTTTTGTGCCAAGAATAACCTCTAATGAGAGGGAAGTGGGATTTGGGGGTTGTTGTCCCAAACAGATTTTTATGCTCCACCGTAAAAATTCATGTAAAATCTCTGTGAGTCGGATTCAGCTGTAATTTTCTTTAATAAATCACCCAGGTTGTTAGATAACTTTCATTAGTTCAACACTTTTGATTTGAGCAACATAAGGTCTTCGACAAAATCGGTTTCACCTGGTCTGCTTTTGACAGATTTCGCCATTATTTGTATTTGCTTCTTATTGATTCCTTTTGGGTTATTTTTTGGGAAATTGAGCTTTTGAGGAAATGCTACAGTATCTTTTGTCTTTAGTGAAAGTTTTTCTGTTTTAGAACTAAAACCCAAAGGTCTATTATCTTTCAATGCACTATTGTTGCTAAAGATTGTGTGAAGTTTTGTATGAAGGAAAAATTTTAGGTGTAGAGAAATAATGATGTAATGAGATGAAGAATGGACAAAATCTCAAGCTTGGGCATGCCACCTGTCAACCCAAGAAATATTCAAGAGGTACAAGTTGCCGAAGATTGGGGATGCCCAAGGCATCCCTTCTTCATCAATAAAAATCCTGTGTATTTCTAGACACTTCGCTTTTATTGTTTCATGCATTGTGTTGTTCTTGGAGCGCCCTAGTTTTATTTTTGGTTTTGTTTGCTTAGTTTGCTTGAATAAATTTGTTGTACCCCCATTCTCGCTGTGTTGTTTCAAATAAGTTGATTGGTGTTGGAGAGGAGTAGAAAGTTCTTGCTTGAGTAGTACAAGAGGAGCTTGCTTTGACGGTGACTTCGACTCTATAATGTCATGTTAGATGTTGTTTTGACCTTATGCTTAGTGATTATTGTTGTAGCATGACTTGTTCCAAACAATTATGATTGCTTAATGTGTCTTGAAAGAATCAAGTGTTGTTTTAGCATACAAAGGCATAGTATTGTGGTATTCTATTTTGATGCTTTGTTTGGGTTGACTTGACACATGCTCACACCATGTTATGACTATGAATAAGTCACCTTAGCATCTATGATCATTTAGTTTTTGACTTTTGGTACCACTTTATGCTTTGATTAGTAATGTTTTGTCGCTCTGCATGATTATGGCCATTATTTCTCTTAGGTGGTCGCCCCGCCTTTTGCTAGCCTCCACTTGTATGAGTAAGTTCTACTCATGAATCCAACTCCCAAGAAACCAAGATTCCAAAGTGTCAACTATAAATTCCTATGCATGGTGTGTTACACCAGTCCAAGTATATTCTTGTTTTATCTATCGTCCAAATTAAACTTGTTATGTGAAACTTAGTTATTAAAGCTCTCACAAACTTGATGACACACTTATATGTTGTATAAGCTTGAACCATTGTGTTATCTATGTTGTATAAGCTTGCACTTATACGTTGGAATTAGTAGAACCATGCTGTCATGGGGAACGCTTACATTGCACTTGTACATTGTACACAGTTGATATCATGCTCTTTTGTTTGTGGATGTCATCAGTGTGAAATAAAAGGGGATCTTGTAAGTCCATGGAGTTATGTATGTGTGTTAGAGAAACGCCTGGGCCACTATCCTAAGTCATGCCTAGTCATGGTGGAAACTTGCAGCATCACCATAGTGAGCAATCTATGAAACATTCTTCTTATAAAAAAGGATATAGAGATTGAGAAAAAGAAAAAAATGAGAAAAGAGGAAAGAGAGAAAAAACACCATTTTCCCATGGTAAATAAGAAGATTTCTGAGATGCTCATTGTCTACTTGCCTTGTCATTTTGATTATGGGATAGCTCCTGTATCATGTGCAAGGGTACCCGCTGGTGGTTCTCTATGATACACATGTACTTACTATGACAAGAACTTACCGGTGACTAAAGTTAAGTAGCATGAGGAGCCCTCGTGACTCAAGGGACATGAGATTGCCAACTTATACTTTATCAAGCATATACTCCATAGTTTGTTCACTTTAACCTTAATCACTTCAATATGCTTATGATAGGGGCAATGAGAGCTGAAAGCTAACAAGTACCATAATTTTTGGAAGCTCTCTATGAGACTTGAAATACCTGCTTCCCTTTATGAAGGGCCTTTCTTCCACCATTATATTGAGTCTCCACCTTCTATCCTTAGGAACCAATTAAGAGAGCATAGTTTCCATTCTTAGTTCTATGTGCATTGTCCCAAAACTTATTGATTGATTCATATTGTTGATATTACTTGCTCATGAACTATTTGTATCATACACTCTGATGAACTTTTAAGGTGTCCTATGCATTTATTGCTACTCCATGAGGGACAAGCTAAATACCACTATGCTATGTTTTCTATATGTGAAACAAACAGACATCTTTTAATTCATTGTTATTCATGATATTTCTTTGTAACCTTTCATGTTGCATGCATAGTTACTTTGTCTTATTGTTAGAACTACATCTTTCATGCTCATGTTTAGAGTACTTTATCCCAGCTTTCAATCCTTGCAAATGGTTTGATCTTGATTTTGATGGTGCATGTCACCTCAAAAATTATTATTTTTATCACTTACCTACTCGAGGACGAGCAGGAGTTAAGCTTGGGGATGCTTGATACGTCGAAAACGTATCTATATTTTTTGATGTTCCATGCTTGTTTAGTATATACTTTTCTTTTCTTTTATTTGTCTACACTTTGAGGTATTTTTATATGTTTTCTGGGACTAACCCATTAACAAGATGCCATAGTGTCAGTTGCATGTTTTCTTCTCTTTTTGGTTCCAGAAAAGGCAGAAAATCAATAATCTCGGAATTGGACGGGACAAAAGCCAAAGTCAATATTTTACCCTGGGGAACACGGAGCCAGAGGACGAGACGGAGAAGGGCCGCGTGGGGGCCACACCCCCTGGCCGCGCGGCCAGGCCTGGCCCGTGCCTAGGGGAGTGTATCCACCTCGGGCACCCCCCCGGCCTCCCTCTTCACCTATAAGAATCACCCAATACCTAAACCCAATCAATCTTCCACGAAACAGTCTGTAGCAGCTACCACCATCGTCCCTAGATCGGGGGGATCTAAAGCTCTTCCCGGCACCCTACCGGAGGGGAGAGATCATCCCGGAGGCCTTGTTCATCACTATGCCAGCCTCCGGTATGAAGTGTGAGTAGTTCCACCTTGGAGTACGGGTCCATGTAGAAGGTAGATGGTTGTTTCTCCTCCTTTGTGCTACCATGTTTAGATCTTGTGAGCCCCATTCATGATCAAGATCATCTATTTGTAATCATGCATGTTGTGTTTATGGGATCCGATGGATATTGAGATTACTATCTCAGATTGGTTAATGATTCTATCTTATTGATTCTATCATGTCTGTGGTGTTTGAGATCTTGCATGCTCTCCGTTTCTAGTAGCTATCTTGCCCAAGTAGATGCTAGTGACTACAAGAGGGAGTATTTATGCTCGATAGTGGGTTCATGCCTCTATTTAATCTGGGGAAGTGATAGAAATCTCTAAGGTTGTAGATGTGTTGTTGCTACTAGGGAGAAAACAACGATCTCTTGTTCATGGAATAAGTGGATTGTTTACCTTACACACTTTGCTTAAATAAGTTATATGTTGCTTGCAACTTAATACTAAAGGGAGTTCGGATGATAACCAAGGTGGATTACTATTCATGTATGTAGTTGGATGGCTGCCTGCGGTATCTTGTTGTATTGCCCAATCAAATCTCATAGGATCATGAATGTCTAGTATTGCATTATTATGCCTTGCTCATTCCGTCAATTGCCCTCATTGTAATTTGTTTACCCATCATGTTATGTTGTTTATCTTAAGGAGAACACCTCTAGTGAACTATAGACCCGGTCCAATATTTACCATTGATACATCTTCCACTGCTCATGTTTACTGCAAACCACCATTACCTTCCACACCATACGCTTAATCCTTTGTTTTCAAGAAACCGGTGAGATTGACAACCTCACTGCTTGTTGGGGCAAAGTCTTCAATTTGTGCAGTGTTTCCAAGTTTCTAGCAACACCTTTGAGTCGCTTCCTTCCTCCCATCGGGTTCGATAACCTTGGTTTCATCAAGGAAAACTTGTCGGTGTGCTCATCATACCTTCCTATTGGGTTCTCCCAACAAATCTCTAAATGAAGGAAACATGCCCTAGAGGCAATCATAGAGATGATTATATTTCATATGTATCCATGAGTAATTGTAATTTTCCTTGAATATCCATATTAGGCAACTTGTATTGATTGGCAATTATGTGAATTGTTTGTGAAACTCTTTACTTGTGTGGTTATTTAATACTTGTCCCTAGTCGAGTTCATGTGAGGACACACGTGAATATTAGACTAGCACATTGATTGGTTGATGACTATGTTTCGCCAGTCATAGACATGGAAATGTCAAACCAATGATGTGGACACATGTTATGAACATGGGGTTGGACTGACCTAACTTGAGACTGGCAATTAGTTGTAGCTCCCTCTTTACACATCTTGTACATTTTGTCCTTATACCTGAGATTGTCGCATGTACTTGAGATGTGGATCGGCCTACTTTGGGGCTATTAAACGTTGCACCGTAACTGGGTAGTTATAAAGGTAGCTTACGGGTTTGTCCTGAAACATGCTACAAGGCATGGTCAATCAAGATGGGATTTTCCCCTCTCTACTTGAGAGAGATATCTCTAGGACCCTCGAGTGATCGGATCCAGAAATTCATGGCCGTGCTACATAAGGTTAAGAGTTAACCTAGTAAAGGGATTCCGAGTTATGGTATCGATAAAGAGAGGTCAGCTTGGAGCTAGACCAAATATCGTGAGGCAAAGGGAAAGACATGTACTAAACCTTGTGATGGTTCGTCCGATATGATCTTTGTATGCGTTTAGGAGTTGGCACGTCTTGCTAGAGGCCACTACCAACTATTGGCGTAATAAGTGTATTCGTGTCATGTCTATACGATATGAACCTATAGGGTCACACACTTAAGGGCCGGAAGCCTAATGAGAATTGGATCCGAATTAGTCTGTGCTTAGGCTACTAATGGGCTCCTAATGTAGAAGACCACTAGGGACGCCTATATAAGGGGAGGTGGGCGAGCCATTGTGGTTAGACTATTCCAGGGCCGCCACTCCTCACGCCAGAAACACGCTGCGACCTAGCAGTCCAGATCCGACGCCCACCTCAGACGTGTGGATACCTGAGGCGCCATCAGAAGCTTGGACGAGCCGCCGCAGGTGCCGCCGGGGACGAGAACGAGGAGGAGTCATAGATCGCTCCGCCTCGACGCACTTCATCAAGTTCCGCAACTACGCGTCTAGTGGTAATCCCGTGATCTATGACAACAGTAATCTTGGTTTATGCGGTAGAAAATTTTGATTTGCGCTAGTGTAGCCTACCCGTATACCTTCACTAAAGTGATCTGAGCTACACATCATCAACGATTCTTCCGCGCCACGCTCGGGCAGCGCCTCGCAATGGGTCACACGCTTGGTACTGATGAAGACCTTCCTGCCCCTTGTTCCAAAGAAAATGGAGGTTGTAGCTCTCCTCGCGATTCCGCAAAGACGATAGTGTGGTGTCGGAGTTTAGAGGGAGATCCCAGGCTTTCAAGCCGGAGCGAGTATGGGCCTCATGATCTAGGGTTTAGAGGGCCGAGGAATTGATGTGATCGACCAGGGCAGGCATGCCCCAAGCCCATGGCTTGGGAGGAGGGCACTAGGGCGGTGGCGACTTGGTTGGAGGCCGGCTAGGGCTTGGAGTTGTGGGGCAAGCGGGCGCCCCCTCCCCTCTATTTATGAGAGGGAGGGGAGGCAAGGGGGAGGGAATCCTCCCCCAACACCACTTCATGTGGTCGGTGGCAAGGGGAGGGAGGATTCCTTCCCTAGGTAGGAATCCTTCCCTCCCTCCACTTGGAAATATTGTCCTAGTTTGACTTTTTCAAACTGTCTTTTTGACTTTCAAATTAGAGTTTGATTTCTCTCTTCCAAGTGTCCAGCCAAGTGACCTAGTACATGATGCCACCATTCCACTTTGTCACGACACATCCATGTACCCTTCCTCTTCCGGATCGGTGAACCTTCAAACTGTTTAGAACATTCCGTGAAAACACCTAACCATTCCCTAACTCCGTAATTAGACTTTCCTTATATGAATCATATTCTTCGACCATTCCGGATCTCCTCGTGATATCCCCGATCACATCCGAGACTCCAAACAACATTCGGTCTTCTTACTCACATGCCATATCTACTAAACAACATCGAATCCTTATGTGTCTTCCTACGTTCGTGAATTATGCAAACATGACCGAGACTCTTCTCCGATCAATAACCAATAGAGGAATCGAAATTCATATGGCTCTACATATTTATACGATTACTTTGTGATCGAATGAACCATTTACATACACCAATTTCCCTTTATCTCGCGATATTTTACTTATCCGAGGTCCGATCATCTGTATCTCGCATACCAAGTTCAACCTCATATCGATAAGTACTCTTTACTGCTCTCGTGATATGTGATTCCTTGTGAGCCACCACATTCTTGCAAGCTAATTGATGAAACTTCACGAGAGGGCCTAGATTATATCTATCCGTCATATGGATGGACAAATCCCACTTGATCCAAGTGCCTCAACACATACTTTCTAAACACCGAATGCCACCTTTATAACCACCCAATTAAGTGGTGTTTGATGTCATCAAAGCATCCATCCGTGATGGTGATTAGCATGATCTCATGGTCAAGGAATTAGGTTACTATGTATCCGAAAGCTTATAGCAAACTAACTATTGAAATGACTTGATCTTTATGCTACGCTTATCTATAGGAGAATGTCCATCACACCATTCCTAATGATATGATATTGTTGTTAATAACATCCGAATGTTCATGATTAGGAAACCATGATCATCTATTAACCAACAAGCTAGTATTATAAAGATGTTTTACTTGGGACTCTAACAAGTTTACAAATCACACAAGTATTAATGTTTTCGGTTACAGCTTATAGCATAAATGTAAACATTTATCATAAACACAAAGATATAATAATAACTAATTTTATTATTGCCTCTTATGCATATCTCCAACAAAAAATAGATGAAGAACACTCGTTGCTCATGCATTCCCTCGCAATTGAATGGGATTGTAGGTTCATAGTTCTTCTACTGGGTGATTATGGGTGCGAGACCGCATTCCTCTGCATGGGAGGACCTGCATGTGCATGTGAGAACCGTCAACAACCAGTGTTCTTCATCGAGCAACCGCGAGCATGTGAACGAGGGAATGCCGCCTCGCACTCCATATAGACATGATAACTCCAATCCTTTTAGTGTTTGTTTTTATTTCAAGGAGTGGATTAATTTTAATTGTTGCTATAATTCTTTTATTCATTTTATAACTATTTTTAATTATTGCTCTAAGTTACTTTTCTATGGTAAATTAATATATAGTTTTGATAGTGTTTATAAATATTCAAGGAAAAAAGGGTTTGTTTTTATCCTCGATGGCAAGATTCTATTTGATTAAAAATATTTAAAATGTTACGTACCATCTTAATTCCCATTTTATTTGTTATGAAGGAAATAATATGTTTGAGTTTTATTTACTTCATAAATTTTATTTTAGTTAAACATATATTGTTTAAGTGTAGATAGATAGGTAGTATTTTCTGAATATTTGTTATATTGTTTGTATTTTTTTTGATTTAGGAAGAATTCATTATGAATTTTCCAGGTTCACAGGATTTTCTGGAAATTAGAAATAGAGGATGATGCCATTATGACACAAGCATGGTACCAGCGATGGCCATGGCCTCCTGGTCGAAAGCATGGACAAGATGATTCAAAGGCGCCAGTTAGGGACTAAGCTCTACGGATTCTACATGTCATGGGCAATCTTTTGGTGGCCGAACATGATCTACGACCAACTATGGAATCCAGACTAGAGACTTCTGCACAATGATCTAAAGGTACTGTAGGGGTTATGGCCTAGCTATCAAGGTCCTATGACATCATAGCCGAGCTCGCGATCACGGATTTTGACGATCAGCGTCGTCGAAGAAGAAAAGCTTTGATTCCCCCACTTGAGTCCTTCCCATTTTGCTTCCTTCTATGGATAGGAATGAGGACTTAGGTGGAGCTCAGGTATATTTATAGATCACGGAGAGATTGGTTTTGATGACGCATCAAGTATCGCTTTATAACCGCCATGCATTTACGCCATGCATCTAAGGACTAAAGATCCGCAACCCGGACCTATAGATCACGTGACATCTAGGGATTTCACCGTTGCCGACCACATAATGACTTATTCGTTGGGTAAATTCGAGTCGGTAAACACTTTAACCGAGTCAGTATAAGTCGGATTAACATGACATGCTCATGACAAGAAGATGACCAACCTAACGATGAGGACTAAAGACAATTTAGCATGAACAAATTAAACACATGGTTCCATAATCCAAATCATATATTGATGAGATGCAAAAGTTAATACATGAATCTGTCTTACAAATATACTCAGAAAATGTCGCCTCTAGGGCACATATTTTTAATACTAAGCCCATCAAATGGAGGACCCATGATGTCACGACTCAAATATATTGAAAGGAAACCTGAAATTTACATGTTTCATGTACTTATTGTTTCACGACTTTATCTTCAAAAGGCGGAAAGACGCTGGCCAAGGCTTAGTTAAAAAATAATAGTAATGTACAATTTTTTTGCCGCACATTAAACCAACCATGTCCGCCAAGGCCATGAGAGTGACAATGTCAACACCAGATTTTTCAATCCTAGATGCCTATTATGCTATACATCGCAATCCTGGATTACCATTTTGTAGACATAACAGAATTGGATACCATAGTACTTCATCCATTACAAACGATACATAAGTTCTTACACAAATAAGGATCTCATGATCCGCTTAATACAACATCAAGCGCCTAATACGAATAATAATGGTAGCGAGGGTAAGCTCCATCTCCGGGTCATGGTGTAATGCCGACGATGGAGATGATCCTAGTTGTCGAATCCTTCCGGGGTCCATCTTCCGTACTTCTTCATAGTCCGCCATGGAATAGCCAGACAAAGCCATAAGTACTCTTTAAGTACTCGCAAACTAATACTAACAGGTAAAGGGGTTTTTGTATAATAGGACACTAGGCTTTAGGGTTATTTTTGCAAAAGCCAGATTTATCTCTACTAAGTTCTAAAGATAGTCACAATTTTATAATTCCTAAGTGGGAACTTGTATTTCATATCACAACTCTGTTGTGGTCAAGTCAAAGTCTCAATTAATTTCATAGGTCATTTTGAAAAGTCTCGACGGGGAACAAGATGGCTACTCTAATCGCCCATAATCATGACGCGCTATTCAATAGTTTGACACTCTGCAGAGATTCTACACTTTCACCACAACATTCGATACATCCGTCGGGAATAAATCCTGAATTCACCATACTCAGTATGCGGATAATCAATCCTAACCTTTCAATTACACGCCCTAGTATAAGAACCTCTCCTGTGAGTTTGGCCTCCCAACCATGACCAACTGTCATCTTGGGTACGGCACAGGTGGACAATCTTCACAAGGTAGCCTCAGCTCAAACCTTGGCCTTGAGGGAACTAATACTAAGGAACATAAGTTTCCAGTCAAGCCCTACCCAATATTCGGGTATTGTGGTTGTACGCTAAAATTGGAATGGTATCGCATCCAGACAACCATCAATTTTATAAAGGTCTAAGGCTCATTCCTCAACATTTTTATCACCAAAATCTTCAAGTGTTCGGAAACACATGTCCAAAACATTTTAGTAGAATGATCCATCATTCCAAGGTTTTTATAACCATTTTTCCACCAAGTATTCCCATCTAAAGTTGATCAAGTTTTATGCTTAGCACTAGCATCTAGGGTATGGGGGTAGTAATGATGATGGGGTAGTAACTAGTGGAGTTTCAACTAAGTACAACCTTATGTCTCAGGCTGATGTCAAGGTTTTTAGCTTAGGCCAAATTTGATGCTCTTATGCAACCTTCAAAGATCTTTCCAAAGATTCAAAAGTTACTTAAGTCAACTCTAAGTAAGCTTTGATAAAGAAATAAAGTAAGGAGCTTGCAAGTAAAACTAGGATTGGTTTATCAAGGGGGTATGATCACATATGCTTAAGGCATAGTAACAAGTAGGGGTTTGTTGCATCAGTAGGGTATCTTGCAAGGGTTAACTTGCATCAATGTCAATATAAGCTTTCATAGGTATAGTATCTTGCAAGTGTTATCTTGCCTTGTGCAGAGAAGTGGTTGAAGTTCTCCTCGGCTTCTTCTTCAGTAGTATCCTCCTTCCTCCTCGTAACCTTGGCCTGCAGACTAGCGTCTATGAATACAAACGAGGTACACAATCACCAAACAATACTTAACTACTTGCAATCATTACACACAAGGGTCTTATAGATGATCTAACATCATCTCTAACCTTACAAGGTTAAGGCTTGATTTGATTCTTTTATTTTTAGAAAAGTAATTTGTACTCATTGAAAACTACTTAAGATTTAATATTCTCCAAACCACATATGGGATCATGTTGACACATGTCATCACCACATATTGTAGTCCATGGGAATGTGATTTAAAGTGGTGTCACAATTTAATAAGGTTTTACCCTTTTATTTTAATTAATTAGTGGCTAGAAATGCTTATGCAGCATTCTTTATTACTTGAACATTATTTCTGCAAGTAAACCTATATATTTTTATATATTCTGAAAGGTATGGTTAAGTGTGATTTTGAGAGTTGGAATCAACTCAAAAGCTTTTATGGTTTAAATTTGAAAAAGTTTGAATGCAGAAAAGCTTCTGCCTTGTTATTTTTACTGTGGGTGATCTACAGATCCAAATGACTTGAATCCAATGGGCTTGGATTCAGCATTCACAGACCCTTCCAACAAAATTGGTTTCATTCAATTTGGTGCCCTGAATCGATCTGGGTTGATTTTTGAAGTTAGATACGTATGTGTTTGAATTTAAAAAGAAAAGGTTTAATTTGAATCACTGGTCACATGAAAAGTTATCGGGCCGCCTGCTACACAAAGGTTCTGCTGGCTTCTTAAGTGGGTGTCCCCACTTGTAAGTGACACGGGCTCAAGCGGTATGGCGAACGGCATCGCTCGATCTGGTTCTAATCTAACTACTGGGGTCATCGCCGACGCGAGACAACTCCGGCGAGAACGAACCTAGCGCGCTGAGGGGTGCCGGGGATCACCGGGTACGGGCGAGGGTCGAGAGGCGGCGAACGACGGGACGACGGCGAATCTCCCCGACATCGGTGGCTTCTCCTGGGCGGCCCAATCGCTCCCTTCTTCTCCCAGCAGGTGCTCCAGTGAAATTGACGAGGTGGTGCTCGCTTTGCTCGAGAATGGTGTGGCACGATCAGTGAGGAGAGTGGAGGAGATGGTGAAGAAATCGCGGGTGGCTTCGCTTATAGTCGAGCGAGGGGACCGCCGGGCGCACGGTGAGCCTGCCGGGGCGAGGTTACAGCGGCTAAAGGCATGGGCAAGGGTAGGGGACGCGGTGTCTCCGGCGATGCTCAACGACATGGTCTCGAGGCGTGGCGCGGCTTGGTCTGAACGGGCGGTGCTCGCGCGGCAGTAGGCGGCGCTTCGACGGCGGGCGGTCATGGCACGGGCGGCAAACGGGATGTCCGCGGTCTCGGTCGGTGGTGATCGTGTGCACGCGGTGAGGGCGGCGCTGTCTGGACGCTGGTCGAGGGTGGCGCTCGCATGCTCGGATGGTCCGGGCGCTGCTTGCGCGTGGTCTGTGGCTTGGCAACGCCGCGATCGGGACAGGGAGTGGCGGTGGACGGGCTGCCTCCTGCATAAGGTTGGCATGGCTAGTTCTTCCTCTAGCCTGCTGTCCACAATGGGGTGGCAAGGTTGGCTTCGCTGTTCACCATTGATGGCAATGTCAAGTTCACAGGGTGCTAGTCCTTAGTTAAACTTTCTAGATGATCTATCGAGCTGTGTGAGCTAACTAGGGAATAAGTTAGGCCAATTTTAATGCACACTATAGTGTTTGATGTTTGTTTGATTTGTGTCTGCAACATGTTTGATGAAATGGCCGCATGAAATCAAGTTTTGAATTTTGAAATGAATTTTGGTGGGTTTGCTAGATTGGTGTTGGTGAGTCTGCAGATGCTTGTGTTTTGAAAGTTGAGCTTGTTTGATTGGTTTTTGAAAAAGTGGGATCTTCCCATATGATAAAGATTCAATTTTAAATTGTCATTTAAACTATGCATTTGAAAGTTTCTGGATGATCACAAAATGGGCCTTGATACCTTGTTATGAGTACATTCAAGGGTGCAAAGATCCAGAAAAGTTTCTGTTAGGTTTTGAAAGTTTGAGACAACCAAAGTAGGCATGGGAGTTAAATTGGCCAAAATGACCATTCATTTCATATATGTGTTTTGATTTACTTGTCTTTAGGAAAAGTGTGGGAAATGTTTTAGATGATGTTTATTTCACCTAAGAAACATTTTACAAGCAATGAAACAAACAAACAAGGTGGGTTTAAAAGAATACAAAATCAATGCATACACATATGCATGCATTCATAATTTTATTTAGAAAAGTTTTTGTTAACCCTAAATGTGAGGATTAGAATTTGATGATCCAAGTTTAGTATTTTTGGATGTTACAGATAATCAGAGAGAGTTTATTTTTAAAAAGAAAAAAGCTATATACACCTTTAGTCCTACAACTTATTTAGCATGTACAAAATAGTCCTATTTCTTATAAAATTAGGCACCGTGGTCTCACAACTTGTCTTGCTGTGACAAAGCTAGTCCAAATGATCTGGACACATGGTGACGTATTTTTTGCAATAATACCCCTAAATATTCCTATCCTGCACATATGGCCTTAATGCTGTCTTCCCATGCGAGGGCCATCTGTCAGTGAAGGTTAAAACATAAATACATTATTGTGAATCAAACCGACTTTCATCTTTCTTCGTGTAGCATGCCACTGCGACACAAGTCTCTTACAACTGTATTTTATGCCGAGGCTTTTATATATTTTATAAACGCGTTGCTCCATCAATCACCGTCATACAGACATCTCTGATTGGGTTCTCCTACAGCTAGTAGCTAGCTAGCAAAACATAAGAAACAGCTACCTAGGGAAAGCTTGAAATCCAATTTGGCTCACATGTGTATGTGAAAACACGTTTTAAAATGTCGAAAAATTAGAAAAAATATTTTTATATACATCAGGACACTAAATATTCAGACACAAGTTTGTCGGTGAAAATAACATTTTAAATGTCCCATGTAAAAAAGACAAATTTCAGTGCTTTAAGCTATCTATTCACTTAACATGTTTTTATCTTTTACAAGCCACATAAAATTTATTTATTCTTTCTGAAAACTTATGCACGAGCATAGAATGTTTGGATCTATATGCTAGATTCTTGTTTATATTATTTTTGATAATTTAAATTGTATGTTTATGTATTTTTATAATAGGTTTATTTGTACCTGGAATCCAAAACACTAAAGCTCTCATATATTGAACAAATATATTTTTGTGGGAAATAATAAATAATTTTCATGTTTATATAATATTCATGGTGTAATAACGGTCGCCATAATACCATGTTAGAAAATAAGTCACTTACTGATGAATGATAGATTGTGTGTTTCAACTAACGGGTTTCGGGGAACCGTTATCTCACCGTTGCTGCAGTCCCACGAGGCCTTTTTATGAACATGCGGCGTCCCGCCGGTCAATGGTGTCCTGTTGAGGTCGAGGACAGAAACGACATCGATTCTCCTACCTCCAGTGAAGGCAGCGTTGAGCGCCTCATGGTTGATGAGCTTTTCTGTAATGGGTTGGGCTGGGCGGCGAGAGCCCGGTTCGTGGCCTGGGTTTGAAGCTCGGCCGCACTTTGTCGCTTTCTCTCTTCACGCCTCGAGCGCCTCACGCCACTTAATTCTCTGACTAGCATAGGCCCGCTGCCCACTTCCTGATCTCACAATCGACTTCCTCTTCGGCTAGCATAGGCCCGCTGCCTTGGTAGTGGATGGGAGGAAGAGATGGCAGGGACGGGCCTAGATACTGGTGACGGCAGCGCCCCGCTTCTATGGCTTTCTAGGGGTTGGATGCGGGAAATAATGCGCGGGGGTGGGGAGGTCTGGCTGAATCGCGGGTTAGAAGGACAAATTTTGGATATCGAATCGGTTTGTGTGACACATGCCGCTAAAACCTTCCTAGGTTTGGACCAGGAATGCTCCGTCCAGGGCCTGGGCGGTACAGGCTATCCGCGGACCGGTTTCAGACGTGAACTGTGCGGATGCGCCTGCTTGGTATGCTCTCACTACATGCTTGGTCGACGGAGAAACGCGCCTAGGATTAAGGTGACAAGGGTGTGAATACGCATGATTAAGGTGACAAGTTGCTTCTTGTTATATGATAATATTTCAAAGTAAATCTCTTTCATGTGAAAAAATTGCTGATGTGATATCGATGTGTTTTTATGTCTTAACTTATATTACACTTCATTAATCCTATTATTCTAAATTTTATTCCTAGCTAGTTTTTTGAGAAAACAATACAATCAGACGCTTATAACACGTACATGCACCCATCCCTATGAACGCACACATGCACACCTAAGGTTTGAACTCGATGGGCTATGGATACAACCACCCACCTAACTTGGTTTGCTTATTCCTAGCTAGCTATAAACTAACGATTTAGAAAGCTATCCCTGGGAGCTGTTTTTATGTTTTGCTAGCTAGCTACTACTCTCTACGGGAAATTATAGACAATGTACTATCAGTACGACTATACCATAAAGCACGATTGCTGCGCCTCCTTCTTTAGGAAAAAGTCTAAAATATTTAGAAATTTAAATGCAATGACATTTATGGTACAATTTAGATTGGTCCAAACTACTGAACATACATGTATATAGTCATATTTCCTTAAAAGATCTAAATATCATAACAAAATGGGAAATCAGAGGTCCAGGATTAAAGTTACATGAAAAATGAATACAAATGAAAATACCACACTTACAACAAGTGTGCCGATGCATATGGGGTTTATTTCATCATCCGTCAACATTTATGAATTGTTCCATTTTCCCCTTTTTTACGACTTTTAATAGAATTATTTAGGAAATGATTGAACTCGAATGGGAGAACTTAACCATGTTTACTCCAGCGAGTGTGCAAATATTCATAATATCTTTTGTTTACCTTGAAACATGATGTTGGCATGTTAAGCATGCATAAATATAAATTATGAATCGCAGGTGACTCATAAAGCAGAAAGAATGGTAACATTAGGGAGTAAACAAATTCAAAGGAGAGCAAATATTGCGCAAAAACTATGAAGGTGATGCTTACTATTAATTACAAGTTAGCATATGTACCAAATACCAAAAGAATAATGAAATTTTCCATTACAACTTGAACGAAATATTATTACAAGTTAGCATTTTAACACAAGAAACAACACTATCTTGCTTACTGAAATTAATGATAGGCTTGAGAGAAAACTACTATAACTACCACTTCAAAAAAAATGTCATTTACAACCTAACCATTTAACAAAAAATTATAAACAAGTGATTCAAAGAATTATAATGAACACTTAAGATGGATTTCCCCAAAAAATAATGTGCTAAAAATAGGGAATACCGGTTAAGACAAAAAAATAAGAGGTGAAGCAGAGGTCGTACATGTACAGCACTACAATATGATATGATGTGCTTAGCTAGGTCTAAACGTAGCAGGTCAGCACTGTCAACCTTATTGCCTAATGTTATACACACTGGGACACATGTAAAGGTAAGAAGGCATCTCGCCGCGTGCTGTCCGCGCACCATTGCTTTCCACATGAGTGATTGCCTGAGCTTGATCGATGGGGTTTTGGGCGAGAGAGAAGAGGTGACCTGAATTAGCAAGATGAAGCAGCCGGCAACATGCCAGATGCCTCTGGCACAAGCACTTGAAGACATCGATCATGAGTACATAACAAACGATGTTCCTAAGAGCTACTCCCTCCGTTTTAAAATATATAATGTTTTAGCTTTGTGAAGCAAATGTATCTAGACTTGTTTTAGTATGTAGGTTCACTCAACTTTAGAATGAATCTACACACTAAAAGAAGTCTAGATTCATTTTCTTCACAAACCTAAAACATCTTATATTTTGAAATGGAGGGAGTACACATGTTGACGCCATCTCAGGTGAGGACATATAATTAGCTACAAGGAGAAAATTCACAATTTCTTACACTGTTTTTGGGACTTCAGTTGCTGCTGCGATGTGCTTTGGAACATGATTTCCATCAGAAAGAGCAATCAAGATCACATTCTCCATTTTATGGAATACTGAATTTGTGGATGTACAACCATTTTTAGTTAACCGAGTCGTGCACTACAATGAGCCAAATCTAACAGGTGAGTATAACAAAAGCCTTCGCAAAGTTCACTGGGTTTAAAAATAAAGATTGCATGAAACAGAGTTCAAGGCTGATAGCTATTTATTTGTACAGTCTCAGATGACGGTGGGAGGAACAAGAGTGCTATCTTCAGGTTTAATTGTACTGTGAGAAAGCAAAAAATATCAATAAATCTGGCATACTACTGACTAACCAACAATTAATCGCGAAGTGTTTTGTAGTTTGCCAGATCGAATTAAGTAGTACCTCTGTCAGAATGAGAAGATGACGACGAACCATACGCCCATATGTTGGGATCTCGGAGGTGTATTTGTCGATGGCGCCCAGCAAATCACCAACTCTTGACGCCGCCCTCGCCTTTCCAATCCTTGAAAACAGCCCAGAATTAAGAGATACGTAACTCGCTACCAGGGAAAAGCAGGCATCGGCGAGGAGGATAGGATGCACCTCGACGAAGGCCTTCTTTCGGATCTGCACCTCATGACTGCTACCACCTCCATGCTGCACTCTACAGGGCTCATCGTCCTGGTTTGAGGAGCGTGGACGGGGGAGATCACCAGGACGCCTGCTACGAGAGCACGGGAAGAGATGTGGCCGGGCGATGGCCGATGGATGAAGAGCTGCAGCGCCGCCTGCCGACTCCTCACCTCCACCGAAACCTTTTTTTTACTCGAAAAGAATGCCATGAGTACGCTTCAGAGGAAAATAACGCGGAAGGCCTAACATACGGCCTATACGAACGATTTTGCGGCCCGATTAACCAAAAATAGTATAACTTGATCTACGGAGTAGCAGCCCAGCAACGATGACTGGCCCTTTTGGCGTGATTTCACGAAGCGAACGACCTCAGCCAGGCTGCGGAAAAGATGAGATGATCTGGAGCGTTCAGTGGGTAAATCAGATGGATCAGAGTGCAGAGTCGCTGTGGTGAGCCATAGGTGATTGCGTTTACTATTTCTTAATTATAATTGTGGTCAACGAGAAACAAGTTTATGAATGTATATCAGAACAACGGTACATGCTACAACATTAAGAAACTTGTGTCTCAGTGGCATGGCATGCATAACTAAAATGAAGGTCTCATGTTTGAATCACAAAAAGTTATTTATGTTTTAACCTTCTCGTGACAGGTGGGCCCCAGATGCACTACAAGGATTCCGGTCTATTGCAACACATTAAATCATGGAAATAAGTGCCAAATCGTCGCAATAGATACCTGTGGTATCAAACGCCTTTCATACGCCGGTGCCACTACACGCTGGTACCAGGCTACTTCCATGGAATGAGTTCTGTGGCAAATAAATTGGTCTTTGCAACCTGGATGCGGAAAATTACCACGCTGTTTTCGATGGTGGCAGTCACCAAATGCAACTGCATTTTTGTGGGTATAGCTCTAGGCCAACAAATACCAAACCATGGGAGTGACTACTATATCAAGGGCACGTGTTTCGCTGAACATGGAATGAGTTCTGTGACAAATAAATTGGTCTTTTGCAACCATGGATGCGGAAAATTACCACGATTTTTCGATGGTGGCACTCACCTAATGCAACCGTACTTTTTGTGGGTATAGCTCTAGGCCACAAATACCAAACCATGAGAGTGACTACTATATCAAGGGCACGGTTTCGCTGAACATGCTCTTCGTTGATTCCGCCCATTGCAACACTTTAAATCATGAAAATAAGTGTCAAATCGTCGCAATAGGTACATGTGGTATCAAAACGCCATACGCCGGTGCCACTACACGTGGTACTAGGATACTTCCATGGAATGAGTTATGTGGCAAATAAATTGGTCTTTTGCAACCATGCATGCGGAAAATTACCACGTGTTTTTCGATGGTGGCACTCACCTAATGCAAACGTACTTTTTGTGGGTATAGCTCTAGGCCAACAAATACCAACCGTAGAAGTGACTACTATATCAAGGGCACGTGTTTCCTTGAACATGCTCTTCGCTGGAATAGGACAGTTTATTTGCTATGTCCAATTTTGTGGCAAGAAACTATACCAACAAACCTTATATGCGTGAAAAAACGATTAACCACAAACAAACTCAATCGTGGTAAAAAGAATTTTCTTGTTATCACGACGCACCAAATAAATTGAAGCTACAAACTACCGTGGATAATGAAAATTTTCCGTGATTTATATTTTATTTCAACACAAATTATTTTAGTGGCAAGAAACTATGCCAACAAACCTTATATGCATGGCAAAACGACACACAAACAATTCAATCGTGGTAAAAAGAAATTTCTGGTTATCATGACGGCCAAAACAATTGAAGAGACAAACTATTATACAATGAAAAAATTCGTGGTGATACTTTATTTCAAAAAAATTTGGTGGCACCAAATAGTAGTCGAACGTCTAATATTAGTAGCTGAAACAAGTGCGGTTCGTTGCTCCACTATATTCGATTTGCTATTTCAACAAAGTTTGGCTTGGTGGCGTGAAATAGCTATCGCAACGGCCAGAATATTAGTGGAGAAAATCTATTTCAACAAAAAAATTGTTGGTGGCGCCAAGTTATCACAACATGTGAACAAACAGTAGTCGTAATCGAGACTTGACACAACACTACATTTAACGTGGTAATAACCTATTAGGAAACAAAAAATACGAGCATTGAATTAAAATATTCAAAACCATATGTACAAAAATGTATATTTATACAAATCATAATTATCATAGATAATATATATCAAATGAAACTTAAATATACCGTAGGTATCCTAATGTAGGTGATGTAGAATCTAGTGCATCTAATTATTTCCATTTTCATTTCCATGTCCATCCTGCAATCAAGAAGACTAGCACATATCTCTTGTTTGTTTAATTTGTCGGTCAATGCAAAAACATATTGTGAAACATAAGAAGTAGATACACCAAGGTGTTAATATGGGTGAAGTTTAAATAGTAGTTGTGAATCAAAAAAGCAACAACACATAGTGAAACATAAGAAGGTGTGCAGAAGGCTATAGTATGGGTGAAGCAAAACAAAGACATGCTAGTACCAATTTGCACAAATTTTAACTTACCAATGCTTTAAACATTCGAGTGTTTTGTAACGGTTGTGAAGGAATTATTTTCTTAGCGTAATCTAGAGAAGTGGTGTTTGCAGGTTTGACTAATATTTTCTTTCTGGTTTTGCCTTCTTAATAATCATGCAAAACAATGTGCATTGTTCGCAATGAAAGTAAACAACTAAATCTTAGGAGTTTGCAAGCAGATGACTATCATCACTTTAATTGTTTGCATCTTGTGTGTTTCAATCTGTTTGGCTAACTCTTGAAACTGGATCAACCTTTTCAATCAAGTTTTTCTTAAATTCAGATTCGCCAAATTCGCCATTCTTTCCCTTTCAAAGACGCTTCTTCCTATAACCTCTCCTTAAGGTTCTCCTCTTAGCACGCCTAAATTAATCTTCTCGCATATACCGTCACGCTCATTGTGTAACTTCTTTAATTCTATGACCTGCTAGCTGAGCTCGTGGTTTACCTTTTGGGTCTCTACCGAGAACGATCTTGATCTTCAACCTAAAACTTAATCCTTTCATAACTAGTTGGCGCTTGGCCATGTATCCAAACCCACGAGGTTGCGATGACTTCCATTTCACCGATTCTTTATATGAAGTCCGGAAAATATCGATTCTTTGTTCAACTGAAACTGGACCTCCGTTTACTTTTCTCTTTTTCAACGCCTTGACATGCTTTTTCCTAATTATGAAAAAACACTCCCATCAAATGAAGAACCATACACGATGAACAACATTAAATAAGTTAGCTTCTAAGTCAAGATACTCACGTAAACTTTTTGGACTCTTCGATACCCATGGTCCATTCTAGAAGTGGGTGATTTTCTAGAGAGCAATATACCGACTCTTCTCCTGTTTCCAAATTTCTCCGCAAGTAGTGCAACAATTAGATGCTACAAACATTAAAGCATAGTGAGGAGCAAAGCATGCAGAGTGAGTAGGATCATACATTCTCAAACTTAGTTGAGAGTAGGATTTTGATAAAGCCCGTGTTTTGTCTTGAGTTTCTTCCGTTATCCAAGAACTTTCAGTGATAAAAATGAGTGAGATGTCATTTTATGATAGTACAAAATTCAAAACTGTGAGCATAGAGATAACCTTGAATTTCTTATCGTGCCAAAGTATTGAATCATCCATTCCCACTCTTCCTTATAAATCTTCCGTAAATTTGACATTCTAGAATCATCTGTTGTATGCCTTGTAAGTATAGCTTAGAGATGCTCGCCAGCCTCTCTATCGCTCTTTCGCAATATTTAGAATTTTCTCTCTTGTTTATGGTGTATCTTCCAAATCATATATGTCCAGTAATGCGTACAACAAATAGATAGACTTTAATAGTTCATTGTGGACGAAAAAATTAGACAACACATGTGAGAAAGGTCAGACTCACCAACATATCCGCAACTATGAGTCGATGGATGTGGTGAATGTCCGCCCATGTCCTCACTCCAATAATTGTAACCTTATTTTCATTATGATAACGACGTCATCCTTGAATGAACGGTAGTTTATTCCTTCTGCACCGCCCAATTTATCATAGAATGCAATATTTATCTTTACATATCCATTGACATGACGCTTATTACTTTCTTTCAAACCTTTCAAGACACCTCGCCTTTCTTCTTGGGTCCGCAATTATAGTCCAAAACATACACAAAGAATTGTATTACTGTGTAGTACATTGTAAGAAATGAGGACACACATGCAAAAAACTAGTACGGTCTTGTAGTTGCGGGCGGTAGCGGCGAGCATGGGAAGGCCATTCAGTAAGGAGACACATGTCAGTTTCACACACTAGAGTGTTAGATTGTTCTTCAGTTCCTGTATCAGGGTTAACATTTGTACCAGTTCAGCAATCAAGGTTTTCTATATTATAGCAAATGTTCGACATATCTATAATTTCAAAAATAAATTACCAGATCTGTGTTTTTCATGTTTTCTTATGTAATCTTGTAAATTGTACATCCTATTCATCACAACAGATCCTTTCTTTACTAAACATGTAAACAATAAATGGACATAACATTAGTGTCATTGGATTATCGACAAGTGCGCCATAGGGGGTCCTAGTGGCGTTGGAAAGATGGGGTGTGAAACGTTGGATGTTCCAGGAACGGTGAGCACAAGTTTACCCAGGTTCAGATTCGACTGCGGTAATCGGATCCTACTCCTGCTAGCAACCCAAGAATATATCGGTAGTCGGATGTTACATCGGATTACAAGAGAGGTTTGCTTGTGCGAGTTGATTGTGGTGTTACGATTGGTTGTGTGCCCTAAAGTCTCCCATAGGGCCGGTTTATATAGTCACCGGGGCCTAGGATTACAGGAGAGACCTATCCGGCTACGTTAAGCTCAGAATTAGATACATGGGATTACAAGTAATACTACATGCCTAAGTCGGTAACTCTTCTCGGCTTTGACATAGACGGAACTGGCTCCTCCTCTTTCTCTAACTGGGCCACCCGTGAAGCAAATTTCTAACATGTTGGTGGGCCACCCTGGTCAGTGAGCCCTGTGGGTATACCCGGAAAGTATATCCCCAACAGTAGCCCCCGAAAGTCTTCAAGATCCAAAGTCGATAAATCGCTCAGCTTGATGGTTTCTTCGTCTTGAGGATCTTGAAGGGTTCCTGAAAACTTCTTTTAACAATGTAGGATTCCGAGTCAGTTGAGTCGGATATATTTTGTTGTGACTTTAGTCTTTTCCTTGCTCAGTTTGAAACACAAGCCGGATTTTTCAAAGGCATGGATCGACAACTTTTAGACCAGGTCCGTCACTAAAAGGAGTCCTATCAACACCACCGCAGGGTCCACTTTACGAATGTAACGCTGTTTCAATGCCTACACGAAAAACGAGGGGGAGGAAGAGTCGCGAGGAAGCTACCTTCCTCTCCCCTATACGCGTGGCACTAATCGCGCATATGAATGCACGAATCTTGGCACAGAGACAAATAAAAGAGAGGAGAAAACCCTTTCTCTCAGATTTATCTCTCCACCAATTCATTCATTGCCTCCTCGTACTCCCCGAGTGCTCCGCAGTCGTTCCCATCTGTACATCTCAAGAAAAATCTCTCTCCCCCACCAGTCCTTCTTCTCCAAGATCAATGGTGTATGTGAGAAGAAGATGCGGGGCCTCTGGATCCCCAGCGCCATGGACAACGCTGAACTCCAAGTCATGGAGGACGAAGGATTCATCGTCGCCGGCGAGTGGCGGAGCGCCTCAGGGCACGCCGTTCCCGCCCCACGCGACGGCGATAGGGTGATGTTCGGCATGCATGTCGACCGCGGCCTCATCTTGCCACCGTCGGACTTCCTCGTCGAGGTCGTTAACTACTACAGTGTGCAACTTCATAATCTTCCTCCCAACTCTCTGCTCGAGCTTAGTACTCATGCAGCTTTGTGCAAGGGGTTTCTTGGCATTAGGCCAAGTTCAACCCTTTTCGCACTACTATGGTACCAGGAAGAAATCCATTAGCACCGTGTGTTTTACATCACCGACACCCTTAGCTTAGTCCTTAGGAGAAACCGAGTCTATCCTAGGATTAATGCTAGTGTATCCGTCAAGCGCTAGGCTGGAACCTTCTTTTATCACAAGGATATTCCGGCTCCTGGAAAGGCGGAAGGTCTTCCGGCGTTCACCGATGGCGCCGCTCCCCACCAGAATTCATAGGAAGCGGAGGCGCCGGAGCTGTCAGATATCTTGATCCTCGCCAAAAGGCGGATTGAGTTTCTGATGAAGCATGAGGGCCTCCATGGATCCAACTTGATCCACTGCTGGTTGGAGCGCCGGATTCAGCCTCTCCAGCACCATGGAGATCGTTGATGCGTGCACCCAGTGTTGACATGGGACACTTCATTGGAACCCCAAGAGCAAGGTGTGATGAGCATAGCAGAAGTTTCACTCAAGAGAGACCGAGGTTATCGAACTCAAGGAGGAAGGAAACATCTCAAAGGTGTTGCAAGCAACGTGAGACTTGCACAACAAAAACTCAAGACTTTGTCCCAATGAATCGCTGATATTGTCAAGCTTTCACCGGTTTGTAAGAAAGGATTAAACGATGGTTTGGAAGGTAATGGTTTGCAGCAAGTAAACAAGTAACAATGGAAGATGTATCAATGGTAAAGAATGGACCGGGATCCATAATTCACTAGAGGTACTCTCCTTAGATAAATTATAGCAGGGCAATTGACAGGAACTGAGCAACGCATAATAATGCAATTACTAGTAAGAAAGATCCTATGAGATTCGATTAGGCAATACAACAAGATACATAGACCTCCATCCAACTGCATCTATGACTAGAAGTCCACCTTCAGGTTATCATCCTAAGCCCCTCCAAGATTAAGTTGCAAGCAGTATACAACATCTTTAAGCAAAGTTTGTAAGGTAAACAGTCCACATGTTCCATGAATAAGAGACCGTTGTTTTCTCCCTAGTAGCAACAACACATCTACAACCGAAGAGATTATTGTCACTTCCCTTGGAAACTAGAGGCATGAACCCACTATCGAGCATAAATACCCCCTCTTGGAGTCACTAGCAACTACTTGTCCAAGATAGCTACTAATAATGGAGAGCATGCAAGATCACAAACAACACAGACATAATAGAATCATAAATACAAAACCATTAATCAAACCAACATAATAATCTCAATATCCATCGGATCGCCGCAAACACAACATGCACGATTACAAATAGATTAGATCTTGATCATGAACGGATCTCACAAGATCTATACATGAAAGCACAAAGGAGGAGATACAACCATCTAGCTACTACATGGACCCATAGTCCAAGGTGGAACTACTCACGCATCATACCGGAGAGAAGGCCTTCGGATGATCTCCTCCCAGGTGCCGGGAAGAACTCGATTCCCGATCTAGGGACGATGGTGGCGGCAGCTACAAACGGTTTCGTGGAGATTTGATCGGTTGCTTAGGATTTTTGCATCGGGGGATTCTTATAGGCGAAGGGGGACGCCGATGCGGCGGCCAGGGCCCCACACCCCTCCCAGGCGCGGGCCAGGGCCCACCCACGCCTAGGGTGGGTCTGGCCGCCTTGGCCAGCCTCTCTGGCTCCCCTCTGGATTTCTTGTTCCCCATGGAAAGTAATTGACTTTGACGTTTGTCCCGTCCAATTCTGAGAATATTTCTTTACGAACTTTTCTGAAACCAAAATGTTGAAAAAAGGTGCATCCGCATCGCAACTTGTTAATAGGTTAGTACCGTAAAAACATGTAAAAGCACCTCAAAGTGTAGACAAGTAAATCAAAGTAGATACTAAACAAGCATGGATCATCAAAATTATAGATACGCTTTCCAACGATTAGCATCCCAAGCTTAACTCCTCCTCGCCCCTCGGTAGGTAAGTGATAAAATAATAATTTTGAGGTGACATGCACCTCACAATAAAGATCCAACCAATTGCAAGCATTGAAAGTTGGGATCAAAGAACTCTAAACATGTGCATGAAAGATGGAGTTCTAACAATAGGACATAGTAACTATGCATGCAACATGATAAGCTACAAACAAATATCATGAATAATATGTAATGAAAAACGCTTGTTTGTTTCACATACGTAAATCATAGCATAGTGGCAATCACTATCCCTCATAGAGTAGCAATATAGATGCATACGACACCTTCAAAGTTCACAAGGGTTACTAGAAACAAATAGCACAAGAACAAGTAATATCACAATATGCATCAATCAATAAGCTTTGGAACACCGCATATAGAATGACAACTATGCCTCATGGTTCCTAAAGGTAGAAGGTGGAGACTCAATAGTGGTGGAAGAAAGGCCCTTTTGTAAAGGAAGCAGGATTACAAGTTTCAAAAAGATCTTCCAAAAATTATGGCACTTGTTAGCTTTCAGCCCTCATCCTTGCCCCTTGTATCATAAGCATCTTAAAGTGGTTAAGTTAAAGTGGAAAATATGGAGTATATGCTTGACAAAAGTATAAGTTGGCAATCTCAAGTTCCTTGAATACGAGGGCCACACCTCATGCATACTCAACTTTGGGCCCAGGTAAGTTCTTGTCATTGTAATTATTTGCATATCACTAAGAACCGCTAATGGGGTACCCCTTGCACATGGTACATGAGCTTCCCATAACCAAAATGACAAGGCAAGCGACAATGAGCATCTCAAAGAATCTTTTTATTTACCATATGCACACCTTTTATTGAGGATTCTTCATAGATAGCTCATTATGGTGATGTGCAAGTTTCCACCATGATTAGGCATGGCTTAGGCTAGCGGCCTGTGTGTTTAACTAACACATGATACAATCTCCATGGACATACAAGTTCTCTTTATTTCACAATCGACATCCATAGACCAAAGAGAATGATATCAATGAGTACAAAGCACAAGTGAAATGTTGAAAACGCCTCCGTGACATCACGCCTCGCTTAATTCCAACTTATAAGTGCAAGCATATACAACAAAGTTGTCACAATGGTTCAAGATTATTAGGGTCAAAGAATATAAAGTGTGCCATCAAGTTCGTGGGGGCTTTAATCACTAAGTTTTCACATAACAAAATAGTTTTTAATTGGAAGATAGTTGAAAACAAGAATATAATTGGAATGGTGTAACACACCATGCATATAAGTTTATAATGGACACTTTGGAAAAACTTGGTTTCTTGGAAGTTAGAAGCATGATTAGATCTTACTCATACAAGTGGAGGCTAGCAAAAGACTGGTAGCAACCAACTAAGAGAGCATAATGGCCATAATCATGAAAATCAACAAAGAATACTAATCAAAGCAAAGAGTGGTACCACAAGTCAAGGACTAAATGATCATAGAGGCTAATGGTGACTTGTCATAGTCATAACATGTTGTGAGCATGTTCCAAGTCAATCCAAGCAAAGCATCAAAGGAGAATACCACAATACTATGCTTTTGCATGCTAAAACAACACATAAGTTCTTCAAGGCACACTAAGCCATCCCAATTGTTTGGAATAAGACATGCTACAACAATACTACATAAGGTCAAACAACACCTAGCATGTCATGCTAAAGTCTAAGTCACAGTCAATGCAAGATCCTCTTGCACTTCAAGCAAGAACTTACTACTCCTTTCCAACACCAAGCAACTTATTTGCAAAACAACACAAATGT